>CM039133.1:23336152-23579097 GCA_022036555.1 Microstegium vimineum | reverse complement strand
TCTCTTAAGCAAGCCAATGAGAAACATGATAAGCTTGAGAGGTCATCCCAAGAGCTCCTCACAAGGTTTAACTTGCTAAAAGATGACTACAACCAAGTGAAAAGTGATCATGGCACACTAGTAGTAGCAAATGAATTACTTACTCAAGATCTTACACATGTTGCTACTAACCCGTGTGCTAAGTGTGCAAGTGCTACCTCTTGTGACATCGAGCTTGATGATGTGGCTCTTGAGCAAAGTGCAAAGTGCAAGGGCAAGAGAGTTGTAGAAGCCGACAAGTATGATGATTATGTGAAGATGAGTGAAGAAAACTCAAAGCTCAAGGAAGAGCTAATCAAGCTCAAGGCAAACAATCCCTTCATCATCAAGCCAGCTCAAGAAGAAGACAAAGATGCTGTCACTTTGATCAACTCTCTTCGAGAAGAAATTGCCAAGCTCAAGAATGACAAGACCAAGCTTACAAGTGGCCTTGAAAAGTTCACCAAGGGCCATAATCTCCAAAGTGAGCTTCTAATGAGCACCGTCATGAAGAGTGACAAAACTTTTCCAGCCAAAGAAACCGTCGGACCAATGTCCGACGCTGCACCGGACCAATGTCAAGTTGTCCGGTGCCTCTGTAAAATCTTTCTGAGCATCGTCGGACCAGTCCGGTGCTCCATCGGACTAGTCCGGTGAGTCGTCCGACGCAGTTGTCCGGTGGTCAGTTGCTCTCTGTGTTCCTTTCTCTGGTACCGTCGGACCACCTGTCGGACCAGCCACCAGACCAAGCGGAGTGGTCCAACGCTTTGAAAATTTACGGATACACCCCCGCGAGCGACTCTGTTTTTGCCGTGCCCTTTCATTCCTCGTCCGTACACCGCCGAGCCGCTCACCGCCGCAGCTCCGCCGCCACTCCTCGCCGCCGCGCCATTGTCGCCGGAGACCCTCCTCCACCTGCGACGCCACCTCTCCACCTACTCGCTCTCGCAACAGCACAGCAGGACCGCCCTAAATCGCCGCCGCCGTGCGTCCTCGCCGCCGCTCTCCACCTCGCCGGCGATTTGCTCTGCTCCCACTCCACCTCCCTGCCGAACTAGTACCAGCCCTAGGGTTTTCACCCTCCCTCCTTCCATTGCCCTGCAAAGTCAAGAGGCTAGGGTTTGCCCTAACCCTAAGTCGAGTTTTGACGCGTTCATCCTCAAACGAACTCGTTTCATCGTCATCATCTTCGACGCGTTCGTCCGCGACCGATTTCGTTCCGTCATCGACGACTCCGCTACTTCTCACTAGGGTATGATCTTCTCTTACGATGTCGCGTTTTGTCGAGTCGTTAATTGAGTTATGCCCTAGTACTATTCCTTGAAAACTCTTAAGCAATTCAATCCAGTTCACTAAATCCTATTGCCAATTGTAATTCGCAGCTGGTAATTCTCATTCAGAGAGTGCTTTGGTACTTGAGATTGCTCTGAATAGATACGCTTACTTATCTCAGGTATCATGTCAGATTTCATTCTATTACTTATCTAGATGCTTGCTTATATACGGATTCTTATCTCTAGACTTTATATATGCTTATGTATACCTTGTCTATTCTATCCAGCAGCAGTCAGTGGTAGTTGAACTCAGGGCAAAGCTCGCGAGTAAGGATTGAGGCAAAGCCTCAGAGGTTCAGACCAGTGGCTTGGAGGCCCTCTCTGTCAGTGATTGCTTGGTTTGATCAGTTGATCTTTGATACTTGCAGCGATCAGTGATACTTGTGGCAGTATCCTTTTCAGTGGTTCTTGTGTCAGTGGTTCTTTTGACCGTTGGCAGTGGATCTTGTGTGTGTCAGTGGGCTTGTGTGATCAGAGATGACTCGCAGTACTCAAGCTCGCGCCGCTGGGTCCGGTGATGATGCTCCTCCTCCTCCACGTCCTTCCGGAGATAAGGGCAAGAAGCCCGTTGTTGAGAAAGCAAAGAAGAAGAAGCGGAAGCTTACAGAGGCTGAGAAAGCCGAGGCAGTGGCCGATGCAGCGGACCGCGCAAAGCGAGGCGGTCGCCGAGGCACCGCGAGACTCGGCACCCCTCCGCGGGATCTTCCTTCCACTCCTCCAGCTGGGTCACAGACTGAGGATACTCCAGAGGAGCTAGAGTTTGTCACTGAAGCTCTGGGGACTCTGTTGGCACCTAGTTCCTGGGGGCGTTCCACTCGCTCCCAGTCTGCTCAGTCACCCCAGTCAGCAGCACCGACAGCAGCTTCAGCGTCAGTTCACCTCGATCTGAGGAATCTCACAGCAAAGCAGGTGAAGAAGCTACGATTTGTTGCTTTGGAGAAGTGGTGCCCGGATCAGAGAGACCCCAGAGCCTCATCAGGTTGGCACACACCTCTCATGGAGGATTTCTACAGAGCAGCTCAGTTGACCAGCATTCAGATACGACCACACTGGGTTTGCTCCTTAGAGAGCATCGTTGAGCTAGCTCGTGAGGAGATCCGTCCGTTCCTGACTTACCAACCAGGACTCGCCGACTTGCTCGGGCGTTCTGGCAACTATATAGAGAGATGGGTCAGAGAGTTCTATGCTTCTGTATGGGTGGATCCGGAGCACAAGTTTATGCAGTACACGTTTAGAGGCGAGCGATACAGGCTCTACTTGACCAGACTCAGAGAGATCTTTCGCCTCCGTCAGCAGGGTGGAGAGCTTGACCTACACTACGAGTGCTACCGAGGAGCCTCAGTGCCTCGCAGAGCTCGAGGCGGCCGTACATTGTTAGTGCAGGAGGTGGCTCCTCTCTTCAAGCCACCCTTCTCAGAGGGCTCCAGGCGTAGCCTAGCAGAGCTCAGACCTACAGTTCACAGGTTGAACGAGGTGCTCCGTCATACTCTGCTTCCTCGCACGGGCTATAAGGAAGGATTGACAAACATGCAGCAGCTTCTCCTTCAGGCCCTCGTATCTTAGACACCGTTTGACATTGCAGATTTTCTTGTGTCAGAGATAGAGGATGTGATAGCAGATGGCATGAGGGCCTGACGACAGTTCCCCTATGCTCATTGGATATCCTCGATCTTAGCTATTGAGCTTGAGGGAGCGAACCCTGGACTCTGCGCCCTACTTGATCAGTCACCGACCTCTTTCCCGGCCTACAGAGTACTGGGTTCGTTTGATAGCCGGTTTGGAAACCGGGTCCTCCGTCTTGTTAGAGAGAGGACAGCACCAGCTGACAGAGCAGAGGTTGATGCTCAGGATGAGGCAATTCGCGGTGTTGAGCAGCAGGAGCTCCATGGACTAGATACCGGAGCTGATGTGACCCCTGAGGATACTTCAGACAGCTCAGATGCCGATTTTTAGCCAGTTCCACAGATGCCCCCACAGGCTCACGACACTGAGGCTGGCGGCTCTGCCTCTGCCACCGAGACGATGATGCTCAAGCTCCTTGACAAAATGAATGAGCAGCAGAGTTCTCTAGTCACTGCAGTTGCACAAGTCCAGCAGCGACAGGACGAGATGCAGCGACAGTCAGAGGAGCGTCACTTTGAGATGCAGCGACAGATGCTCGCTATGCAGCTAGAGTCTCAACGCCTTCAGTTACAGTCACAGCAGCTGCAGCAGCAGAACATGGCCTTCATGGCCCATATGATGAAGTGGACTGGCGCTCCTCCTCTAGAGTTTCCTGCAGCTCCACAGATACAGATGATGAGCACCTCTCAGCCCTCACAGTCAGTTGGGCAGCTAGGAGGGCCACAGTTCTCAGTTGGACCCTCAGTTGGCCCCTCAGTGGCCCCTGCGAGCTCCGCCGGTCAGTCAGTCACTCCCACCCCAGCTCTACAGTCCAGTGGACTTCAGGGTGCCGGATTGACCACTCCATTCCAGTCACCGACGACTCAGGTGACGCAGTGGTTGGACACCTTTGGCCCTACTCAGTAGTTCACCCCTCTCACTACTGGTTTCACTCCACTGACAGCTACGATGGGTGCTACTGCTAGAGATCTATCAGCGTCCTTCAGTGACATTACCGGGTAGCGGTCCCCCACTGGTCCTCAGATAGCAGCAGAGGTTGAGGCCGAGCTTGTTGCACCGACAGCAGATCAGCACCGCTCCTCAGTGGCTTCCTCGGAGGCTACACACGACAGTCGGGCTCCAGCCGTGTCTACCCCTCCTATAGCTGCAGTCGCTACCGATGCCACAGTGGTCACATCCACTCCAGTCCAGCCTCAGCAGTCTCCGGTTCTTCAGACTCCAGACAAGTCAGTGCACGAGGCACAATCGGACACCGCCGCTCTTGAGGCTCCCGCAGAGACACTGGCACCGGTTCCTAAGTCTACTACTCCTTCAGCTACTGCTCCTGAGACTTCGACAGCGGCGCTAGCAGACCTGTCAGCTTTCGACCCCCAGACCGCTTCACTACCAGCGTCAGACACTCAGGGGGAGGATTCAGATGATGAGACTTATCTGGCAGCTTTCAGGGTGCTCGACCGATCCACGACTGCTTCCACTCCGCCTCCGGATGCTTAGTTTAGGTGTTTCGACGCCAAAGGGGGAGATGGAGAGTCGAGTAGATGGGCTAGCTTTAGGGGGAGCTAGTAGGACTCGTTCTTTTGATGTGTATAAACTTTCATGCATCACGTTTACCGTCTTAATGCATTGTATGATATGTGTGATGGTTGAGACTTGATGATTGTGTGACATGTGTGGACTTTCATCTATATATATCATGTCACTTGGTTATGCTATATTGCTTCCGCGCTAATCTCTGATCTTTTGGCTATAGCATATCCTTTTGAAATCAAGTACTATGCTCATTTCATATCTATTGTGCTTGTCATGACTTGAATGGTTAGGCATGTACTTGTCGTTATTATCACTAACCCATGCCTATCTCATTTCAAGTCATGCCTTCTCTTATCAAAATTCACTCATTATTCTCTACTCGAGCTTGTATTGTCGTCAATCACCTAAAAGGGGGAGATTGTAGAATCATGGACCCTTGTGTTTAGGCGATTAACGACAATACTAGATCACTATGACTAACGTGTGTTTTGCAGAAGCAAAGTCTTTGATGTTAGGTCATTAGTGATGGTTTTTGAATGGGCTTAATGGATATTCATGCCCCCAAGATGGAAATCGTTTCGGTTGCAAAGGATGGAGATACACGAGAAAGACTAGGCTAGTTCTTAGTGCCATAAGGTTGAGAAGGGCACTAAGTATAGCTAGGGCTTTTGTTTTTCCTTTGACCGTACTATAAAGGGGGGTATGAGATTAGTAGCTTGAACTAGAAGAGTTTAGGAAAGTGGGTATATGCACACTTGTCACAACTTGTCCTAGAGACCTTGCTTTCAGATCTTGATAAACCCTAGAAATGGTAGGAGCAAAATCCCTTAAGGAACCTCAGCGAAAATGGTTGAAAAAGAGGGAGAAAGAGGCTCCGGACCACTCTGCTAAGTGGGCGTCGGACCAAGGAGAGTGGTCCGACGGTCCCTGACTTAGGCAGATTCTCAGCTCGAGGAGCTCCGGACCACCTGTCTGGAAAGCACCGGACCATTGGAGAGTGGTCCGGTGGCTTGGTTCAGAGACACAGAAGGCTCCGGACTAGTCCGACGGCTAGTCCGACGCCTCAAGGCAGGGGTCTGAGTTTATGCAGAGAGCTCCCTGGCTCCGGACCAGAGCGTCGGACCAGGGCACCGAACTAAGGAGAGTGGTCCGGTGGTGTGTAAAAGAGAGAAAGGTTTTCACTCAGAGAGCAACGAGGCTCCGGACCAGAGCGTCGGACCAAGCAGAGTAGTCCGACGGTGCCTGAGTTTGAAACGAGAGTGAGCTCCGGACCAGTGTGCAGGGTCCGGTGTTGTGAGCTCCGGACTAGTCCGGTGGCTACGCAGAGAAAAGGAAAAGTAAAAAACGGCTAGTTTTGGAGGTGGGGACTATTTATAGTTGCCCCCTGGGTCCTTAGAGACTCTCTTGGCCATTGTTTCAGCTGGTGACACCTTGAGAAATCTTTTGGAGAGCCAAGAAGCTAGTGAGGGAGAGATTAGAGAGAGTTCAGCTTGTTGTTCCCTCCTAGAGTGATTAGGAGTGACTTGTGTGCATCCATCCACCTTCCTAGCCTTGAGTGGGTCAACTGAAGGTCTTGTGCTTGTTACTCTTGGTGTTCGACAACACCTAGACGGTTTGGTGGTGTTCGGAGGAAGTGACCGCCGGGAGATTGTTGGCGGCTCTTCTCCAAGCTCTTGTGATCAGTTGTGGGCGATTCACCGAGCCGGAGTGGCGAAGAATCAGCCCGTAGAGAGCACTCCACCCTTGCGCGGGTAGAGGGGGAGCGATACCTTGCGAGGTGCTCCAACGAGGACTAGGGGGGGGGTCGACACCTCGATACCTCGGGAAAAAAAATCGCTGCGTCCATGAGATTTTATTTTCCCTAGCTCTTTATATTTCCGCATTACTTTCCGTCTTGTTTTTACATTCCCTACTAGAATTGCTTAGGTTGTTTTCAATTCCTATGAACTGCTACCGCTTTCTAGCTAGGACATACGGACGGTAGGCACTAGGGGGTGATTGGCATTTGATAGGTTTTTATATTTGCTTTAGAAATTTAAAACAAGCCCAATTCACCCCCCCTCTTGGGAATCTTGATCCTTTCAATTGGTATCAGAGCCTTGTTGCTCTAAATTAGGCTTCACCGCCTAGAGCAAGATGTCCCATGGGGATCGACCGCCACCCATGTTCGATGGTGATGACTTTCCTTATTGGAAAGTGCGGATGGAGGCTTATCTTGAGGCCGTGGATGCCGGCATTCACAAAGCCTCCACCTAAGGTGGATCGGTGTTCGCCGAGGACCCATACCTTGAGAAGAACAATGCCAAGGCAAATAATATTCTTTTCCGTGGCATTTGCAAGGGTGTGTTCAACCGTGTGCGGAATTGCAAAACCGCGCATGAGATTTGGACAAACATTTGTGCTCTTCACGAGGGCACTAAATGTGAAAGAGAAGAGCACTATCACCTTATCATTGCCAAGTTAAATGCTTTCACTATGCTATCTCATGAAAATGCTAATGAAATGTATTCTTGCTTGAATGTGCTTGTAGAAGAGTTGAATGTCCTTGGACTCTCTCAAATGACACCGGCCGATGCGGTGCGCAAGATACTTTGTGTTCTTCCAATAGACAAGTATAGCCACATCGTCACGGTTCTTCATCAAGGCGATCTCTCCGAAACTACACCAACGCAAGTGTTGGGCAAAATCAATGCTCATGAAATGTACATGAAGATCAATGATGGAACTTCATCATCCTCCAAGAAGAAAGAGAAGGAGGAAAAGAAGGTTTGGTGTTCGACAGCACCTAGACGGTTTGGTGTTGTTCGGAGGAAGTGACCGCCGGGAGATTGTTGGCGGCTCTTCTCCAAGCTCTTGTGATCAGTTGTGGGCGATTCACCGAGCTAGAGTGGCGAAGAATCAGCCCGTAGAGAGCACTCTACCCTTGCGCGGGTAGAGGGAGAGCGATACCTTGCGAGGTGCTCCAACGAGGACTAGGGGGGTGTGTCGACACCTCGATACCTCGGGAAAAAAATCGCTGCGTCCATGAGATTTTCTTTTCCCTAGCTCTTTACATTTCCGCATTACTTTCCGTCTTGTTTTTACATTCCCTACTAGAATTGCTTAGGTTGTTTTCAATTCCTATGAACTGCTACCGCTTTCTAGCTAGGACATACGGACAGTAGGCACTAGGGGGTGATTGGCATTTGATAGGTTTTTATATTTGCTTTAGAAATTTAAAACAAGCCCAATTCACCCCCCCTCTTGGGCATCTTGATCCTTTCAATGGTGGCCAGACCGCCGGACGTAGGCCGTCGGACGCAGGGGTTCGTCGCCGGACGCTGACGTGTCAGCAGGAATTTGAACGTTGGAGGCAAAAACTAAGAAAGCCAAAATGGGGTCAATTGGTATCTCTTCATTTGGTATCTCTTGATAGTACTTTTGCTCAGGGGGAGCTCTCGCTAGATGTGTTGAGTCTTTGCCTCTTCTGGAGGGTCTAGCTTTCTTGCTTTAGCTCCGACAGGTTCCGATTGGCTTTTGTGGCTTTGAGCTTGAATTGATATCTCAATTGGTTTCCTAAGCCTTTGACAGCATGAGTTTGGTTTCTCGATTGGTATCTTGTTTTGCTAGCGGTGTTGAGCCTTTTCTGCCTCTTCTTGAGGGCTAGCTTTGTTTTGCTTGGTTGCGTCGAGTCGTTGTCCATGTCTTTGGAAACCAAATTTCTGGATTCGTTTTGCTTCTCCCAAGTGACCCCGTTTTGGCTGTCTTAGTTTTTGGTCATTTGGAGAGCTTTTACCTTGATGCTCAAATCTGAAATGCACTTGTGTTGACAATGCACTCATCAAGGGGGAGATTGCGAACAAATGGCGTTCTATTCCCATGTAGTTCAGTTTTATGATGAGTGCTTGATCAACACTTGAGTGTTTCAGTTTGAGCGGTTACTACTAACCTCTTGCGAAAGTATGTGTGTCTGTCTATTGGCTTGTGGTGTGCAGGTGCTATGCCTAGTGATAGTGGTCAATGGCGTGGAGAAGGTGGAGTAGAGGCTTGCCGTGCCGATGGACTAAGAGCGGTGAAGGGCGGAAGCAGGGCTCGGATTGAGGGACCATGGGCGCCGGCTGGCTAGCTGTGGTGGCTAGTGCTTGGCACCGACGAGTGTGCCAAGACATGGAGGTAGACCGAGTCGACCGAGTCAAGACGGTGGACGCGCGAGTCGAGCAGAGGCTTAGGGGACTCGGAGTCCGACCGGGCAAGGACAAGGTGGCTCGAGTCGAGCGGTTTGGTGGTTTGGGCCTCAAAACCATCCGAGGACAGTTTCCGAGTTTGGGCCTCAAAACTCGGGGTTCGGTAGTTGAGCCTAAAGCTACCGGTGGCGGGTTTCGCGGGTTTAGGCCTCAAAACCCAAGCGGAGCTTCCGAGGAAGCGGGGATGACACGTAGCGGAATCCTGGAGGTTGCGTCGAGGCGACGACAACTCCTGACAGGAAGCGGGGCCGTCCATTCAAAATGAGGGAGATATTTTCCGGAGCTTGGACTGCAATGCTTAGGCTAGGTAGTTCACTCAATGTATCTAGGGGGGTCTTTGGAAAATAGCCAAAGCCCGTTAAGTAGGGGATGAAGGGGTATCCCTCATCCACCTCTTGAACACCTTCTATTTGCCCCAACTCTCCCTCTCTCTAGTTCATGAGGGCCCTAGGTTGATCTCTCCAACCTTTGTAAGAACTCGCGAATCTTTTGGTGGGAATCGGAGGCCCGACTCTCTGAGTGCCATGGCATGTTTGGTTTCGTGATCGAGTCCCCTTTGCTTGTGTTCTTCGCGTTTTGGTTTTCGCTCTCTCTATCTTTTCTTTGTTCCCATGATGAGAACTCTTGATTGAGAGAGGCTTTGCAAAAACCGTTTGAACCAAGTTCTTCGTACTCGTAAGGAGCAACTTTGCACCAAAGTAATTTTCCTAAAACCTCATGAGCACACATATCGGGCGTTTTCTCTTTGGCGTTCTTCGTTTTGGGGGTTTCCTTCCAAAATCCTTTTATGCCCGTTTAACCGATCCAAATTGAGCGATGATTTCTTCGGGATAGGTCCCCAACTGCACTAGGATCATGCCTACAAAGTTTGGTTGCAGTTGGTGATCATTTGGTTCGGTTTTGGAAACATTTGGCGAAGAAAACCGAGGGTTTCACGTTCTTGCGCTCTGCTCGTGAGCGTCGGACGCTCTGCGCTTTTGCGTCGGACGCTGGGACGTGCTGACGTCGGCATCCGTCGTGGTCTCTGTCTGCGTGCCTCAAGTTGCGTCGGACGATCGCCAGCGTCCGTCGCTCACCCGCCAAACGCGTCCATCGGTACTTGCGTTTTACAGGCTCTCTGTGTGATTTGCGTCGGACGCTCCTCAGCGTCCGTTGGTTTCACGCCAGACGCGTCTGGCGTTCAGCCGTCTTATCTTCTCTCTGCAGTGCTCTCTAGAAGGGCGACGAAGGCTCGTCCAAGCGTCCAACGCTAGCGTCCGTCGCATTGCATCGGACCGTCCGACGCCCTGCGTTCTAGCGTCCGTCGCCCTGCGTTCTAGCGTCCGTCGCCTCTGCTGCTTGCTGCGTTTGTCTGTTTGCGTTGCAGTTTGTTTCTCCGGGTTCGTAGCTAGCTCCGCTGTGTTCCTAGGACATCTCCTAGAACATCCACCCACTTGTGGGGCATGAGCCTAGTTTTTGCTTTGGGTAGTGTTTGGGATAAGGGTCAAGATCTTCTGAAAGGAATTTTTATTTGGCTCCCATTCACCCCTCCTTTGGTCATCGTTTCTGGTCCTTCAATAGGAGCTTGTACCTTGGGGTCTCAATAGGGATAGGCATGGCAGGCCGTATCCAAGAGCCCCATCTCTAAGGACGAGCGGTATTATGGACCTTTTGACCTAGGGGCCGAGACGTCCCTGGTCGGCCGAGGCAGAAAGCCTACGAGGGAGGGTAACATCGTCGAATGACGTCACCCTTGCTCGGATGGGGCGAAGAGCCCCCAAGGGAGGGTTGCGTCGCGGATGATGTCACCCTTGCTCGGACGGGGCCGAGAGCCCCCGAGGGAGGGTGTCCTCGCGGATGACGTCACCCTTGCTCGGACGGGGCGGAGAGCCCCGAGGGAGGGTGTCCTCGCGGATGACGTCACCCTTGCTGGGACGGGGCGGAGAGCCCCCGAGGGAGGGTGTCATCGCGGATGACGTCACCCTTGCTCGGACGGGGCGGAGAGCCCTCGAGGGAGGGTGTCGTCGTGGATGACATCACCCTTGCTTGGACGGGGAGGAGAGCCTCCGAGGGGGGACGATGTTGCCTCGGTCGGACGGGGCGGGGGACCTCCGAAGGGAGTG
Organism: Microstegium vimineum; assembly: GCA_022036555.1. NCBI lineage: Eukaryota > Viridiplantae > Streptophyta > Magnoliopsida > Poales > Poaceae > Microstegium > Microstegium vimineum. The sequence continues at coordinate 23,568,267 of CM039133.1, read as the reverse complement.
ACGTCAACCTCGGTCGGACGAGGCGGAGAGCCCTTGAGGAAAAAGGGGTTACGGATGATGGGGTGATTTTGTTTTCACAAAGTGTGGTATTAGGGTACCCTATTCTTAGGTATCCGACAGTAGCCCCCGAGCCTGCGATGTAGTGCTGGGACTTCATCGGAGGCTTTTGAGAGTGCTCATGGTGGTGATTAAGTTTTTCGATTCCGGCCGGGTGTAGCCCGCGAGGCCTTAGGAGGATGATTTTTCCTCCTCAGGCCTTATTCGGCCGAGCCTATAGTGCCTGGCCCTTCACCCTCCTTATGAGGCAAGGAAAAGGGGAGGTCTGCTCCGTACGGACAGAGCCAGAGCTTCGCTTAAACGCCAACCCTACCACAGGGTGTACTATTGAATCTCTGTCGGGCGCGCCCTGACGTGATGAGTCGGGGTTGTGCGGCACAGACCCTTGGTCAGAGTGCCTGGTTGACGGGTCGATGTCGTGTAGTCGTCCGGTCAGTCTGACTGCGCCCTCAGTGGCCCAGTGTGGACGTGCCGTGTTTTTCCCATTTGAGGAGCGATGCGGGGGCACCGCCAGCTCGTGGTCAAAACTTCGAATGGCGATCCTTGAACCTACCACCTTCCTGGCAATTTATGGGTTCGCCGCGCCCTCGCAAAAAATAAGCACTGTGGCATAGTGCGGAGCGGTTGGAGGGCGGGGCGCTGTGGCTTCACGGGTTGGCTGTTGCGTGTGTGCCCTCGTGGGCTATAAATACGGGTAGCCGCCTGCGATAGGAACTCAACGTTCTCACAGCATGGCTTGCCCCTTCTTCCTCCAAGGCTGGGTCAGAGGCATTCTCGAACCACCATGGTGAACGGCTTTTTGAGAGTGGCCCGAGATTAAGGGAATTTATGCGTGAGGGGTGCTGGTGTCCCGTGTTGCCGGGTGGGCGAGATTAGGGGAAGTCCTGCGAAGTGCGCAGCTCTTCCCCATCATTTCGTCCACCGAGATGGCAACATGGGTGGCCGCACCCCCCGATGGGGCAGCGCCCGGCCGTCGTTGTCGTGGTCCGCATCGTCTGTGGCACCATCGCTACTTCCTGCTTTTGGGACCTGGGGGCGCGCCATGGATCATTCCATGGCGTTGCGCCTTCCTCCGTCTGGGGGCGGTGCCTCGTCGTCTCCCTTCGTGGGGGGCTAAGGATGCGTCTACTGGAAAGACCGCGTGGTTCGCCCATGCGGTCCTCTAAGCCAGACGTTCCTTGGCCTCGTTGATGGCGATGTCATTGATGGGAGACGGCGGGCCTGCTGGCGTGGTTTTGAACATGAGGTGGCACCGCTCGTGCAGAGCTGCAGCGTGCTCGGTTGCGTCGGGTGGAGGGCGTGATATCGCCGCCCACTGAGGTCTTGGAAATCAGGCAGGCATCACTCGTGCATGAGGGCAGGATCACCTTGATCGTGAAGCATCTGTGTGCGCACGGCTGCGGCGTGCCCGGTCGGGTTGGGCGGTGGTGTGCCGCCGTCATCCCTGGGGGCGAAACAACGGCAGTTGGCTCATTGGAGGTCTGCCTGATCGGGAACCCTCGGAGTGGCGTCGCTGTTTGTCCGAGGCATGGGTTATCCGCGCCTTTTTTCTCACCTTTGGCCCTTCGGCTGGGATTTCCCTTCAGTCCATCGTCTTGTTGTAGTCCATGCGCGGCGTTTTTCCGGTTAGGCTTAACCCTCGAGGTCCTAGAATGGGATGTAATTTTTGCGAAGGTTAGCACATGAAATATAATGTATTTGCTTCGTGTTACCTGTATGTCCCTTTGTCGTGCGGGTTTTATGCGTTTTCCTCGTCTTCCGGTTGCGAGAACCGGGGCGAAGTGCGATGGCAGCCCCCGAGTCCTTACTCGATGTAAAGAATCGTCTCGGGTATGTATCGTCTTTTTGCACGTTCCCCGCACATCTCGCCGCGAGAAGGGGGAAAGTGAGCCGAACCATGCTATCCTAGAGGCGGACGAACCATGGATGCTCGCCGAGCTGATAACAGGTAAATCTGAGTGGGGAGTCGGTTCCCATTCGATAGGGTTCCGTCTAGTGGCCCATGTCGCGGCTCATCCCAAATCGGTTTCATCTAGTACCCGGGTCGGTTCGACGGGTCCCGGGGGCTCGGTGCCTTCCTTCGGGGGAATACCATGAACCAATCATCCAAAAGTGGACTCAAATACGAAATCTAGAAATGACCTTGGCATCCGATTGCCAGGCTGATGACCGCTAGTGTGTCCATTTCATATTCGCCCCTCGCTTTGTTGTCCTGAGTCGGCCGTTTCGAACCCCGCTGGGCAGGCCTCCCTATCTCTGGATCGTAGTGGGCCGTCGGGGCATCTATAGCCCTTATCCCTTTATCTTACCTGGGCCCATAGGCCGTCTCCGTTGGCTGTGGTGCGTGGGCGTCCCTTCGAGGTGTGCTTGTGCTTCGAGGGTGTGCGCCTTGGATGAGGTCGTTTGGGATCAGGTTTGTGCGCGAGGCGTGGCGGCCCCAGGGTGAATTCCGCCGCTGTGCGACTTTTGATGTCCCCGCAAATGAGATTTTTCCACGGGCGGGGAGAGAGTCCCACGCGGGGAAGATGTCGAGGCGGAGTCGACGACCTCCCGGGAGGGGGCTCGTGTAAGACAAGTTTTTTTTGCGAGATGTTTTGGGCAAAACAGGGGGTATCCCCTTCCCAGCCCCCGAGCGAGATGTGCCCAGGTCCGAGCCGGGGGCACGTCTTGCTCAGTGACCAGGTTGTGCGCTACTCGCATCATACCTCTTGAATCTTTTACTGGAAAGATTTATGCGTATGTGCAATATTCGAGGGAAAACTACTTAAGGGTAGAAACAACATAGGTTTTCGATGTTCCAGGCATTGGAGAAGATCTGGCTGTCTAGCCCCATGGTGGCGATCTTGTAGCTCCCAGGTCGAAGGACTTCCGCAACGACGTATGGTCCTTCCCACGGCGGTGTGAGCTTGTGCTTGTCTTTGTTGCTCTGCCTGAGCCGGAGCACCAGATCGTCGACGCTGAATGCGCGCTTCCGGATGCGACGGTCGTGGTATCTTCTCAAGGCATGCTGGTACTTCGCTGAGTGTAGGAGGGTGATGTCTCTGGCTTCGTCTAGCTGATCTACGACGTCCTCCATGTTTGCTTGGTTGCCATCCTCGTCGTAGGCCTTTATCCGTGGCGAGCTGTACTCCAGGTCAGTTGGGAGCACGACTTCCACTCCATAGAGCATAAAGAAGGGGGAGCAGCCGATGGCTTTGCTTTGCGTGGTTCTGAGGCTCCAGAGGACGACCGGGAGCTCTGCGACCCAGCGGCCTCCAAACTTTTTAAGCCGGTCAAAGATCCTCGGCTTTAACACGTGCAAAATCATCCCGTTAGCGCGCTCGACCTGCCCATTCATTTGGGGATGCGCGACGGCTGCCCAGTCCACACGGATGTGATTCCTGTCGCAGAAGTCCAGAAATTTTTTCCCGGTGAACTAGGTGCCGTTATCGGTGATGATTGTGTTGGGTACTCCGAACCGATGAATTATGTCTATGAAGAATAGGACCGCTTGTTCCGATTTGATCTGGGTGATGGGGCACGCCTCGATCCACTTTGAAAACTTGTTGATGGTGACGAGTAGGTGGTCGAAGCCCCCGGGCGCCTTGTGCAGGGGTCCCACCAAATCCAGGCCCTAGACCGCGAACGGCCATGTGATGGGGATGGTTTGGAGCCCCTGCACGGGCAAGTGGGTTTTCTTGGCGTAGAATTGGCACCCTTCGCAGGCGCGCACTACCTCTGTGGTGTTGGCCACGGCCGTTGGCCAGTAGAAGCCTTGGCGGAACGCCTTTCCGACGATCACGCGAGGGGCCGCGTGGTGCCCGCAGTCCCCCGCGTGTATGTCCTCTAATAGGCTCAGACCTTGCTCGGCGGGGATGCACCGTTGTAGTACCCCCGTAGGGCTGCGCCTGTAGAGCTCATGATCGATGATGACAAAGGACTTGGCACGTCGGGCGATGCGGCGTGCCTCGTTTCTGTCAGTTGGGAGGTGTTCCCGAACCAATCAGTCCAGGAGGGGGATCCTCCAGTCGGGGAGAGGGTCGTCATTGCTAGGCGGCGCGTCATCTGTATTTTTTTGTGCTTCCTTGATATCTATGACCTCCGCCACGGGTGTTTCCGGGGCCTTGGCCTCGGACTCCGTACGCCAGGTGACGAAGGGTTTATGCAGACCACTAGCAAAGACCCCGGGCAGAACCGCCTCCCGTCCAAAGGCTAGCTTCGTGAGCTGGTCCGCTTCTTCATTGTATCTTCTTGCGACATGGTTGAGTTTCAGGCCATCAAACTTTTCCTCCAAATGGCGGAGCGCCTAGCAATACGCTGCCATCTTGGGGTCGTGGCAGTTTGATTCCTTCATGACCTGTTCAACCACGAGTTGGGAGTCGCCCCGTGCGTCGAGTCTTTGGATACCTAGTTCCGTGGCTATGTGTAGTCCGTTCACCAGGGCCTCATACTCCACGATGTTATTGGACGCTGGAAAAAAGATTCGGATCATGTATTTGAGCCGTACCCCAAGCGGGGAGATGAAAACCAGGCCAGCACTGGCGCCGGTCTTCATTAGTGACCCATCAAAGTACATGACCCAACACTCCTGGTTCTCCAGCGTCGGAGGCATCTGGACCTCGGTCCATTCAGCAACGAAGTCCGCGAGATCTGGGACTTGATGGCTGTCCGCAGCATGTAGGAGATAGATTTCCCCATGAGTTCAAGCCCCCACTTCACAGCATGTAGGGGGTAGGATGATACAACAGTGACGTGGTGGCTATCGAAATAGTGGGCCAACTTTCTTCGCGCGATGAGGACCGCGTAAAGGAGCTTCTGGATCTAGGGGAATCTGGTCTTTGTCTCGGACAGTACCTCACTGATGAAGTACACCGGACGTTGTACCTTCAGTGCATGGCCCTCCTCCTCCCTCTCGACGACGATGACGACGCTTACCACCTGGGTGGTAGCGGTGACATACAGGAGGAGGGCCTCGCGTTCCGCCGGCGGGACGAGTATGGGGGCACTCGTGAGGATTGCCTTGAGCTTGTCGAGGGCTTCTTGCGCCTCGGAAGTCCACGTGAAATGCTCCGTCTTCTTAAGGAGCCAATAAAGGGGGAGGCCTCGTTTGCCGAGGCGCGAGATGAAGCGACTCAGGGATGTGAGACATCCCATGACACATTGCACCCCCTTTACATTCCGAATCGACCCCATATTGGCGATGGCAGAGATTTTATCGGGGTTGGCCTCGATGCCGCGCTTGGAGACGATGAAACCCAGGAGCATGCCGCGCGGCACCCCGAACATGCATTTCTCAGGATTGAGTTTGACGCGCTTGTGTCTCAAAGCTTCGAACACCGTTTCGAGGTCAGCGACCATGGTTTCAGCCCGTTTGGATTTTACCACGATGTCATCTACGTATGCTTGGACAGTCCTCCCGATGAGGTCCCCAAAAACTGAGCGCATGTGCCGCTGGTACGTGGCTCCTGCGTTTCTGAGGCCGAACGACATAGTGACATAACAGAAGGAACCAAATGGTGCGATGAAGGATGTCGCGAGCTGGTCGGACTCCTTCATCTGGATTTGGTGGTAACCGGAGTATGCATCAAGGAAGCAAAGAATCTCGCACCCCGAGGTGGATTCGACGATCTGATCTATGCACGGTAAGGGGAATGGATCTTTGTCGCATGCCTTATTCAGACTGGTGTAATCTACACACATTCTCCACTTCCCATTTTTCTTCTTAACTAGAACGGGATTAGATAGCCATTCGGGATGAAATACCTCTTTGATGAACCCGACAGCCAGAAGCTTGTGGATCTCCTCACCGATGGCTCGCCGCTTCTCTTCGTCGAAACGGCGTAGGCGTTGCTTTATGCGGGAGCCGGGTTGGATCACCAGGGCATGCTCGGCGACATCCCTCGGTATACCAGGTACGTCCGAGGGACTCCATGCGAACATGTCACCGTTCACGCGAAGAAGTCGACAAGCACTGCATCCTATTTCGGATCTAGGGAGGCGCTGATGCGCAACACCTACGAACCTGACAGAAAAGACAGAGCAAAGCAATATTCAGAGGTAAGGGATCTGAATGCAGAGTTCGAAGTGGCCAAACGACCCAAAGGGTGGTCGCCGACCGTCCTTATAGGCCCGGCCCACAGCCAGCATCCTTTCAACTTCAAACAACTATTTGATGGTTTGCAGTCTCTCCTTTTTCCTCTATGCTTTTCATTTGTTTTACTCATTTTCTCTTTCAAAAATAAAAATGAAATAAAAATAATTTCTTCATGAAATTCATCACTTAGCTTAATTTCCCTTTTAATATTGAATAAACAAGAAGATCGCATCCAAAATTAAATTTTAAAAGTGACATATCTATGATGTTCTGAGGGTTTAAAGCGTCATAAAGATGAATTCTTGCTTTTTGCTTATGCTAGTGGGAAAATATCTTGATAGGAACCATATTGACTAAGTTGTTGATTAATGTGATATATTCTCTGGCTCATGATTCATACCTATCTATTTAAGGTTCTTGGAGATTAACTTTTGAAAACGTCATAAAACCATAATGTCACTACTCTCTATAGTGAGAAATTCTAACAACATATCTATCATGATATAAGCTTTCTAATAAAGCTTTCTTAGCTATGCTTTGTGTTTGAGTTCTGTCAAGTTTTGTGACCCTTGTTGAGAGATTTATCATACTACCAAGATCAAGATCACGTACACGTCACATATACATGTTGCTTCTACACTGGAAGTACGCAGAAACATGCCTTTCATTTTTCCACATAGTTCATACTCTATGTTCTAATAGAAATTCTCTCTCTAGTATATGTTATTAGTCAATGAGACATAGACTATGCAAAATTATAAAAAAAATATGAAAAAATATAGGGGCACATGAAGGTCCCATGTCTTAGAAAAAAAAATGATAATGAGCAAATCAAAGCTCATAGAAAAAGAAAAATAAAGATAGCTATGTCTCAAAATTATAAGTTAGAAAGAGAGATCTTATAAAGGAGTTTTGATCATTCGCCATGTTTCCACACACTTGCACATCTTGATCTAAGTGTATGCCATTTCTCTCCTTGGATCCAGAATTTGACTTTACAATATATGCAAGGTAAGTATGCTACATTGTTTATCCCTACCTAAGATCCACATAAGCCTTTTAGAAGTAGGAAGATAAAAAGAAGGCAACCTCATGTTATGCCTTGGTAAGGATTCATACACCTTGAGCGATCTAGAGTGCTATATGAGGAGTAAGTTGACTTATGAGCTTTCTTTTGAAAAAATTATAAAAAACTCCAAGTACTAAAATATGATTTGGGAAAGACAACTTTGTCTTGAGAACTGTTCCATTTCTCAACTTCTCAAGGATATATGTTAGCCAATACCACATATCCCACTTGTATGCCAAAATTTCTTGAGGGAATCTTTATGCTTGCTTTATACTTTGAATAACATAGCCATGTTTACTTTTATCCTTTACTCGAGGACGAGCAAAGAGGTAAGTATGGGGGATGTTGTTGACGGTAATTACACCATGTTTTTACACCCTCAAAATACCGTCAACAACCTTGGATTCAAGAGTATAATAACATATCTAGAGTATTTTATCAATAATTGGTTCCACATGTACCTTGAGTATGTTCTATGCAGGTAACAGTAAATAGGGACACTTGGGAGCCTGTGGGCCCACTTAATGGGGTCGGCCGACCCCACTAAGGGACCACCAAGGCCTCACATGTGTCCACGATCCATAAGAGACCTCCTAGAGTGAAGATTCACCCTTGGATCTCCTCTGTGCTTCTTCTTAACGGCTCTAGATCAAAGCACGAGGATACATGGGCCCACAAACTATCTCAAAAAAATACAAAACTATTGCCAAGGTATCTATGACATGTGGGCCATGCTCCACACGAAAGATGGAGGCCAAAGGCCAATACTTGGGATCGGCCGATCCCAAGTATGGGCCCACAGGCCACCCACATGTCCCCTGTGTTGTGGGGACACCTCCTGAGGGAAAAGTAGCAGGGCCCACCTACCATTGGGATCGGCCGATCTAGGTCATGTGCCCAAAAGGTGCACCGACCTCCCCACCGACTCCCTACATGCCTCCATGCACCCACTTGATCTCCCCCGTTGATCTAAGGCGGTTACAATGACGGTTTGATTCTACGGTTGCTGATGGAGGTGACGCGGATCACTGACGTGGCACCAGAGTAGCCCCTACTCCACCTCTAGTTATAAATACCCCCCTAGGCCCTCGCTCTCTCTTCATGGCTCATTGGAGAAACTACTCCTTAGTATCTTAGCGGAGCTCTATAGTAGTGCTATGCTAGTTGGAGGAGAGTGAGGAGTGCCTGGAGGAGAGCTGGGCCTGTCTGGCGTCTTCTCCGGAGTTCTTCCTCGGCGGATGCGAGTCTGTTGTAAGTCCAACACTTGTAAGTGATACATCTGAGTTCTTTATAGTATTTGATATTCTAAGTCTGGGTTAGTTGTTATACACTTTCCGTGCTTGTTCATCACTTTACTTTAAGTAGAGTGCTTTAGCCTTTAACGTTGGGTTAAAGTAGTAAGAATAGTGTAGACATGGTGTCTAGACTAGATCTTACCTTTGTACACCTCTTATCGTGTGGATTGTTCGTGGATGCTAGTAGAAAGTGATAGCTCTATCTAGCCTTTGTATTCCACCACGTGTGTCAGATAAGTTCTTAAAAGGTAGGGCTTCAATACAACATAATGGCGCGGTCTGGTTAGAGTTTTGCCCTCTTTCTAATCTATCCATCGCCTCCTGCAAGAGAAGGGCTGATGTCTTTGCTATCTCGGACCTCTCAACCCAGTTATCATAGTCTCCCTTGATCCATCATAGGACATACCCGCATTCCTAGTTAGATCACTATCATTCCCTGAGGAAAATATGATACCTGGAATACTCCTGGTGATGTGCTACATCGGTATAATCTGTGCGCTTGCGGATTTATCCAATAGTCATAAGAAATACCAACACACCCTAAGCAGGTTGTCCCCGGAGGTGGACAGGCCGAGGTGGGCCATGGATGCCCAAACAACGTTCACAGCTACCTCGAAGGGTGCCGCAGGGCGACGAAGGACCAGGTCGGCCCCCTGCCCATGGCACTGGAAGTCCAGGCTACCAAAACGGACGATGGAGCCTGGCGTGAAGTCGATGTGACGAGATGCCATCCGAAACTCGCAAATGCGGGTGACGCGCAAAGTTCCCCTACCTGGCGCGCCAACTATCAATGTCTAAAATGACGGGGTCTAGACTGCCAACTAGTAAATTTCTAAGCGTGTCTGAGATCGGATGGTTGCGCTAGGAGGAAACGGTGATGTACACTGGTTCGGGAACGAACGCCCTATGTCCAGTGTGTTGCGAGATCGTGTTACCCAGCACGGGGGTGCTCGTAGAGGGGAGCTACAAGCGGTTGAGAGAGGGAAGAAGCTTCCCAGGTCTCGTGCGTATGGAGTTTTTGGTTCTGGTGAGATTTCGCATGGATGCGAGCGTGTGTGTGTGTGTGGGAGTCGAGAGAGAGATATTGGGGGTCCATTCTCCCCCTTTATATGTAGGGAGAGATGGGAGAATACAACAGAGAGAAAGAGGAGACGTGCGCCTGGTGCGGGCTACTGACTTGGGAGCGCCTTAGGCCTCCATTCGCCTTCCTTCCCGGGGAAGACTGCGCCTGTAGACTTGTCGCCGGGGACCTTCCTGTCCTTTGGGGAGTTGTAGCCATGTGTCTCGTAATCAGGGGAGCTCCTATTCTCTGATTAGGGCATGGGCGGGGGTTGGCAGCACAGGGCCAGTCACCCCCACGTTCCGTCGTACAGGGACGAGTATGCGCTAATCCCTGTTTAAGTGTCCGACACATGCATGACTCGGGTATGGTGAGTGTCATTCGATGGTTATGCATCATAGGAGCTTGTACCTTGGGGCCTCAACAGGGATAGGCATGGCGGGCCGTATCCAAGAGCCCCATCCCTTAGGACAAGCGGTACTATGGACTTTTTGACCTAGGGGATGAGACGTCCTGGGTCAGCCGAGGCAGAAAGCCTACGAGGGAGGATGATGTCACCCTTGCTCGGACGGGGCGGAGAGCCTTCGAGGGGGGACGACGTTGCCTCGGTCGGACGGGGCGGGGGACCCCCGAAGGGAGTGACATCGACCTCGGTCGGACGAGGCGGAGAGCCCTGGAGGAAAAAGGGGTTACGGATGATGGGGTGATTTTGTTTTCGCAAAGTGCGGTATTAGGGTACCCTATTCTTAGGTACCCGACACACCTTGCAACCAAACACCCGGAAGAATGAGATATCCGGCTTCTTCCCATTGACAAGCTCATAGGGGGTCTTCATCAATAGCCTTTGTACAAATAGTTAGTTTGCCGCATAGCATGTAGTGTTGATTGCTTCGGCGCAAAACTTCTTGGGGGTGTTGTACTCATCAAGCATAGATCTAGCAAGAGTAATGAGCGTCCGGTTCTTCCTCTGTACAACACCATTTTGTTGTGGGGGTATAGGTGGCGGACACCTCGTGCTTGATTCCCACTTCATTACAATAGTCTTCAATCTTGGTGTTCACAAACTCGGTGCCATTGTCACTTCTAATCTTTTTGATCTTCGCATCAAATTCATTTTGAGCTCTTGTTGCAAACTTCTTGAAGATGCCTTGTGTGTCTCCCTTGTCTTGAAAAAAGAACACCCAAGTGTACCTAGAGTAATCATCAACTAAGGACAAGAGATTGCCTCGAAGGCTAGCATAAGTGGTAGGTTCAAATAGGTCCATGTGGAGTAGCGCTAGGACTCTTGAGGTTGACATGAATGCTTTGGTTGGATGGGTGTTTGCAACTTGTTTGCCCGCTTGACATGCACTACAAAGCTTGTCCTTCTAAAATACCACATCCTTGATTCCTCTAACCATCTCCTTCTTGCCAAGTTTCTTAAAGGTTTACATGTCCACGTGTGCTAATCTTCTATGCCATAGCCAACCCAAAGAGTTCTTGGAGAATAGACATGTTTGCAACTTGGCCTCATTGGAAGTGAAGTCCACTAGATACAAGTTGTTGTGCCGGAATCCCTTGAATATCAATGAAGAGTCATCCACCTTGGTCACAACAACCTCACTTGGAGTGAAGAGACATTAGAAACCGAGATCACACAATTGACCAACCGAAAGCAAGTTGAAGCTCAAAGATTGCACTAGCAAGACATTGGAAATTGATTGATCTTGGGAGATAGCCACTTTGCCTAAGCCTTGTACTTTGCCCTTTGAATTATCCCCAAAAGTGATCTTGTCTTGACTTGAGCAATCCTCATCAAGTGTGGTGAACTTCCGGGGGTCACCAGTCATATGTTGAGTGCAACCACTATCAATCACCCAATGACTTCCACCGGTCTTGTAGTTTACCTACACACAAGCAACTTGGAGTTAAGCTTGTTGTTTGGGAACCCACACTTGACGAGGTCCCATAGCCTTGTAAACCAACTCCTTAGCAACCCATAACACTCTAGGCTTGTTCTTCATTTTAGGACCAAGAAACACCACAAGTGGTCTACCCTTGGAGTCCTTGTTGATGACAAAGTGTGCATCATGAGCAAATGGCCTTGTGTGCTTGTGCAAGTTCTTGGGAGGTGGAGTCTTGCAATCATAAGAAAAGTGACCAACTTGACCATACTCAAAGCATCTTCTAGGCTTTGGCTTTGGTTTGTCATAGTTGTTGTTCATGGCCTTGTTCTTGTAGTAGGTCTTTGCTTCAATCTTGACCTTGGCCTTCATGAGTTGGTTTTCCTTGAATCCAACTCCCATCTTGTCATTCTTCATGATGGTGTTCATCAAGAGCTCACTTTGTAGATCGTGACCCTTGGTGAACCTCTCCATCCCACTAGCAAGCTTGATCTTGTCATTCTTGAGCTTTGCATTTTCTTCTTTAAGTGTGTTGATCAAGGTAGTAGCCTCCTTGTCATCTTCCTTGGCCGACTTAATTGTGAAGCCTTGTTAACCTTGAGGTTGATTAGCTCTTCCTTGAGCTTTGAGTTCTCTTCCCTCATCTTCGTGTAATCATCATACTTGTCGGCTGTTAGGGATGAAAACGGGGCGGATATTTATTCGACCGTCCGTCCGACCGAATTCGTTTAGAGGAGTTTAGACCTGTCCATATCCGAGTCCGAAGATTAACATCCGATACCGTATCCGTATCCGAATACTAAAATCAGTATATTTATGTTGTCAATATCTAATCGTATCCTATCCGATATTTCTGATAATATTCGTATTCGAATCCGAATCCGAACAGAAATATGAAAACAAATACAGTATCAGCGATATTCGTTCGTATCCGATCCGTTTTCATCCTTATCGGCTATTGACATTTCTTAACACCACATTGAATACTGGGTTGTCATCCCCAGCATGGCGCTAGAAATGTGCGGTGGTATTTAAGAATGTAAAGGCTCTCTAGAAAATATATTTATTCTATCCGCAAGCGCACAGATAAAATACCAATTGTAGCACTTCACCAGGAAGTAATTCCAGGTATCGTTTATTTATAATTTTGCTAAAGTAAAAGCAAAACATTGGTGGCATGAACTAACAAGGGTTTAGACAAGAGATGGATTTGCAGAGCATGATTACTTATGAGAAACTCAATCACACAGTCACTTGCTTCGGCAGGGTGTAAGCCATAATAATAATAAAGATATTGAAGAGTAAGCTCAAAGATAAATAACACAGAAATTAGAGATAGACTACTCCATATAAATGTAAGGTGACGTCGGATTAGTAAGAGAATAACTTCTTAGTGGGTTCTAATCTATTAAGTCATAATCTACTCTAGCACATATACAATCATATATAGCATAAAGGACTCTTCATCTATGTATAAGGAACATTGCTAAAGAAAGCTAGAACATAGCATGACTTACTCCGCAATACCAATTCTGCCTATCCTACCAATGGGGGGTGGACTATATAAGAATCAATGGAACTGTCACTTCCACGAACTACCACGCGACCCGGCCAATAGGATACATTTGTAGGTAAATAGCATCTAAGCACCACGCTCACATGTGATCTACCACTTAACTCCCCTAGGGTAAGAGCTAAGCGCTTTGCAAACTCATACATAAACTCATTATCAATCATAACTATATCAAGTATAGAACTAGAACAAACTAAGAACATAATAAATAGAAATATAATGATATTAAGAATAAAGTCGTAGAGAAAGATACAAGATAATACCGATCTTTGTGACGACGATCCGAAATCCAGAGCGCGATGCTCTACTTCTCTAAATCTATCTAATCAATCCTATAGAACTTGAAGGAATTGGGAGTAGTTATTCTAATTCTCTAGTGGAGAGAGGGATATGAAACCCTAGCTTTGATGGCTTCCTCTAATAATGATTTCTCCTCTTTCCTCAGGGGTGGCAGGGCCTTCCTTATATAGCCCCCTCAAATGAACGTGGACCGTCGGATCAAGTCGACCTTAAGCGAGTGGTTTAGATTCATCCTCAAAGGCGGTTAGGCATAATCCATGAAGTTGATGGCCATTGGCCATAGGGGTAGGGCGGCCGCCCCAAACCCTAGGGCGGCGGCCCTGGGTGTGGGCCCTCTCGGGCTCTGGCTTGGTCCAGTCCCTTCTAGAGTCTTCCTGAGTATTCTTGTTTGTTCGGAGGTCCTTTCTCTCTATGTAAACATGACATGTGGACCTTCTTTGGCTCTTTTGGAAAAACATAGAGTCACCAAAACTTGTGGAATTCTGTCAGTTGGACCCCCTAAGTCTATGGTAGTGATTCTCCTTTTTAGTTCTTGTTGACATATAGAAATTGATACTTAACGACCGTCAACATCGGCTTCAACTACCTTCTTGCCCTTGCACTTAGCATTTTGCTCACTAGCAACTTCATCAAGCAAGTCCTCACAAGAAGTAGCTATATCACACTTAACAACTGGGTTAATAGCAACATGTGTAGCAAGATCATTTGTAAGCAATTCATTAGCTACCACAAGTGTGCCATGTTCATTTCTCACTTGGTTGTAGTCATCTTTTAGCAAGTTATACCTTGTATGGAGCTCTTGTGTTGACCTCTCAAGCTTATCATGTTTCTCATTAGCTTGCTTAAGAGAGGCTTTGAGCTCCCTAGTGCTAGATGTGAGATTGTTAATCTCAAGCTTCAAAACATCATTAGCACTAGTCAAGGTGTCAAGCTTATCATGCAAGTTTTCTTTGACTTCAAGTAGTTTGTCATTTTTACCCTTGTACCTCCTTATGATGCTAGCATACTTGTTGCAAATTCTAATTAGCTCATCATAGGATGGTGCTTCTTCATCGTCACTATCACTACAACTTGAGTCACCACTATCATCATCATCCTCTTTTTGTACCTTCTTGTCACCTTTAGCCATGAGGCATATGTGTGTAGAGGATGAGCCCGGTGATGAAGGAGGAGGTGGCGGTGGAGTAGAAGAACCAATCACCAATGCGGCCACCTTCTCATCTTCACTTTCACCATCGGAGGACTCACTTGAATCCTCAATGTCGGTGAGCCAATCACCAACAATGTAAGGCTTGCCATCCTTCTTCTTCTTGTGGAAGTCAAAGTTCTTCTTCTTCTTGTATGGCTTATCTTGCTTCTTGTCATCATCGCTTGAATCATCTTGTGCACCCTTCTTGTTCTTGTAGTTCTTGAACTTCTTGTTCTTGAACATGTCTTTCTTCTCTTCGGTTGAAGGATCAAGAACGGCGACCAAAGGGGGGGTGAATGGGAGCCTCAAATTTCTCTCGAAATATTCAGGCCACTCTTCTCCAAAAACAAACCCAGTTGCTGGGTGCTCAAAAACCCTGAAAACCAAGTTCCCGACCCCTATGAAAAGAGGCAGGAACCCAACGCAAATCAGCAGAAACAGTAGCCAACGGACGCTCGGAAGACAGGCGACGGATGCGCCGTTGGGGTGTGATAGACACTGACGAACCCTTGGCGACGGACGCTGGAGCTCAGCGTCTAACACAAAGACAGAGAGCAACCCGAGAGGGCCTGACAGCGACGGACGCGTCTGACGCAGTCCCGATGGACGCTCAGCGTCCTACGCAAAACACACAGAGATGTTGCATTGGCAGAAAATCGACA
The DNA here is from genome assembly GCA_022036555.1 of Microstegium vimineum. Classification (NCBI taxonomy): domain Eukaryota; kingdom Viridiplantae; phylum Streptophyta; class Magnoliopsida; order Poales; family Poaceae; genus Microstegium; species Microstegium vimineum. The sequence goes on along the minus strand of CM039133.1, from coordinate 23,553,106 downwards.
GACGCTCTGTCGCACTACCGACGGACGCTGACGAGCGTCTATCGCCAAAAGAACAGAGAGCCTGCGCGGCTGAAAAATGACGGATGCGTCTGACGCGTGAGCGACGGACGCTGCCCAGCGTCTGATGCCAAAAACTTAGTCGCAGACAGTGTGTGCGACGGATGCTGGCTTGGGTGAGCCCTAGCGTCTGACACCAACCGTCGGAGCGTCTAACGCCCCCGAGCAGAGTGCAGTAAAAGCGAAAATAGTTTCTTTCCCTGCCAAAACTTCCCAAATCCTAACCAAATGATCACCAACTGTAATCAAACTTAGTAGGCATGATCCTAGTGCAGTTGGGGAGCTATCTTGAAGAAATCATCGCTCAATTTGGATTGGATATGCGGGAACAAAGAGATTTCGGGAAAACCCCCAAAACGAAGAACACGGCAAAGGAAAAGCCCGATCTGTGTGCTTGTGAGGTTTTAGGAGAAATCCTTCAGTGCAAAGATGCTCCTCACGAGTACAAACAACTTGGTTCAAACAGATTTGCCAAAACCTTCCTCAATCAAAAGTTCTCATCTCGGGAACAAAGAAAGAATAGAGAGAGGCAAAAACCAAATCGCGAAGAACACAAGCAAACGGGACACGATCACAAAATCAAAGGCGCCATGGCCTACGGAGGGTAAGGCCTCCGATTCCCACCAAAAGATTCGCGAGCTCTTACAAAGGTTGAGGAGATCAACCTAGGGATCTCATGAACTAGAGAGAGGCTAAAGAGAGAGAGAGCTAGAGCAAATGAAAGGTATCCAAGAGATGGGATGAGGGATACCCCTTCATCCCCTACTTAACGGGCTTTGGCTATTTCCCAAAGACCCCTAGATACATGACCGAATTACCAAGTCCTTAAGACACTACAATTCAAATCGGTAACTCTCAGCTACTCGTTTGAATGGATGGCCCCGCTTCCTGCCAGGAGTTTCCATCACCTCGATGCAACCTCCAGGATTCTGCCACGTGCCATCCCCGCTTCCTCGGAAGCTCCGCCCGGGTTTTGAGGCCCAAACCCACAAAACCCGCCACCGGTAGCTTTCGGCTCAACTACCGAACCCCGAGTTTTGAGGCCCAAACTTGGAAACCGTCCTCCGGTGGTTTTGCGGCCCAAACCACCAAACCGCTCGACTCGAGTCACCTTGTTCTCGCTCGGTCGGACTCCGAGTCCCATGAGCCTCCGCTCGACCCGGTCGTCCGTCGTCTTGACTCGGTCGACTCGGTCTACCTCCATGTCTTCTCGCACTCGCCGGTGCCAAGAACTAGCCACCATAGCTAGTCCTCCGGTGCCCATGGTCCCCCAGTCCGAGCCCCGCTTCCACCCTTCACCGCTCTCTGTCCATTGGCATGGCAAGCCTCTACTCGACCTTCTCCACGCCATTGACCACTGTCTCCGAGCATAGCACTTGCACACCACAAGCCGATAGACAGGCACACACATGCTTTCACAAGAGGTTAGTATAACCGCTCAAACTGAAACACTCAAGTGTTGAGCAATCACTCATCATAAAACTGAACATCATGGGTATAGAAACCACCATGTGTTCGCATCGGTGCATGCATGAGCTAGATGACCAAGAGCTTTTGAAGATTGGATTCCTTGAAGAGCTTGTGAAGAATTTCTTCTTCTTTGAGTCAAACTTGACTCTATTCTTGTTTAGCCTCTTCAACATCTTGGTGGTCTTCTTCACCATGAGGGCAATGTTGTCTTCATCTTCATCATCACTTGCACTCTCATACATTATTTGTATCTTGCACTTCTCCGAAGAGGATGCCTTGAGAGCCAAGTCCTTCTTCTCCTCTTTATCTTTGTCTTTCTTCTTGGAGGAGGATGAAGAGCCATCATTGATCTTCATGTACATCTCATGAGCATTGATCTTGCCCAACACTTGTGTTGGTGTAGATGAAGGACAGAGAACGGTGACCAGAGGGGGGGGGTGAATGGGAGCCTCAAATTTCTCTCGAAATATTCGGGCCACTCTTCCCAAAAACCAAACCCAGTTGCTGGGTGCTCAACCTCCCCCAAGCAACGCGAGCGGGGATTCAGACGAAATCGGAGAATTGAGAGCTCACCGGCACTGGAGAAAAACTCACCAGAAACCCCAAAAACCAAGTTCTCGACCCCTATGGAGAAAAGGCAAGAACCTAGGCAAAACAGGCGAAAACTGCAATCAAACAGAGAGCTCCGGACTAGTACAGCCTGGACCTCCGGACCAATGACCAGTGGTCCGGTGGCTGGTCCGATGCCTTCACTAGCCGAGACAAAATTATGCACGGAGCACCTGACCTCCGGACGACCTGCTCCGGACTAGTCCGACGCCTCCTCCGGACCAAGGAGGGTGGTCCGATGCTCTCTCTTCTGCCCACTGCCAAAACTGTGCAGAGAGCAACCTGCCTCCGGACCGGACCTCCGGACTACCCCGTCGGACTAAGGCGAGTGGTCCGACGCGTGGTAGCTTTTCTCAGCAGAACCACCAGACCATTTGCCTATGGTCCGGAGCTCAAAAACTGGGTGGTCCGGAGAGTGGCCCGATGCCCCTTGCTACTTGACATGAGAAAAGTCAAGACCACCGGACTACTTGCTATGGTCCGGAGCTTAGGGGTAAGTCGTCCGACGCTCACGAGCAGAGTTGCTGAAACTCGCAAAAATGAATTTCTCTCCGCCAAATCTTCCCAAAACTCAACCAAATGATCACCAACTGCAACCAAACTTTGTAGGCATGATCCTAGTGCAGTTGGGGAGCTATCCCAAAGAACTCATCGCTCAATTTGGAGAGGATAAACTGGAACACTCAGATTTGGGGGAGAAGAGAGCAAAACGAAGAACACCACAAAGAAATCGCCCGATCTACACACTCATGAGGTTTGAGGAGAATTCCTTCTGTGCAAAGATGCTCCTCACGAATACGAACAACTTGGTTCAAACGGATTTTGCAAAGCTGCTCCCAACAAAGAGAAATCAACTCGAGAAAAGAGAGAGCAAAAGCAAAACGCGAAGAACACAAGCAACCGGTGAGACTCGATCAAGAAACTCACTGTGCCATGGCACTCGGAGAGTCGGGCCTCCGATTCCCACCAAAAAGATTCAAGTTCTTACAGAGGTTGGTGAAAACAACCTAGGGATCTCATGAACTAGAGAAAGGGTAGAGAGAGAGAGAGAGTTGGGGCAAATGACTAGGGTTCAAGAGATGGGATGAGGATACCCCTTCATCCTCTATTTATTAGAGGCTTTGGCTATTTCCCAAAGACCCCCCTAGATACAATGAGTGAACTACCTAGCCTAAGCATTGCAGTCCAAGCTCCGGTAAATATCTCCCTCGATTTGAATGGACGGCCCCGCTTCCTGCCAGGAGTTGCCGTCGCCTTGACGCAACCTCCAGGATTCCGCCACGTGCCATTCCGGCTTCCTCGGAAGCTCTGCCTGGGTTTTGAGGCCCAAACCCGCGAAACCCGCCACCGGTAGCTTTCGGCTCAACTACCGAACCCCGAGTTTTGCGGCCCAAACTCGGAAACCATCCTCCGATGGTTTTGAGGCCCAAACCACCAAACCACTCGACTCGAGCCACCTTGTCCTCGCCCGGTTGAACTCCGAGTCCCATGAGCCTCCGCTCGACCCGCTCGTCCGCTGTCTTGACTCGGTCAACTCGGTCTACCTCCATGTCTTCTCGCATTCGCCGGTGCCAAGTACTAGCCACCACGGCTAGTCCGCCGACGCCCATGGTCCCTCAGTCCGAGCCCCGCTTCTGCCCTTCACCGCTCTCAGTCCATCGGCACGGCAAGCCTCTACTCGACCTTCTCCATGCCATTGACCACTATCACTAGGCATAGCACCTGCACACCACAAGTCGATAGACAGGCACACATTTGCTTTCGCAAAGAGGTTAGGGTAAGCCACTCAAACTGAAACACTCAAGTGTTGGTCAACCACTCATCATCAAAGCTGAACATACATGGGTACTTATCCACCATGTGTTCGCAGTAGATGTAGAGAGATCCGCTTAGTGAAGAATCGTGACGATGTGGCCATACTTTTCAATTGGCAAGACACAAAGAATCTTGCGCACCACATCGGCCGGTGTCATTTGGTTGAGCCCAAGTCCATTCAATTCTTCTACAAGAATGTTAAGACGTGAATACATCTCATTTGCATTTTCATTAGCAAGCATAGTAAAAGAATTGAGTTTTGCCATGACGAAGTGATAGCGTTCCTCACGCTCACTCTTTGTGCCTTCGTGAAGAGCACAAATAGTGGTCCACAACTCAAATGAGTCTTTGGCATTACGCACTCAGTTGAAGACATCCTTGCAAATGCCGCAAAAGAGGATATTCTTCGCCTTGGCATTTTGCTTCTCAAAGTAGGGGTCCTCCGCAAAATAGGATCCTCCCTTTGTGGCGGCTTTGAGAACGCCAACGTCCACGGCCTCTAGATAGGCCTCCATACGAACTTTCCAGTAAGGAAAGTCGTGTCCATCGAACATGGGAGGTGGTTCATCCCCATGGGACATCTTGCTCTAGGCGGTGAAGCCTAATTTAAGAGCAACCTTGCTTTGATACCAATTGAAAGGATCAAGATTCCCAAGAGAGGGGGGGGGGGTGAATTGGGCTTATTTCAAATTTCTAAAGCAAATATGAAATCCTAGCAATGCTAGTTACCCCCTAGTGCCTACCAATTGTGTGTCATAGCTAGAAAGCGGTAGCAAGTCAATGAAAGTAAGGACAATGCGGAAAGTAATGTGGTATTAAGGAGCTAGGGATAGAAAGCTTGACACGACGACGTTTTGCTGAGGTATCGAGGAGTCGACACTCCCCTAGTCCTCGTTGGAGCACCTCACAAGGTATTACTCCCCCTCAATCCTGCCCAAGGGATGAGTGCTCTCTACGGGCTGGTTCTTCGCCACTCCGGCTCGGTGAACCGCCCACAACCGATCATAAGTCGATGGAGAAGGGCCGCCGACAATCCTCCGGCGATCACCTTCCTCCGAGCACCATATTTACACCTCTTAAGTATCAATTATAAGTGTCAATTAAGCAGAAGAAAGGATATATTTGCAACACACCACCTAGACATAGGGTTTTAACTAACAGAATTCCACAAGTTTTGGTGTTTATCTGTTTCTGCAGGGAGACAACTGCAAAAGAGCAAAAGAGGCCCACAAGTAAGGATTACATAGACACATAACACCTCCGTATGAAAAAGAGCAATCTAGAAGACTCCAGAACCACCCCCAAGGAAGGAGGGGCCCACCTGTCAGCAGAGTAGGGCGGGTGCCCTCCCCCCTAGGGCGGCCGCCCTGGGCTAAGGGCCAATGAGGCTCCGCCTCGTGGATTAGGGTTCCACCGTCTTTGAGGATGAATCTAACCCCTCCATTAAGGTCGGTTTGATCCGACGGCTGACGATCATTTGAGGGGGCTATATAAGGAGGACCCCTGCCGCCTGGCTAAAGGCAATCCATTATTCATTTACATATTTTCCAGAGAGGATTCGCCAGAGAAGATCCCTTACGGATCTATTCTCTAGGGCTTAGCATTCAAGAGAAAGTATCCTTAGTTTCTATGTGAGATTAGAGTCTACTCTTCTAGATTGAGAGAGTTAGAGTGGAGGTGTGGATTGGAGGAAGCCCGGCTTGTTAGTGTCTCCTCTCCAGTTTGTAACTGTGGGATCAAGTCTCCTAACCCAAGGCTTGCTCCTAGGTTTTCTTCGGTATTTCAACTTCTAATTCTAGTAAGTTCCCTATTTTATTATTCATTGGTTTGTGAGTTTACTTTATTATCTTCGCGTAGAGAGTAGGGTAATCGTCTCTAGCGTAAATGTGGTGTTTGGACTAGGATACTCATAGATATCCCCTGTCTAGCTGGACCTGTGGTAGTAGCTCGGAACATGACAATTCCATAGATACCTTTGGATTCCACAATCCCGTTAGAAGGATCAATCGGGTTTATAGGCCGCGTGCTAAGCATCCTCTGTGGTGTCTCTTATCTCGACGGTTCTCCCCAATAGAATAATAACACATATCTTGCTTAGACTAGAACGAGAGTGTAGTCGCGGTCTTCTCTAATCGCTCATATCAAGATCACCTTGTTTGTAGCCTAAAGGTTAATAGCATAGATTTGGTTAGTCAGATGCACCCTTTCTCCCCGTGGAAAAACAAATTACGATACTCTGGATAATCTCCCGGGTGAAGTGCTCACCGGTATCCGTGCGCTTGCGGATTACTTCCCAGCGATTCTTCTATTTGTGTTAACAAATATCAACAAGTATTTCTGGCGCCGTTGCCTGGGAGAAAGACGGTTTGTTGAGATAACCTTGAATCTTGCTATTTTCTTGTACCTATACTTTTATCTTTTCTTATCTTTTTCAATTTCTTTATTTCTTACCTTTTCTATCCCTATGGAAAATTTAAATTCCACACCTATCTATCAATTTTCTGCACCCACGGAGACCGACCTATTACTATGGGAGTCACCACAGCCTATCCAAACTCCTCAGTTTAGGTTGAGTCCGCGGTTGATTGCAATGATTCAAAGCCTATCCTTTTCAGGAAAGGAAGACAAAAACCCTTACCTTCATATTAGAGATTTTGAGCAAACATGTGATTGTCTTCGCATAGAAGGCATATCTGATAAAACTTTATGTTAGAATCTTTTTCCTTTTTCTATAAAAGGAAGAGCTAAACAATGGTATAATCAGAAGGTAAGCCAACAACAAGGAGATTGGGGAGTTTTGCGCTCTAACTTCTGTCTAGATTTCTATCCTATCACCCAAATCGTTGACCTTAGAGTCAAGGTTCTAACCTTCAAACAAGAAGAGAACGAATCTTTGGCTTACTCCTGGAAACATTTTCTTGAGCTTTTAGAATCTGGACCACACCTTAGCATCAAAGGCCCTATTCTTCTTCAACATTTTTATAAAGGTCTTCGTAAAAAGGATAGAGTTGCTAAACACCACATCTAGAGTTCTTTCTTTCATATACCATCCATAGAAGCAAAATTAACCTTAGATAGAATCCTAGATGCTGAGTTGGATAATACCCTCCTGAAGAAACTCACGAAGCTAAAGACAATACCTTGCTAGATCCACCATCCACTTCAGCTATCCCAAGTTCTGAGCCTAAAAAGGAAGAAATTTCACCACCTGATTTCATGTTGGATATAGATCCTGATCTTTTCACTGATTTTGGAGATATTTCAAACTACCTTTCTATTTCAAAATCCCGAGATCATCACCTTAGCAACCATATATACCAAATGCCAAACAAAAGCATTTTGAGGGAGCTTGTATCAATCATAAGTAGCGAATGGTTAGAAGAATCAGAGCTTTCCTCTGATATGATCCGTCTAGATTCACCTTCTATTCCAATACACTGTGCTTTCAATTCAGATCAATTTGATGCTATCTATAATCCTGTTGTGGGGGTCAATATCATATCTAAATCACTTGCACATGGATTATTGGGCAAAGTGACTTTAACCCCAACAACAAAGTTCATGAAGAATCTTGACAGACATATAGTCCCCAGTCTTGGAATTTTACATGTACTACCCATTATGGTAGAAGGTGCCATGGTTCATTTGAACTTTTATATCTTTGATACATGGGACCACGACCTATTGATAGGACAACCTTTCAGAAGACTTCTTTATGAAGGACAAAACGGGAAACTGAATATTTCCTTTGGATAGAATTTTCAAATCCCAATGACAATCTCTCATTCTTTGAATAATAAAACTGAATCAGATCTTCTACCTGATCCTATGGAGGAAGTAAAAACTGCTTCTCTAGAGCTTTTTAATAACCAGATTTGGAAGAAGATGCTCCTTTCTTCATTGAAGAAGAAGCTGATCCTTCTGAACCTGAACCCTTATATGAGTTTGCAGAAACGCCTAGACCTCCCGTAGAGGTTAAACCTCTACCACCCGGTCTTACTTATGCTTTCCTCAATAATGATCCAGAGTCTCCTCCAAGATCGTTCAGCCTTTGGTTACTCACTCCAAGATCTCACTGGAATCAGTCCTATAATTTGCACTCATCGTATTCCTATAGATCCTTATGTTTCACCTTCTCGAGAACCCCAACGTAGACTCAACAACGCGATGAGAGAGGTAGTTAAAAAGGAAGTTTTAAAATTGTTGCATGCAGGGATTATATATCCTGTGCCGCATAGTGAGTGGGTAAGTCCAGTGCAGGTTGTGCCTAAGAAGGGAGGCATGACTGTTGTCACAAATGAAAAGAATGAGCTGATTCCGCAACGCACCGTCACAGGATGGCGGATGTGTATAGATTATAGAAAGCTAAACAAAGCTACGAAAAAGGATCACTTTCATTTACCTCTTATAGATGAGATGTTAGAGAGGTTAGCCAACCACTAGTTCTTCTGTTTCTTAGATGGATATTCAGGGTATCATCAAATCTTGATCCATTCGGATGACCAAAGCAAAACCACCTTTACATACCCCTATGGAACTTATGCTTATCGTAGAATGTCTTTTGGGCTAAGTAATGCTCCAGCCTCTTTTCAAAGATGCATGATGTCTATATTTTCTGACATGATTGAAGATATTATGGAAGTTTTTATGGATAATTTCTCTGTTTATGGAAAAACTTTTGATAGTTGTCTTGAAAATTTAGATAGGGTTTTGCAAAGATGTAAAGAAAAACATTTAGTCCTTAATTGGGAAAAATGTCATTTTATGGTCAAAGAAGGAATAGTGCTAGGACACCTAATTTCTGAAAGAGGCATTGAGGTAGACAGAGCTAAATTGAAGTAATTGAACAGTTACCTCCGCCTGTAAATGTGAAAGGAATAAGAAGTTTTCTTGGTCATGCTTGTTTTTATCGAAGATATATAAAAGATTTTTCATTTATTGCTGGACCACTAACTCTTTTTCTAGCCAAGAATACTCCTTTTTAATTTGATGATGCTTGTTTAAAAGCTTTTGAGTTATTGAAAACAGTGCTCATCTCTGCACCAATCATTCAACCCCCTGATTGGTCTTTACCTTTTGAAATTATGTGTGATGCTAGTGATTATGTTGTGGGGGTAGTTTTGGGACAAACTAAGGATAAGAAGCATCATGTAATAGCTTATGCTAGTAAAACTTTGACAGGACCTCAACTTAATTATGCAACCACTGAAAAAGAGCTCTTGGCTGTTGTTTTCGCTATAGATAAATTTAGATCTTATTTAGTAGGAGCCAAAGTAATTGTTTATTCTGATCATGCTGCTTTAAAATATCTGCTCACTAAAAAAGATGCTAAACCTCGTTTAATAAGATAGATCCTGCTGCTCCAAGAATTTGACTTAGAGATAAAAGACAAAAGGGGAGCAGAAAATCCCGTTGCTGATCACTTGTCTAGAATGTATTTTAAGAATCCGCAGGAACTACTCATTGATGATTCACTCTAGGACGACATGCTCTACGGAATCAACAAATCCGGCCCCTGGTATGCAGATATTGTTAATTTTATGGTTTCAGGATATGTACCACCATGAGGAAACAAAAGAAAGCTTATTAAAGAGAGTCGTTCACACATATGGGATGAGCCATACCTCTTCCGAGTATGCTCTGATGGCTTACTGAAGAGATGTGTAACTATCGAAGAAGGAATGAAGATCATTGAAAGATGCCACTCATCACCATATGGAGGTCATTATGGAGCATTCCGCACACATGCAAAAATTTGGCAATGTGGATTCTACTGGCCAACAATGTATGAAGACACTAAAGAATTTATCAGAAGATGCGGGCCATGTCAAAGAAACGGCAACATAAACTCAAGAGATGCCATGCCACTCACCAACAATCTGCAGATAGAGCTCTTTGATGTTTGGGGAATCGACTATATGGGACCATTTACCCCATCAAAGAATTGTGAGTATATCTTGGTGGCGGTTGACACGTCTCCACGTGGGTGGAAGCATTACCTTGCAAACATGCCGACAACGTAAATTCAAAAAGGATGTTTGAAGAGATCATATTTCCAAGATTTGGAGTCCCCAGAATAGTGATAAGTGATGGAGGATCACATTTCATTGACAAACGTTTTGAAAAGTATCTAGCAAAGCATGGGATCCGCCACAATGTCGCTACACCTTATCATCCTCAGACAAGTGGCTAAGCAGAAACCTCAAACATACAAATCAAGAATATTCTTTAGAAAACAGTAAATGAGATGGAAACAACATGGAAGGACAAGTTACCCGATGCACTCTGGGCATACCGGATTGCATACAAAACTCCAATTGGAATGTCTCCGTATCAACTCGTATATGGGAAGACTTGTCACCTACCTGTTGAACTAGAGTTTAAAGCACACTAGGCTATAAAAAGATGGAATATGGATTTCGATGCTGCTGGAGAGAAAAGACAAATGCAATTATCAGAATTAGAGGAGTGGAGAGAAAAAACATATCACAATTCAAAGATCTATAAAGAAAGAGTTAAACGATGGCATGACAAGAAGATCAAGAAGAAGGAGTTCACACCCAGAGATAAGGTATTACTTTTTAATTCCAGGGTGAAGCTCTTCGGGCATGGAAAACTACGAAGCAAATGGGAAGGACCCTATAAGGTAATCAATTCATCATCCCACGGAGCAATCACACTTCAAAATAACGAAGGTACGTTATTCAAGGTAAATGGTCAATGTCTCAAAATATTTTTAGAACCTAATAAAGAATTAGAAGAAATAGACGTAATTAATTTGTATCTTTTAAGTGAATAAGGCCCAATCACTTTAATTTTTACATTCTGGGTCATGCATATGTTTTTTGGCACATAGAACCTTCTAGAAACGAGTGCGTAGAAGAGGCCCGGCAGCAGAGCCAAAGCCAGGGCGGGCGCCCTAGGGTGTAGGTGAAGACTCCATAGTGATTTTGGTAATCGATGAAACCTAAGTACTAACCTAGCTCTAAGTGGTTGAATAGGTTTAGTACACTAAGGAGAAGTAAGAGTGAACAAGTGGTGGAGCAAGGAGGAGGCTAAGGTGAAAGCTATCAAGAGCTCACACTTGGAAGAAAAGAAGAGAAGATGAGGAAACCCTAAGCTATTCAAGGAAAGGGTATTGCTAGGGCTTTTCTATTTTGGTGATCAAGACACCAAGTGGGTGTGATCACATTTAGGATAGGTAACCGTACTATTAAGATGGGAAAATAGTTAGTGGTTACAACTATCGAGTGCCATTAGGATTGAGCATTAGTGCATTGCATTCTATCCTAATGAGCAACCCTTGTAAAACTTGATAAAATATGCCAACACACATGCACAAGTCAGTGAAACACTTGGTGGTGGCACATGAGATCAAGGGAAGCAAAGAGAAGTGAATTCTGCCCAAGAATGGAGCGTCAGACCAGTTTGTCTAGGGGCTCCGGACCATAGCAGGTGGTCCGACGGTTGCTCCCAGCATTGGCTCTCAGGCAAAGAAGCGTCGGACCAGTGACAGATGAGGCTCCAGACCATTGGCAAGTGGTCCGGTGGCTCGGTCAGAGACTCAGCAGAAGACTAAGACAGGCGTCGGACCAGGTGGCATGGTCCGGGCCTAGTTCGACGGTCAAGTCCGAAGGTCAGGCGCTCCCTGCATGAATTCATCGAAGCTCCGAGGAGGCTTCGGACTAGGTGCATTGGTCCGGTGGTGTACTCCGGACAGGTGGTCCGGAGCATGGGTGCTCACTGGTGAGCTCGGCTAAAGACTGATCAAGGCGTCGGACCAGGCCTCCGGACCAATGGAGGTGGTCCGACGGTGCTCCGAGACGTGCGGCAACGGTCAGATTTCAAACAGTGAAGGACGCGTGGCAAACGTAGAAGGCGTCGGACCAGACGGTATGGTCCGACGGTGGTGAAAAGTGATCTGACGGTCAGATTTTTGCAGCTCCAAGTGCATAGCGGCTAGTTACTTTGAGGGGGCTATTTATGGGTGTGTGGCGGTTCAAGACAACTCTCTTGCACACCTGGACATTGCATACTCTTTGTGAGCTTGTGACACACACTACCACTCATCTCATCATTGATTGATCATCCATTTGAGAGATTTGAGTGCATCAAGTGCATTGCATGAAGTGATTCATCTTAGTGGCACTTGGGAGTTGATACCGCTACTAGTTTCTTGTTACTCTTGGTGATTGCCATCACCTAGACAGTTTGGAGCAAGCGGTGTGGATTCGAGAAGCTTGGTGATTGTGCTTCGTCGACCACAAGTGGGGATTGTGAGGGGTTCTTGTGCCTTCCCCGCGGGAGATCACAAAGGTAACTCTAGTGGATTGCTCGTATCTTTGAGTGCCCTCATCTTGTGTTGGTTGTGCGGCACCCAGTGACGAGTTTGGCGTGTGATGCCAATTAGCGCGTGAACCTCCAAGTGAGTGAGCCGACACAACGAGGATGTAGCTAGTTGGCAAACTAGTGAACCTCGGGTGAAAAATCAAGTGTCAACCTCTTGTTCATCATTGTGATTGTTTGGGTTTCTTGGAGTTCACTTGATTGGCTCATTACCTCGACACGGCGGTATAATCACTCCTATCTCCTTCGCATTACCTTATTCATACTTGTCTTAGTGTATTAGGTTGTGCCTAGAAGGCTACTAGAATTGAGTAGGCATTGTGTGATCCTAGAGCTTATTAGGATAGAAATTGTGGTTAGGTGGCTTTGCATCCCCTAGTAGGTTAGTGCAAGTCTAGCTTCGCCATCTTGTGATCTAACTTATTGTTGAGAATTGTTTTATATTTCGACTTAGGCTATTCACCCCCCTCTAGTCTTGGATTAGGACCTTTCTAGTGGTATCGGAGCTTGGACACCGTTGATTTGAGGCTTAACAACCTACAGTGTGATCATGGCTCATATCAACAACATGAAGAAACCACCCAAGTTCGATGGCACAAACTATGGCTATTGGAAAGTCAAGATGACCGCTCATATCAAGTTAATTAGCCGAAAGGTTTGGCTTGTGGTGGACAAGAAGTTTGAGGTTGCAAATGAGGAAGCTCCCACCCCGGCCGAAGAAGAGAAGCTTCAACACAATGACACTGCTCTTAGTGGTATCCATGAGGCTCATGATGAGAAGGTCTTTGAACAAATCAAGAATGTTGAGAGTGCTCATGAGGCTTGGAAGAAGCTTGAGGAATCATTTGAAGGCACTCAAGCCATCAAGGGTGCCAAGGCATACATTCTCAAGGAGAAGTTTGCAAGCTTCAAGATGAAGGATGATGAAAATGTGCCGGAGATGTTTCATAGGCTTCAAGTGCTAGTCAATGATCTCACAGCTCTTGGTGAGAAGGTTGAGGACAAGGACTTCTCTCACAAGTTCTTGAGGTGTCTTCCTCCTCGGTTTGACACTCTTGTGACATTGATTGTGAGAGGTGGTTTGAACACCATGACACCCAATCAAGTCTTGGGAGATGTAATGACCGAAGATGCTTACCGGGACAACAAGGAAGAAGATGTGAAGAAGGAAGACAAGAAAGATGAGAAGAAGAAGAGCTTGGCATTCAAAGCCACTTCATCAACCAAGGGCAAGAGCAAGATTGAAGAATCTAGTGAAAGTGAAGATCAAAGTGCTAGTGATCTTGATGAAGAAGAAATGGCTCTCTTTGTGAGGAAATTTGGCAAGTTCATGAAGAAGAAGGGCTATGGTGCTAGAAGGAAGAGGACATCTTTCAAGAACCATGATGAACTAAGGAAGTGCTTCAAGTGTGGTAGCTTTGATCATCTCATTGCTCATTGTCCATACAATAGTGACAAGGATGATGATGATCACAAGAAGAGAGGCAAGAAAGAGAAGAAGCCCACCTTTGATAAGAAGAAGAAGGGATATTCTCATATTGTCACTTTGGATAGTGATTCTTCTTCATGTGATGATGATGATCAAGAAAAGAAGACCACTACCAAGAAGAAGGCTTTTGCTAGCATTGCAATGAGGGACAAGATCTCTCTATTTGACACTCCATCATCATGCTTCATGGCTAAGTCCACTAAGGTACTTTCTCATGATGAGAGTGAGAGTGAGAGCGATAGTGATAGTGGGGAGCCCTCAAAGGAGGAACTCATGGACATGCTTGAACAAGCTAAGGAATACATTGACAAGAAGAGGAAGGAATGCAAGGAATTGCGCAAGGCCAATGTGGCTCTTGAGCAAAACCTTGATGAGACTGTAGCATCTCATGAGAGGCTAATGGAAGCCCATGAGAAGCTAGTGAAGTCTCACACTAAGCTTGAAAGAGCTCTCCTCCCTCCTTGACCAAAGTAAGAAGGAGATTGTTCAAACATGTGACATGGGAGTTACTTGTGATATTCTTGATGAATCTTTCTATACTCCTATCATTGTTGCTCCCACTAACCCCTCTTGTAGCACTACCACTTCTACTTCATCTACTAGTGATGGTTTCACTTGTGATGCCTCACTAATAGTGGAAAATGAATCCCTCAAGGAGGTTACAAAGCTCAATCACTCCTTAGCTAAGGCTTATGGAGGTGAGGACCGCTTGCTTATGTGCTTGGGTAGCCAAAGAGCATCTCTCTACAAAGAGGGATTGGACTATACCCCCAAGAAAGGCAAGGCCGCTTTTGCCCCTCACAAGACTCGTTTTGTGAAGGACACTAGTAGGTATTGCAAGAGTTGCAAGCAAGTTGGTCACTTAGAGCAAAGTTGCAATCAAGATGTATCCTCAATGAGAGTTGATTCATTCTATGTCCTTTCCAAGGGTACTAATGGAGTTCATGCCAAGTTTGTTGGTGCACCATGGATGACTACTAAGAAGTCCATTTGGGTACCAAAATCCTTGGTAACTAACCTTGGAGGACCCAAGCAAGTTTGGGTACCTAAAAAGAATTGATCTCTCTTGTAGGTCAATTACAAAGCCGGAGGGAGGCATTGGGTGCTTGATAGTGGGTGCACTCAACACATGCCGATGATGGAAGGATGTTCAATTCAATCAACCAAGATGGTGCTCATGGTTTTGATAGTATTACATTTGGTGACAATGGCAAGGGCAAAGTGAAAGGGCTTGGAAAGATTGCTATCTCCAATGATCTTAGCATTAGCAATGTGCTTCTAGTGGAAAGACTTGAGTTCAATCTATTGTCGGTTGCCCAATTGTGTGATCTCGGTTTCAAGTGCATCTTTGGAGTGGAGGATGTGGAAATCATTAGTGTGGATGGCTCTAACATGGTATTCAAGGGTTTTTGGTATGAGAACCTATATCTTGTGGATTTCAATGCTAGTGAGACTCAACTCTTAACTTGTCTCATCACCAAATCTAGCATGGGTTGGTTATGGCATAGAAGGCTTGGACATGTTGGCATGAAGCAATTAAACAAGCTAGTCAAGCATGATCTAGTGAGAGGCTTGAAGGATGTCACATTTGAGAAGGACAAGCTATGTAGCTCATGTCAAGCTGGCAAGCAAGTTGGGAACACTCATCCAAAGAAGAGCATCATGAGTACAAGCAAAGCTTTTGAGTTATTGCACATGGATCTCTTAGGACCAACTACATATGCAAGCATTGGTGAAAACGAGTATGGATTTGTGATAGTGGATGACTTTACAAGATACACATGGGTATTCTTCTTGAGTGACAAGAGTGACACATTTGATATCTTCAAGTCATTTGTAAAGAGGTGCCAAAATGAGTTTTAAACAACTATCAAGAGAGTTAGAAGTGACAATGGGAGTGAGTTCAAGAACACAAGAGTTGATGAACTTTGTGATAACTTTGGAATCAACCATCAATTCTCTCCAAAGTACACTCCTCAATCAAATAGGATAGTTGAAAGGAATAATGGAACCTTGATTGACATGGCAAGATCAATGCTAAGTGAGTACAATGTTAGTCATTCCTTTTGGGCCGAAGCTATCAACACGGCTTGCTACTCTAGCAACCGTCTCTATTGTCATGGAATGCTTGAGAAGACTCCATATGAGTTATTGAATGGAAGAAAGCCAAATATTGCTTACTTTAGAGTGTTTGGATGCAAATGCTATATCTTGAAGAAGGGAACAAGGCTTAGAAAGTTTGAGAAGAAATGTGATGAAGGCTTCTTACTTGGTTACTCCACATCTAGCAAGGCATATAGAGTGTGAAACTTGTCTAGTGGAATTCTTGAGGAAGTGCATGATGTGGAATTTGATGAAACACAAGGCTCTCAAGATGAACAAGAAAACTTGGATGGTGTGAGAGGTCACAAGTTGGTCAATGCAATGAAAGATATGGATATTGGTGACATTAGACCAAGACAAGTACAAGATGAAGATGAAGATCAAGTGACCATTCCCATAAATGAAGAAGCTAGTTACTCTCCAACTCAAGATCAAGCAAGTGCTAGTGAAGTTCAAGATCAAGATCAAGATCAAGCTAGTCCATCATCCCAACCAATTGCTCAATATTCTCACATGGAAGTGCTTCAACCAACCAATATTACAAGAGATCATCCTCTAGATCAAGTTATTGGAGGCATTCAAAGTGGTGTTCAAACAAGATCAAGATTGAATTCATTTTGTGAGCATTATTCTTTTGTCTCATCATTTGAACCAACCAAGATTGATGAAGCTTTGAAGGATGTGGATTGGATAAATGCTATGCATGAAGAACTTAACAACTTCACAAGAAATCAAGTTTGGGAACTAGTGGATAGACCAAAGGATCATAATGTGATTGGAACTAAATGAGTTTTCAAGAACAAGCAAGATCAAGATGGAATAGTGGTGAGGAATAAAGCAAGACTTGTAGCTCAAGGTTACTCTCAAGTTGAAGGTCTTGACTTTGGTGAAACATATGCTCCGGTGGCAAGATTAGAGGCAATTAGAATTCTATTGGCCTCACTACAAAATGACACCCCCTTTTGCAACACATATATGTGTTGCAAAAAGTCTATATATGCGTTGGTAAGGTCTATACCAACGCATTTATTATGTGTTGCTTAAAGTGGCGTTGCAAGGATCTATGAAAACACTTATATATGTGTTGGTAATGCCTAAAAATAATCGTTGCAAAGTTGCAACGGATATTAATGGGCTATGCCAACACTTATATGTGTTTGTATCAATCATAGACCATTGACTTCTATAGCTCCTAGCAACATAAAGATTTGGAATGTTGCAACGTGTATATATGTGTTACTAGGAATAAATTGCTATTGAAGAAATATTGGAAATTAGAGACATCTCACACATGAGAAATAACAATACTTATCCATATATTAATAATCAATTGTTGCATTACAATGAGTACCAACCATACAAAGATTAGTGCTTTGACAAGCAATCTTGTCTATAACATCCAAAAGAAAAAAAATCCAATCTTGTCTCTATCAGTCAGACATGTTCATGTTCTAAAACTGAAATAGAAAGCTCCAATCTTGTCTTGTATACAGTACTATATTCCCAAAGTACCAAATCTTCACACGAAACTCTTGTTTATGAAACTTTGCCAACTTTACTCTTCTGAATGCCTTGAATTAAAAAAAAACACAATATTGTAAGTACATGTATCCAAATATATCATTGTGCAATAGTTTCTTAAAGCACTAATATGTCTGAACAGATATTCAAGGTATATAAAACATGTAATTCAAATATCGTGTGAATTGTACAATGTAGTTCTCATTCACTTTTGTAGGTTCCAAAATTTTCTAGAAAAGCACAGGTTGCAGAATCTTATTGAGCAGAGTGTAAACTGTCAAATATTGTTGGCAGGACAGTCCAGGCAATTACATCTATGATAATCATCGAGAAAAGAAAATAAGGCAAGGCTAATAATGCCAACTATCAGAAGGCTGCAATTAACAAGGAATTATGCACACTATTACCAAACCCGACATACAACAAGCAGACTGCTACAGCCAAGGGAAAACAAGACCAAGAAGGATAGCTAATTACAGTAGTAGTATAGGCAGAGCTAAAACAAAAGAGACAACCTGATGTGTGTAAACTAAACCCCTGGCAGGCAAAGATGAACACTAGTGCAAGATAGGAACAGCAGGGAGCTTACCTTGTCGAAGTGCTGCTGCTGCTGCTATCTGAAAACCAGGGAAGGCATGAACTGATGGTTGTCAGTGATGTAAAGATAGAAACAGAGATGAGTTAGAACTGAACTAAAAAGATTGCTATGCCAGACAGAACTGCAAGAGAGACAAAAACATGTGCCTGCTTTCAGAAATAGCACATAAAAATTGATTTCTCAAGAAGCATTGTGGTTGTTTTAAGATCCTAAGAATTAATCTTGTGTCTGAACAAAATTCCTGAAACACTTGAACTAATGATGAAAGAAAACACTACAGCATGAACCTGCAATGCCAACATAATCCTATCCTGCATGACATACCTCGTAAGTTGGTTCTCAACATTCAGAAGTGCCACGTAGGTCATTGGTGGAGCTTGACTACACTGACTCCTGATACTTTAGTTGAGCTACATCACACACTATCGTCTTTACAGATAGAAAATGAAATATATGTGTGCATCAGTGCACAATATAGTAGAAACTAAAAGTTTGATTTCCTACTATATCACTATCTCGTTCAGCTTAAAGGGTTGGCATCCACAAATTGCTCAGTACATCGATCCCCACAGTAAGGACAATGTGATAACCGTCCGCCACTCTATATTGTGTTGAACTAAATCAGAAAATAGATTAAATTTAACAAATATGAAGAAATTACCATGGTTCAAAGGAATCAACAAATATTTAAGGACTAGGGTAACCCTAATGGGAAACTTGCATATCGCTGAAACTACTTAATTGTGATCGAACGAACAGGGAAAGGCAGAAAATATTACCTCACAGAAATCACCACTGGAGGGGCGGTGTTGCCTCGAGGGAGGCGAAGGATTTTGTTCTGATCTGGCCACGACCTCCCCTATCCTGTCGACAGAAGATCTGGGGCTGCATCCCCTATCTCATGACTTGATCGAAAGCACACGCTGGCTGATGCACAGCATACGATGGTGAAGCTGGCCTCGATGGAACTCGAAGGAAGATGGCATCTAGATCTCGCTGCGAGATCCCCATCTCTCAATAACCAGAGACTTTGTTGATCCCACCTATACCGATAGGCCAACGAGAGATTATCAAAGGACGGAGATGCTAATCTGGGAGGAGCAAAGAGGAATCGAGAAGAACACCCAGCCATGGGCGCACCCACCGTGCGGCGGGGGAAGTTTTTTTTGCGACCAATGCGGTGGGGAAGTTGAGGAATGACTCGTAAAATAAATTGGGCACAGGTGGCATCTTGGAGGGGGGAGGTGGCGCGGGCGGGGGGGGGGGGGGGAGAGCGTGGGGAGTTATGGAATGACTGCAACATATACATGTTCCGTTGCAAAGGATCCGTTGTTAAATGGGTGTTTGTAGCGTAGTGCCTCTGCTTGTGCTCTCAACATCAAGCTCTATCAAATGGATGTGAAAAATGCTTTTCTTAATGGGTACATCAATGAGGAAGTGTATGTTGAGCAATCACCCGGATTTGAAGAACCAAAGAAGCCCAACCATGTTTACAAGCTTAAGAAGGCTCTCTATGGATTGAAGCAAGCACCTAGAGCATGGTATGAGAGATTGAGAAGCTTTCTCCTCTCTAAGGGATTCAAGATTGGATTGGTTGACACCACCATATTCACAAAGAAGATTGGAAGTTACTTATTTGTCTTGCAAATCTATGTGGATGACATTATCTTTGGATCTACCAACCAAGAATTTTGTGAAGAGTTTGGGGAGATGATGGCTAATGAATTTGAGATGTCAATGATTGGTGAACTTAGTTACTTCCTTGGACTTCAAATCAAACAAATGAAGAATGACACATTTGTGAGTCAAGGCAAGTACATCAAGGATATGGTGAAGAAGTTTGGGCTAGAAGAAGCTAAAGACATTAGTATTCCTATGGGGACTAATGGACATTTGGATAATGATACAAGTGGCATGATGGTTGATCAAACACTATATTAGTCAATGATTGGAAGTCTACTCTATGTGACTGCATCAAGACCGGACATCATGTTTAGTGTATGCATGTGTGCTAGATTTCAAGCATCTCCTAAAGAGAGTCATGTGAAAGCCACAAAGAGGATATTGACATATCTAAAGCATACACAAGAGGTTGGATTGTGGTATCCTAAAGGGTCAAGGTTTGAATTAGTTGGATATTCGGACTCTGACTATGCGGGATGCAAGATTGATAGAAAGAGCACTAGTGGAACATGTCAATTATTAGGAAGATCACTAGTCTCATGGTCATCCAAGAAGCAAAATAGTGTGGCACTCTCTACCACCGAAGCCAAATACATTAGTGCGGGGAGTTGTTGTGCACAACTATTATGGATGAAGGCCACATTGAATGATTATGAAATCAAATTCAAGAAGGTTCCCTTGCTATGTGACAATGAAAGCGCAGTGAAGCTTACAGGTAATCCCATCCAACACTTAAGAACTAAACACATAGATGTGAGACACCATTTCATAAGAGATCATCAACAAAAGGGTGACATTTACATTGACAATGTGGGCACCGATGATCAATTAGCCGACATATTCACCAAGCCACTTGATGAGAAGAGGTTTTGCAAGTTAAGGAATGAGTTGAATATCTTGGATTTCTCCAACATGAGTTGATGCACCCCACTTATGACATGCCTCTACTCCAAGATAGCAAGGTACAATTGATTGTCATATGCATACATCCTTTGCTAGACTTGTGTAGAACATATAGACATCACTCATTTAGGCTCATTCATGAAAACAAAATGCTTTGTATGTACATATGCTACCACTCTTGCTTCTTTGAATTGTTTGTCTAAGTGGTATCACATGACATGTTGATAAGCTTGCAACCTCACATGTTTAGTCTAGATTGCTTACTCTTGTACTTAACCAACATGGAGAAGATAACCATTGCAAGATGTGTGAAGAAGCTTGTCCATGGTTTAAACCGTGTTAAGTATATAGGACAAGTGATCTAGGTTGAACTATAAAAGATAATTCACCCCATTTTTTTTAAATTGACTTGATAACAAATCTTCCTAAGTATCCTCAAGTGATACATGTTACTACAAGTGGTTTCCTTTGTGGTAATGTGTGACAAAGGGAGAGAAATTGTGTTAAAATGATCTAA
Organism: Microstegium vimineum; assembly: GCA_022036555.1. NCBI lineage: Eukaryota > Viridiplantae > Streptophyta > Magnoliopsida > Poales > Poaceae > Microstegium > Microstegium vimineum. The sequence goes on along the minus strand of CM039133.1, from coordinate 23,531,995 downwards.
TATATGAAAAGGGGGAGATAGAAAAGAAAAAGGGGGAGAAATAGGTTATTGGGGACAAATAGGTTATTGAGAATGAAAAATTAAAATTTGAGCACACAAGTAGGGGGAGCAAGCCTATGAACAAGTTGTTGTATTTGAATGTGCATTCACACATATGCTTGCTTGCATTGTATTTTCATTCAAAATGATATGCTTGTGTGGTGCATGTCTAGTTATAATCTTGATTGATGATTGATGACTAGCATGCTTAGGAAGTTAGCTAGATATCCTCTCTTGTATAGTTTGTTTTATCAATTGGTATCGAGCTAACCATGTTGCTAAGGGATGATTTGAGTGGCGCACTCTCGATTGGTATCACGCTTCAAAGGTCTATTTCTTATACCTTAGCATCATGTCATAGTTTGCTAGTTGTTCACCCCTCCAAAAGTTCTATCTAAGCATGTGTGCAAAGCTTGATTCTTATTCATAGAAGTGCACACATGTAGGGGGAGTTAACACTATCAAACAACTTAGAAATGATTGACCACTTTCTTATTAATATCTACCCAAATAGATTTCCAAGTGGTATCAAGCATTTCGGGTTGAAACTCAAAATCATATTTCAATACATTTTATATCGGGTTGTCATCAATTACCAAAAAGGGGGAGATTGAAGACTCCATAGTGATTTTGGTAATTGATGAAACCTAAGTACTAACCTAGCTCTAAGTGGTTGAATAGGTTTAGTACACTAAGGAGAAGTGAGAGTGAACAAGTGGTGGAGCAAGGAGGAGGCTAAGGTGAAAGCTATCAAGAGCTCACACTTGGAGGAAAAGAAGAGAAGAGGAGGAAAGCCTAAGCTATTCAAGGCAAAGGTATTGCTAGGGCTTTTCTATTTTGGTGATCAAGACAGCAAGTGGGTGTGATCACATTTAGGATAGGTAACCGTACTATTCAGAGGGGAAAATAGTTAGTGGTTACAACTATCGAGTGCCATTAGGATTGAGCATTAGTGCATTGCATTCTAACCTAATGAGCAACCCTTGTAAAACTTGATAAAATATGCCAACACAAATGCACAAGTCAGTGAAACACTTGGTGGTGGCACATGAGATCAAGGGAAGCAAAGAGAAGTGAATTCTGCCCAAGAATGGAGTGTCGGACTAGTTTGTCGGGGGCTCCGGACCATAGCAGGTGGTCCGACGGTTGCTCCCATCATTGGCTCTCAGGTAGAGAAGCGTCGGACCAGTGACAGATGAGCCTCCAGACCATTGGCGAGTGGTCCGGTGGCTCAATCAGAGACTTAGCAGAAGACTAAGACAGGCATCGGACCAGGTGGCATGGTCCGGTGGCTTAGTCCGACGGTCAAGTCCGAAGGTCGGGTGTTCCCTGCGTGAATTCGTCGAAGCTCCAAGGAGGCTCCGGACCAGGTGCATTGGTCCGGTGGTGACCTCCGGACAGGTGGTCCGAAGCATGGGTGCTCACTGCTGAGCTCGGCTAAAGACCGATCAAGGCGTCGGACCAGGCCTCCAGACCAATGGAGGTGGTCCGACGGTGCTCAGAGACGTGCGACAACGGTTAGATTTCAAACAGTGAAGGACGCGTGGCAGATGCAGAAGGCGTCGGACCAAAGCATTGGACCAGACGGTATGGTCCGACGGTGGTGAAAAGTGGTCCGATGGTCAGAATTTTGCAGCTCCAAGTGCATAACGGCTATTTCCTTTGAGGGGGCTATTTAAGGGTGTGTGGTGGTTCAAGGTAGCTCTCTTGCACACCTGGACATTGCATACTCTTTGTGAGCTTGTGACACACACTCCCACTCATCTCATCATTGATTGATCATCCATTTGAGAGATTTGAGTGCATCAAGTGCATTGCATGAAGTGATTCATCTTAGTGGCATTTGGGAGTTGATACCGCTGCTAGTTTCTTGTTACTCTTGGTGATTGCCATCACCTATACGGTTTGGAGCAAGCGGTGTGGATTCGAGAAGCTAGGTGATTGTGCTTCGTCGACCACAAGTGGTGATTGTGAGGGGTTCTTGTGCCTTCCCCGCAGGAGATCGCAAAGGTAACTCTAGTGGATTGCTCGTGTCTTTGAGTGCCCTCATCTTGTGTTGGTTGTGCGGCACCCGGTGACGAGTTTGGCGTGTGATTCCATTTAGCGCGTGAACCTCCAAGTGTGTGAGCCGACACAACGAGGATGTAGCTAGTTGGAAAATTAGTGAACCTCGGGTGAAAAATCAAGTGTCAACCTCTTGTTCATCATTGTGATTGTTTGGGTTGCTTGGAGTTCACTTGATTGACTCATTACCTCGACACGGCAGTATAATCACTCCTCTCTCCTTCGCATTACCTTATTCATACTTGTCTTAGTGTATTAGGTTGTGCCTAGAAGGCTACTAGAATTGAGTAGGCATTGTGTGATCCTAGAGCTTATTAGGATAGAAATTGTGGTTAGGTGGCTTTGCATCCCCTAGTAGGCTAGTGCAAGTCTAGCTTCGCCATCTTGTGATCTAACTTGTTGTTGAGAATTGTTTTAGATTTCGACTTAGGCTATTCACCCCCCCCTCTAGCCATGGATTAGGACCTTTTAGTAGGGTGGCCGCCCCACCCCTGGCACCTCTCGCCGCCACCTTTTGCTCTCCCGAACCTTCTAGTCTCCCTTTTCCGATAAACCTTGCAGAACACTTATCCAACCATTTCTCCGTGGATGCTTCTAGACGCCATTTTCCACCCCTATATAAACAACCCCTGACGTCACCCGTCATCATCATTCAATCATTTCCTTAGCTTTTGCTTAGACGCTTGCTAGATCTCCTTGCTCCCATGGCCTCAACCAGCTCCCGCAAGAAGATCCAGACTCCAAAGCTTTAGTCGTAGTCCACGATGCTCTCCCGCTCGCCACCATTCCACCAAAGCAGTAGAAATACAGCAAATCCTACTACGCTCAGCCTGTCCTCATTGCACCACCGCAACCACTCCTGCTCAAGGGACCGAAGGAAGAGCCCGTCGTCAAGGTACCTGCCGGTACCAAGGTTCTTCCAGCAAGGCCCAAGGAAAGAATCATAGGAGTGAAGACCAACCGAGGAGGAGAGATCGACAACGTCAAGTACACCACTGAAGAAGAACGTCCCTACTTCAAGGGGATCCATGCATCCAAAGTAAAATTCGTGCCACCAAAGGACGCCCCGAAGCACTCTCTCAACTCCTTCGAGTCGTCCCCAAAGCGCCGCAAAACCGTAGCAGAACTAGAAAAAGACTTCCACAATAGAGATGACACGATCATCAATCTCCAAACCTCTCTAAGCTTTCTCTCTAGACAGGTCACGAACCTGAACACCACAGTAGAGGGCCTTAAGAGTGATACAGATGAGCTTAGTAAGAGGGTTAAGTTTTTAGAACATCGCTAGATGTTTTAGCGAGTTATGCAGTTCTTGAGGCATGTTTAGATTCGACTAGTTAGAAATTAGTTTGTTTTAATTCATTCCCTTGTAATAAATGCCTCAAAATAAATAATAAATAAAGATGATTTCTATTATTATTGTACCTTGCTTGTCTTCACTGTGTCGTTATTCAAAAGAAAATAGAAAACAAGTATGGGGGAGACCCCCGATGACGAGACGAACAGATTCAACCACAACGATAAAAAATTTCGGAAACAAACAATGCAACAACCACGCTCGACGAAGCAGAGGGCGAGGGGCCACCCCAGCTAGGCGGCCGCCCCACTACCCAGAGCGCCCGCCCTGGGCAGGGCACCCCCACTCTGTCCTTCGACCACGGTCAGGTTTGCATCCAGCACGTTACATATTTTCATATATATCTCTCAAACTTCGATTCGTGCAGTACATTTCCATAAATAATGCTCTAAACATGATAAATTAAAATGATAAAACAATTTCTTCATTGTTGTCATAAAGTAGACTCACTATATGAAGTTTCCTGGAGTCCTGCTAATGTTGGGAATTTATTTAGAGACTCCATTGTACTTAAGTCGTTGTGGAATATGAGATGGTAGAATAAGAGAACTTAATTCTTGATAATCTCTATCACTTGGAGAATTTCTTTAAAATAAATAACTACCATCCTCTATATGCTTACCAGTTAAAAGCCAAAGGGCTACTTGTTTTGTATTGAGTTTGTTCGAATCATGTGGATCCTTGTTAGAATTTTATCATACTCCGAAGATCAAGGCTTTATTCATACATTACAAACACAAAAGATTCACTCTTCCGAAGTAGTGTTGCATTAGAGGCATGGGCTATGCAAAAATATTAAATTCGAGGAAATAAAAATGGGCAAAATGTCCAACAATCTCAAGGAAAAATGGGCACAAGTCCTACAGTAGAATTAGGGGTACTTTGCACCCACTTAAGAAAACATATATACAATGATAGCCCATGGTTCCTCTAATAGAAATACACAAGCATGAGATCAAATTATAATAAAATTTGACCAACAAGTCTTGATCTAAGAGTATGACATTATTCTCCTCGGATCCCGGTTCGACCAGACAATACATGCAAGGTAAGTATGCCACATTTACCTACACATTTTGAGATTCATCTATGAGTGATCTAGATCACCAGTAAGAGGAAAGAAGTAAGCTAAATATGCAAAAACTCCAAGTGACAAGATTGAAAGATGAAGGGTCTCTATTTCTAGCTACTTTATTCCTCAGCTACTCATAGTATATGGTGACTCTACTAAACTCCTGTAGTACAGGTATAAAAAGGAATCTTTCAGCTATTGATGTCTAAACCTTAAACTTATGTTTTAACCACCGTTTTCTCGAGGACGAGTAAAAGCCTAAGTATGGTGGAGCTTGTTGACACCTCTTAAGTATCAATTATAAGTGTAAACTAAGAAGAAGAAAGGATATATTTGCAACACACCACCTAGACATAGGGTTTTAACTAACAGAATTCCACAAGTTTTGGTGTTTATCTGTTTCTATAGGGAGACAACTGCAAAAGAGCAAAAGAGACCCACAAGTAAGGATTACATAGACACATAACACCTCCGTACAAAAAAGAGTAATCTAGAAGACTCCAGAACCACCCCCGAGGAAGGAGGGGCCCACCTGTCACCAGAGTAGGGCAGGCGCCCTCCCCCCTAGGGCGGCCGCCCTGGGCTAAGGGCCAATGAGGCTCCGCCTCGTGGATTAGGGTTCCACCTTCTTTGAGGATCAATCTAACCCCTCCATTAAGGTCGGTTTGATCCGACGGCTCACGGTCATTTGAGGGGGCTATATAAGGAGGACACCTGCCCCTTTGAAAGGTCTAGGAATGGCTAGAGGGGGGGGGTGGATAGCCTAATAAAATTCTACAACAACACTTAGGCAAACTTATTAGAATAAAACACGGCGTAAGCAAGTTTGCACTAGCTCTAAGGGTCGGCAAGCCACCTACCAATTCTAGTCACTAGCAATATGACTACTAAGACACACAACTTAGCTAGCAACCTAGAAAGCTCTAAGCAAAGCTACACAAGATAGAGAGCTACTCTACTTTGCAAGAATGTAAGGATAGTAATGCAAAGCTAGAGATAGGAAGGTTATACCGCCGCGAAGAGTAAAACCAATCAGTCAATAGATATCCAATGGATGGCCAATCAAGCACAATGAGAATCCTCAGTAGAGAGAATGTGACACAAGATTTTTTACCGAGGTTCACTTGTTTGCCAACAAGCTAGTCCTTGTTGTGACGATTCACCTACTTGGAGGTTCACGCGCTAATTGGCATCACACGCCAAACCCGTCACCGGGTGCCGCAAAACCAACACAAGATAGGGATCCACAAGTCACACGCGATCCACTAGAGATGTCTTTTGCGAACTCCCGCGGGGGAAGACTCTAGAACCCCTCACAATCCACCAATCAGAGCCGGAGACAATCACCTTCCTCCGCTCAACGATCCTCATCGCACCAAGCCGTCTAGGAGATAGTAATCTCCAAGAATAACAAGAGCTCCACGATGACGACGATCACCAAGTGCCACTAGTATGCAATCGAAGAAGCAATGCACTTGGTTCACTCAATCTCTCATGAAATTTGCAAGTGTATCAATGAGATAAGTGGTGGAGGCTCTCACAAATGAGCACTAGTGTATGAGTGATGGAATTGTGCAAGAGAGTACCTCAAGGGCCGGACATATCACCATATATAGCCCACACCCAAACACTAGCCGTTTAGCCTTCAAACCATAGCCTCTGCGTCCACTCCGGACGCACATTTCTTAGGGGGTCCGGACCATAGGCCGCGTCCGGACCCTTCACCAGCTGAGCACCAACGACTCTGTTGGACACTCCGGACACACACAAGGTGCCGTCTAGACCATCTCACACGCGTCCGGTCGAGTCCCCGTTCAAAACAACTTCTTTCCCACGCGCGCCTCAGCACGCCACGCGTCTCCAGACGCGAGCCACAGCGGTCACTCCGGACCATCACCGTGCCCCGTTCGGACTCCAATAGAGAGGTTCCAGAACACCCAAAACGCTCTAGTCGCTGTCCGGTTCCTTTCGTACGGACACCAAACGCCGTCCGAACTCCACTTCCAGAAATAACAGAGAGGGACAAGCCTCCGGGTGCATGTCCGGATCCCCTGTCCGGACCAAAAACAGAGTCCGGACCTTCTTTCATAGATCAGCTAAGCTAGGGAATGCCTCCAGACCCATCTCTGATGGTTCGAACACAACCAAACCCTAGCATCCGGACCACTTCCTGCTGCTCAAACAAAACTCCAACTTCCTCCAACTTCTTCCAAGCTTCCAAGGGCTAACACTAAGTGATCTCAACACTTGTGCACGTGTGTTAGCTTTTAGTTCACATTTATCTTGGAATTTGTTGGTTGATTCACTTGGTTCAATTGATTTTAAATGCAATGCAAAGAACCTAGTGGCACATCATAACCACAAACATTCACAAGAGCTCCCTCCTTGATAGTACGACTATCTATCCTAAATGTGATCTCACCCTCTATGGTGACTTGATCACTAAACTGAAAATGGTTCCTATATCACCTTTGCCTTCACACCATTTTCCTTTGCACCACCATTCTTGAGCTTGTGCTATCCACTTGATCCACCTTGCTCCATCACATGGCATGTACCAACCTATCTCATCATTCACACTTAGAGATCCAAGGTTAGTACTTAGGTAGGTTTCATCAATTACTCAAAACCAAACTCATGGGGACTCTCAATCTCCCCCTTTTTGGTAATTGATGACAACCTTTCCATAAAGATATGAAATATAATCATTTTGAACTTGAGTTGCTTGTCCAAGCATTTTAATCAATGATTTTTAGATTTGGACAACTTACACAAATTCGGTTTTGGTAGTTATTAGCTCCCCCTGTAACACCCTAGGTGTTAAGCTTGCATTGCATATCATTTCATGAGCATGAACACAAGCATCATTGCATTCATGCATTTTCATGATCACATGAAATGATAACCCTAAGTGATCACCTTGTTTGCATATGTGTATGTGTTAAACCTACACCTAGCTATATATGAGTTATGCTTGTATAACCAAGTGCTTGATGTTTTGATCGCTAATGACCATCTAGAAATGCTTAGGGATGAAAATGAAACCATGTTTATGTTCATGATCAAGTCCAAATAGGCTTCTAGGGTTAAGCTCTCATGGTTGACCCTAGGAACCCTTTTGCTTAAGTTAACAAATTGACTTTGCAAATGACCTTGTATGAATAAGTTGGTTTAAGCAAAGTTGTAGAGTTTTTAATTCTGAACAAACTTTGTTTAACTACCTTGAGGTGATTTGGATCCTAAAATACCCTAATTGGTCATTTAAGGCTGATTTGGGGGTGGTTTAGTTTCTGAATTTGCCTAAGTCTTAAAGTGGTTTGCAGTTTGAAAGTTACCCTCTTTGAGTGCTTGTAGTTTCAAATCTAGGCCATTTCGGTTCAAACTAATTGCACCAAAGTTGGAGTTCAACTATAGCTCTATAAAAGTGTGAAATTAGTTGAAGCTAAGACGCAGAGGTTAGAGAGTTAATCATGTTTGAAAACCCGCTGTCAGTCGGCCTGATCAGATTTCAAACGATCAGAGCTGAGCGCGCCGTCGGTCATGGCCGACCACCACAGGAGTTGGATGCCACGTTGCCACCATATGCCAGAGTTGGACCTGCGCCGGCCGCGCCTTTGGCTATCCGCACACTCCACCTCATGACCAGACGCCTCTCGCCCTCACTCTCTCCCTGTCCTCTCGGCCTTGCGCCCGAAAGCGGAGAGTAGCGCCATTGCCGCAGCAGCGCAGTCGCCGAGCTCCACCGCGAAGCACCCCACTGCATTGGCCACCAAAACCGATCCACCGCTTCACCTTGCTCCGCTCCATCATTTGCACCACACCGCTTCCACGCTAACCGCTTAGGTGAGCCATACTGCGATGAGCAGAGCCGCCATTGTTGACCTAAGCTCCGCCGAGCTTCGTGCCGCCGTGGCAGCCCAATCCAGAGCCCCTCCCTTTCTTTTAGCCCTTGTATGCGGTAGCCCAGAGGGTGTAGATGCTCGCCGAGGTGTTGGTTGAAGCGATTAGGGTTAGGGTTCGCCGGAACGGGAACTCCGCCGTGCGCGAGCGCATGGCACCCGCAACGCCGCCGAGGTTACGCTATGCTCGGTAGTGTCGCTTGAGCTCGTCTTTGTTGTCTTAGGGTTAGCTGGTTAGGTCGTGGTTAGATAGCCGGAGTCGGTTGAAGCTTTAGCGCATCACCGCCGCTGGAACAGAAGTGTCGCGCTGTCGTGAACTTGCCACCGTGCCGTTGTGCATGTGGCCAAGCTCATAGGAGAGTTTGCGCCGCCTCAATCCAGGCTAGATCGAACCGCTAGGGTTCATTGTAGGTGTAGCCACCGCCATTTTGGCCGGAAGAAGCTTGTGCCAGCTAGCGCAAGAATCGCAGCACCACCGTGCCGCCATGGATGCCGTCGAGCATGCTCCGGTGGAACTGGGGTACAACCAGCTACATGGATCGATGCGGGTTGCGAAGGAGAGCATGACCATGGGATTGGTTCGGCCAGAAACCTCACCACCGGCGAGGAACCAACGGTCGAGCACCTATCAGGCGTCGGCTCTGTTGGGGGAAGAGCTGACCAGTGGGTCCCATGTGTCATAGACTCAGTAGTGTTTCTCTGTTTTGTCTTTTTTAGTTTTGTGTGCTAACTTTGGAAATTCATAACTAATTTCAGAAAAATGCTAAAAATGTGAAATTAGTTTTGTTAGATTTGTTATGTTTTTCTCTATGCATAAAAAATGTTAAGTAACCTGTTGTTACTGTTTTTCTGTGTTGTTTTAAGTAAAATGAACAGCAAGCTTTATATGCTTAGTATAACTTGTTTAATTCATAACTAAAGTTTGGTAGGTGCTAAAATCATGGTTCTTATTGTGTTGAGCTTGTCTCAGCATGAACTTCCCATGAAAAATATTAAAGTACTAGTGACCTGTAATTTAGTTACATGTTATAGTTCTTTTGGTTGTGTGCTTGTTTATTTGAATGGAATCTTGTTTAAACTGCTAAGCTGAGTTAAATGTGTTTACTATGCTTGTTAATTTTTGTACATATGTTAATTGCTTAGTATAAGCTAAGAAAAATGTGAAATCTGTTGTTTCACACTTTTCAAATTGTTAAAGTAATTGTTGTATAAAAATTCTTGTTTTCCTCATCACCAGCAGAGAACTAATTTTCACCCTGTGTTGTGTATGTCTTCTGCTGAGGTGGTGAATACGAAAGTGGTAGCTAATTATGTAAACTAGCTTTTCTAATTTTATCATAATTTTTGGAATTTTAGTTAACAGCTTTATATCTGTTTTAGGTGCTGTCTGAAATCTGTCAAAACAGCTTAAGCATGTTTCTTGTTAGAATTGTTTGAGCTGCTTTTTGTTAGTTTCAGCAGTAGCTACAATAGAATTTGTTTTAGATAACTTGTTAATCTACCTAGTGTTAAATTTCACAGCCATAACTTGTTTATTTTAACCTGGGTGCTTTTTACAAGTTTATCTTCAAATCTGTGTTTTGCTGTTTCTTCAAAACAGTCTTGCTTGATGTGTCTGTTAGGACTTTTTAATGATAGATTTATCTAGAGAGTTTCTGGAATGTTTTGTATATAATTTCATGAGCTTTCCAGAATGTTTTAGTTTGTAATTTTTGGTTGTATGTAGCTCCAGCTACACAGCTTTCTTTCAGCTGCTGTTTTCAGTGGTTGTATGCCATGTTGTGTGTGTTGCAAGTGATGTGTTTGCCTTGTGTAAGTTAAGCAAATGTCTTAAGCCATGAAACTTGTTTAATGCAGGTGTAAGAGAGCTAACCTCGGAAGAGAAGCTCTATTACAGGTTGTAAAAGAAGGGTAAGTGTTAATCTCTCTACAACCGAAGAGATTTGCACATATTCGGTCAATGAAATAAAATGTTGCATGAATATTCATCATGAGCATTCATTCATGTGCATTAGACATGTCCCATTTTTAGTATGACTTGTCATATGTATATCTTGGGTCATCATATATGTATACATGCATACAGGATCGCCGGAGGGAGTGACCTTGCTAGAGGTCGGGGAGATCGAAGGAGGAGTCCCACCGGAGTTGCAAGCTCCAGAAGCTCCAGAAAAAGGAGAACAGGGTGCTGACCTTCCTGAGTGCCCTAACCACCTTCCTTCCACCTTCGTGAAAGGCAAGCCCTGGAGCATTTATTCACCTCCCTTATTCTATTTAAAATATTTTACTTATAATACAACCACTTGTCTGTGCATTAAGTTCATAGGAGTTGAGATGAAACCCTTTGCTGCATTATATCTCCTTGTCCACTCAAAAGAACCTTGTAGGCCCAGGATCGAAACCTCTGCTTAGCTATGCTTAGACCGGTAGCGTGGTGGTCTATCATTCCCCACAAAGATAGGTGCTGGTCATGGTTGTCTATAGCTTGCTATCGTGGAAATTAACCATGTGGAAGTAATAAATCGAGACCGGGCGGACAAGGTGTTGTGATCCACTTGAGTTGGAGGTCTTGTGAGCGGGTTCTTGCTATCGTGGTTGGACATCTTCCGAGATTGAACGCATGCCTCCTTCATAGCTGGCCGAATAACTCGTTTCGACTGCTAAGCCTAACTCTATATGTTCGGGCCGGGCTTCCCTCCTACTTGGGTCATGAAGACCGCGAGCGGATGACTAGACCGTGGGCAAGCATCCTGATCGTCCTGGCCTGGCACCAAGGGCAGGCCCTACTTGATCGACCTGGCTACCGTGAGTCGCTACTCATGCTTGTAATTGGGACCCCGCGGCTACCCGAGCTATATTGAAGGTGACCCGCATAAGTGTGTCGGCAGACATACTTGGGTGTGATTGAGGAATAAACCTCCAGCTGGATTGGAATTCGATTCGAATCGCGGTCTCTCCCTGTTAGTGAGAAATTTGAAAGATCTTACTCCCACTGTAGAAACCTGTACTCTAATAAGTAACCAAAAGATGGTTTTATGGTTTTGATGCCAAGCACAATATGGTTATTATTGTTTGATAACTCTGTGTTTGCTCTAGTACAGGTGCTAATGAGATCTTATTATTGTTACTTAACCTGCTTCCAAATGTTGTTTTCTAATGATGAGAATACATGAGTAATTAGGATGCTCTTTTATGCAAAATTATGCTATCTCATGAGATCCACCTGATAAAGCCTTGCATAATCCTTTAAGTGTCTATGGTTATGTATCTATCTCTCTGTCGAGTAAGTCTAGCTGAGTACAATTGAGTACTCAGGGTTTCTTTACCCTTGTTGCAGATGGTATGGTGTATTCTAGCTATTGCCAGGCGTGTCTCTACCCTGCATGTGATGAAGAGTGAAGGCCACGGACAATGGTGAATTCTGATGTCTTTCCTTGTTGCTTTTGTTGGGACTGTACTAAGCCGGCACTATATCTGTGTTAAATAGTTTGCAATGCGTTTTGTGAAACCTAAACTTCCGCTACTTTGATTTGAACCTGGTGTTGTAATAACACTGTTTTAAATTCAGTTGTAATATTATTTCATTTCGAACTTATCGATGTGCGGTTACTGAATCTAGTGTTCGATCTCGGGTTGTTACTAATTGTGGTTTGAGATCGTTCGAGATTTCTAGGACTACCGGGCTTATATCTGTGTTAAAGTGTTGTTAGGAATGATGATCATTATACTAGTGCTCTTATAGGTTGGGCGGTTCCGTGACACCCCCTACATATGTGCTTCTAGAGTTTGGTTCAAGCTTAGCACATATGCATGGATAGACAATGTGGGAGAGTAAATAGCTACCAAATGATGCTAAGGTTTAAGAGTAGACCTTTGAAGCGTGATACCATCGGAGTGCGGAATTAGAATCACCCTTAGCACCATGATTAGCTAGACACCACTTGAAGAACACACATGAGTCTAAACTAATCAACCTATGCATGCTAGTTGATCAATCACCATTCAATTTATGTCACTAGCAAGCATCACACAAGCATGAATATTTGAATTTAAGTACTTGTGCAACAATACATATGAGGATGCAATTATTCAAATGCAACAAAGTGTTCATGAGCTTGGTCCCCTTACTTATGTGTTCTCATTTTCAAAATTGATTTTTCATTTTCTTCCCTTTATCTTTCAATCCCCCCCCTTAAGCATATCACCCCTTTTGGTCAATTTTATATCTTTTCCACAATTTTATCCCCCTTTGTCATCCAATTGACACAAAAAGGTGGGATCGATTATAGATATTTAAGTTTTACTCCCCCTTAGCATGAGATATGGTGAAAGATTGTTTTCAACTTTGGTTTGAACTAAGCTATTTGCCCAAGATATTTAATTCAGTTTAAACCATAGACAAGCTTGTTCACACATGCTAAGATGGTTATCTTGCCTATGTTGAATTAAACACTTAAGTTCATAGACATAGAGCAAACACTAGGATTGCAAGCACATCAACATGTCATATGCTACCACTAGATCATATCAAGTCATAGAAGCAATAGTGGCACCATATAAGCATCAAATTCATTTTGGTTTTAATGAATGAGCCTAGAAGCATGAGAGATGACTATATGCTCTACACAAGTCCTAGCAAAGTATGCATGAATGCTTTCAATCAACTTGTACCTTTCTTTGTTGGAGTAGAGGCATGTCATATAAGTGGGGTTGCATCAACTCATGTTGGAGAAATCAAGTATGTTCAACTCTTTTCATCTAGTGGCTTGGTGAAGATATCGGCCAATTGATCTTCGGTGCCAACACTTGTGATAGAAATGTCCCCTTTGAATTGATGATCTCTAATGAAATGATGGCGGACATCAATATGCTTTGTTCTTGAGTGTTGAACCGGATTGTTGGTTAGCTTGATTGCACTTTCATTGTCACATAGCAAAGGTGTACTTGCTTGAATTTGATTTCAAAGTCATTCAAGGTGACTTTCATCCAAAGTATTTGTGCACAACAACTCCCTGCACTAATATATTCGGCTTCGGCGGTAGAGAGTGCCACACTATTTTGCTTCTTTGATGACCATGAGACAAGTGATCTTCCAAGCAATTGACAAGTTCCTGATGTGCTCTTTCTTTCTATCTTGCAACCCGCATAGTCCGAGTCGGAGTATCCAATTAACTCAAAGTTTGATCCTTTAGGATACCACAGCCCAACATTTGGTGTATGCTTCAAATATCTCAATATCCTCTTTGTGGCCTTCAAATGACTCTCTCTAGTAGATGCTTAAAATCTTGCACACATGCATACACTAAACATGACATCCGGTCTTGATGTGCTCACATAGAGCAAGCTACCAATCATTGATCTATATAGCTTTTGATCTACCATGTTGCCACTAGCATCACCATACAAATTTCCATTTGTTTCCATTGGTGTACTAATAGACATTGCTTCATCTAGATTGAACTTCTTGAGCATCTCCTTGATGTACTTGCCTTGACTAACAAATGTCCTATTCTTCATTTGCTTTACTTGAAGACCAAGGAAGTAACTAAGCTCTACAAGCATGGACATCTTAAACTCTTTAGCCATCATGGTGCCAAACTCTTCACAAAACTCTTGATTGGTTGATCCAAAGATAATGTCATCAACATATATTTGTAACACAAACAAGTCCTTCCCAATCTTCTTGGTGAATAGGGTAGTGTCAACCTTGCCCATAATGAATCCCTTAGAGAGGAGAAAGTCCCCCAACCTCTCATACCATGCTCTAGGTGCTTGCTTCAAGCCATATAATGCCTTTCTTAGCTTGTACACATGGTTGGGTTTCTTGTCATCTTCAAAACCGGGTGGTTGCTCCACATATACCAATTCATTGATGTACCCATTGAGAAATGCACTCTTCACATCCATTTGATAGAGCTTGATGTTGTGAGCACAAGCATAAGCCAATAGAATCCTTATTGCTTCTAGCCTTGCCACCGGTGCATATGTTTCTCCAAAGTCAAGACCCTCTACTTGAGTGTACCCTTGTGCAACTAGTCTTTCTTTGTTTCTCACCACTATGCAATCTTGATCTTGTTTGTTGTGAAAGACCCATCTTGTGCCAATAACATTGTGGTTCTTTGGTCTCTCAACTAGTTCCCAAACTTAATTTCTAGTGAAGTTGTTGAGTTATTCATGCATAGCATTCACCCAATCAATATCTTGCAAAGCTTCTTCAATCTTGGTTGGCTCAATGGATGATACAAATGAGTAGTGTTCACAAAATGAAGCCAATCTTGATCTTGTTTGTACACCACTAGTGATATCTCTGATAATATGATCTATAGGATGATCTCTTGTAATAGATGTAGGTTGGAGTGTTGGAAGTTGATTGCTTGTACTTGGTTGGTCATTGGATTGAGATGATGAACTAGCCTCTTGTTGATCTTGAGTTAGAGAGGATGAGCTAGCTTGATTGTCATAGATTTTCTCATTGGATGGAGCATGCACAAGAAGATCATTATCTTGCTCTTCATCCACTTGCCTTGGCCTAATGTCCCCAATATCCATATTCTTCATTGCATTGGCCAATGGTTCACCTCTCACATCATCATGATTGTCATTCTCATATTGAGAGCCATTAGTTTCATCAAACTCCACATCATGTACCTCCTCAACTATGCCATGAGTAAGATTCCATACTCTATATGCTTTGCTTGTAGTTGAGTAGCCAAGTAGGAAGCCTTCATCACATTTCTTCTAAAATTTGCTCAATCTTGCACCTTTATTCAAGATATAGCACTTGCAACCAAACACTCTAAAGTATGCAATATTTGGCTTTCTTACATTCAATAGCTCATAAGGTGTCTTCTCAAGCATCTTGTGGCAATAGAGTCGGTTGCTATAATAGCAAGCCGTGTTGATAGCTTCGTCCCAAAAAGAATCACTCACATTGTATTCACTAAGCATAGATCTTGCCATATCAATGAGTGTCCTATTCTTTCTCTCAACAAGCCCATTTGATTGAGGTGTATACTTGGCCGAGAATTGATGTTTGATTCCATATTCATCACAAAGCTCATCAACTCTTGTATTCTTGAATTCACTCCCATTATCACTTCTTACTCTCTTGATAGTTGTTTCAAATTCATTTTGGCATCTCTTGACAAAGATCTTGAATGTATCAAATGTGTCACTCTTATCACTAAGAAAGAATACCCATGTATATTTAGTGAAGTCATCAACTATCACAAAGCCATATTTTTTTCCACCAATACTTGTGTATGCGGTTGGCCCAAACAAGTCCATGTGTAAGAGCTCAAATGGTTTGCAAGTACTCATCATGCTCTTGGTAGGGTGAGTGTTTCCAACTTGTTTGCCGACTTGACAAGAGCTACATAGCTTATATTTTTTAAAGACCACATCCTTCAAGCCTCTAACTAGATCATGCTTGACTAGTTTGTTTAATTGCCTCATCCCAACATGACCAAGCCTTCTATGCCATAACCAACCCATGCTAGATTTGGATAGCAAGCAAGTTGACAATTGAGTTTCACTAGCATTGAAATCAACCAAGTATAGATTCTCATATCTAAAGCCTTTGAATATCAAGTTAGAGCCATCTACACTTATGATCTCTACATCATCAATTCCAAAGATGCATTTGAAACCAAGATCACAAAGTTGAGCTACGGATAGCAAGTTGAAGTTCAAGCTCTCTACTAGCAACACATTGGATATGCTCATGTCATTGGATATTGCAATTTTACCAAGCCCTTTGACCTTGCCTTTGCCATTGTCACCAAATGTTATAGAATCAACCCCATTGCAATCATTTGGCTTGATAGAGTTGAACATTCTTAAATCTCCGGTCATATGTTGAGTGCACCCACTATCAAGCACCCAATGCCTCCCTCCGGCTTTATAATTGACCTACAAAACAATTCAATTCTTCTTAGGTACCAATTCTTGCTTGGGTCCTCCAAAGTTAGTGACTAAGGACTTAGGTACCCAAATAGATTTTTCTTTGAGCTCTCATTGGGAGTACCCATGTACTTAGCAATCACACCTTTCTTGCCCTTGGTAAGAATATAACTAGAATCAAAGTGAATAAATGCATGTGTAAATTTTATCTTGCTTAGATTTAGTTTGCAATGTTGCTCATCATGCCCTACTTGCTTGCAACTAGAGCAAAACCGGCCATTGCTCTTCACAAAGCGAGGCTTTGGAGTTGCAAAGGTTGCCTTGCCTTTCTTGGGGTATAGCCAAGTCCCTCTTTGCAAAGAGAGAACCTTTGACTACCCAAGCACTTAAGAAAGCAGGCGTATCCACCATAGGCATTGCCTAAGGCTAGAGTGAGCTTACCAACCTCCTTCTTAAGGGTCTCATTCTCAACCATTAGTGAAGCATAACAAGTGAAACCATCACTAGTAGAAGAGGTAGAGTTAGAAGTGATACAAGAAGGGTTAGTTGGGGTGATGATGATGGGTTCATAGAAGGATTCATTGATTATGTCACAAGTTGTTCCCATGTTACTTATTTGAACATGCTCTTTCTCCTTTTGCTCTACAAGAGATGAGTGAGTTTTTTCAAGCTTAGAGTGAGCTTTGCCAAGCTTCTCATGGGCATCCTCTAGCCTCTCATGAGTAAGGTTAAGCTCATCAAAGGATTGCTTGAGAGCTTGAAGCTCTTTCCGCAATGCTTTGCACTCCTTTCTCTTGAGGTCAAAGTGAGTCTTAGCATCTTCCAACATTTCAACTAGTTCATATTTAGTGGGTTCATCATCATCAATAGAGTCATTATCATCATCGGATTGTACCTTAGTGGGCCGAGCCATGAAGCATGTAGAGGGAGTGTCAAAGAGAGAGATCTTGTTCTTCATAGCAATGCTTGCAAGAGCCTTCTTCTTGCTTGATCTCTTCTCATCATCACTTGAATCACTATTCCAAGTGACAACATATGAGCCTCCCTTCTTGCTCTTCTTGAGAGTCATCTTGCTCTCTTTCTTCCCTTTCTTCTTGCCCTTCTTCTCATCTTCATTGTCACTATGAAGAGGACAATCCGCAATGAGATGATCCTTGCTATTTCACTTAAAGAATCTTATATCCTTCTCATTGAACTTGTGTGAGTTCTTCTTTCTTCTAGCTCTATAGCCCTTCTTCTCCATGAACTTGCCAAATTTCTTGACAAATAGAGCCATTCTTTCTTCATCATCATCACTATCACTTGAGCACTCATCATAGCTTGATTCATCACACTTTGCTTTGCCCTTTTATGATGATGTGGCTTTGAATGCCACACTCTTCTTCTTCTCATCCTTCTTCTCATCCTTCTTCTCCTTCTTCTCTCTTATCTTGTCCTTGTCCTCTCTAAAGGTGTCATCAGTAATCACCTCACCAAGCACTTGGTTTGATGTCATTATGTCCAATCCACTTCTCACCAATAGAGTGACTAGCATCTCAAATCTTGATGGAAGACTTCTTAGGAACTTGAATGAGAAATCCTTGTTCTCCACCTTTCTCCAAGTGACTTGAGGTCATTGACAAGAACCTCAAGCCTATTGAACATTTCCGGCATATTCTCATCTTCCTTCATCTTAAAACTAGCAAACTTCTCCTTCAAGATATATGCCTTGGCCCCCTTCATGGATTGAGTCCCTTCATAAGACTCTTCAAGCTTCTTCCATGCATCATGAGCACTCTCTATGTTCTTGATTTGCTCAAATACTTCCTTAGAGATTGCATCATGGATGGCACTCAATGCAATGTCATTGTTTTGGAGCTTCTCCTCCTCGGCCGCGGTGGGTGCCTCCTCATTTACCACCTCAAACTTCTTGTCAACCACCAACCATACCTTCCGGTTGATTGATTTGATATGGGTGATCATCAATGCCTTCCAATAACTATAATCGGTGCCATCGAACTTGGGTGGCCTCTTGGTGTTGTTGATAAGAGTCATTTTTAACACTGTGGGATGTTAAGCCTTGTATGACGGTGTACTAGCTCCGATACCACTTGAAAGGTCTAGGAATGGCTACAGGGGGGTGAATAGCCTAATAAAAATTCTACAACAACACTTAGGCAAACTTATTAGAATAAAACACGGCGTAAGCAAGTTTGCACTAGCTCTAAGGGTCGGCAAGCTACCTACCAATTCTAGTCACTAGCAATATGACTACTAAGACACACAACTTAGCTAGCAACCTAGAAAGCTCTTAGCAAAGCTACACAAGATAGAGAGCTACTCTACTTTGCAAGAATGTAAGGAGAGTAATGCAAAGCTAGAGTTAGGAAGGTTATACCGCCGCGAAGAGTAAAACCAATCAATCAATAGATATCCAATGGATGGCCAATCAAGCACAATGAGAATCCTCGGTAGAGAGAATGTGACATAAGATTTTTTACCGAGCTTCACTTGTTTGCCAACAAGCTAGTCCTCGTTGTGATGATTCACCTACTTGGAGGTTCATGCGCTAATTAGCATCACACGCCAAACCTGTCACCGGGTGCCGCAAAACCAACACAAGATAGGGATCCACAAGTCACGCGTAATCCACTAGAGATGTCTTTTGCGAACTCCCGCGGGGAAGACTCTGGAACCCCTCACAATCCACCAATCGGAGCTGAAGACAATCACCTTCCTCCGCTCAACGATCCTCGTCGCACCAAGCCGTCTAGGAGATGGCAATCTCCAAGAATAACAAGAGCTCCGCGATGACGACGATCACCAAGTGCCACTAGTATGCAATCGAAGAAGCAATGCACTTGGTTCACTCAATCTCTCATGAAATTTGCAAGTGTATCAATGAGATGAGTGGTGGAGGCTCTCACAAATGAGCACTAGTGTATGAGTGATGAAATTGTGCAAGGGAGTACCTCAAGGGACGACCATATCACCTTATATAGCCCACACCCAAACACTAGTCGTTTAGCCTTCAAACCACAGCCTCTGTGTCCACTCCGGATGCACATTTCTTAGGGGGTCCGGACCATAGGCCGTGTCCAGACCCTTCACCAACAGAGCACCAATGGCTCTGTTGGACACTCCGGACGCAGGCTCCGGACGCACACAAGGTGCTGTCCGGACCATCTCGCACGCGTCCGGTTGAGCCCACGTTCAAAACAGCTTCTTTCCCCAGCACGCCATGTGTCTCTGGACGTGAGCCACAGTGGTCACTCCGGACCATCACCGCGCCCCGTCTGGACTCCAGCAGAGAGGTTCCAGAATGCCCAAAACGCTTCGGTCACTGTCTGGTTCCTTTTGTCCGGACACCAAACGCCGTTCGAACTCCACTTCCAGAAACAACAGAGAGGGACAAGCCTCCGGACGCATGTCCGGATCCCCTGTCCGGACCAAAAATAGAGTCCGGACCTCCTTTCACAAATCAACTAAGCTAGGGAATGCCTCCGGACCCATCTCCGATGGTCCGGACACGACCGAACCCTAGCGTCCGGACCACTTCCTGCTGCTCAAACAAAACTCCAACTTCCTCCAACTTTTTCCAAGCTTCCAAGGGCTAAGACTAAGTGATCTCAACACTTATGCATGTGTGTTAGCTTTTAGTTCAAATTTATCTTGGAATTAGTTGGTTGATTCACGTGGTTCAATTGATTTTAAATACAATGCAAAGAACCTAGTGGCACATGATAACCGCAAACATTCACAAGAGCTCCCTCCTTGATAGTATGGCTATCTATCCTAAATGTGATCTCACCCTCTATGGTGACTTGATCACTAAACTGAAAATGGTTCCTATATCACCTTTGCCTTCACACCATTTTCCTTTGCACCACCATGCTTGAGCTTGTGCTATCCACTTGATCCACCTTGCTCCATCACATGGCATGTACCAACCTATCTCATCATTCACACTTAGAGATCCAAGGTTAGTACTTAGGTAGGTTTCATCAATTACTCAAAACCAAACACATGGGGACTCTCACCCTTGGCTAAAGGCAATCCATTATTTATTTACATATTTTCTAGAGAGGATTCGCCAGAGAAGGTCCCTTATGGATCTATTCTCTAGGGATTAGCATTCAAGAGAATCTATCCTTAGTTTCTATGTGAGATTAGAGTCTACTTTTCTAGATTGAGAGAGTTAGAGTGGAGGTGTGGATTGGAGGAAGCCTGATCTGTCGGTGTCTCCTCTCCAGTTTGTACCTACGGGATCAAGTCTCCTAACCCGAGGCTTGCTCCTAGGATTTCTTTGGTATTTCGACTTCTAATTCTAGTAAGTTCCCTATTTTATTATTCATTGGTTTGTGAGTTTACTTTATTCTCTTCGCGTAGAGAGTAGGGTAATCGTCTCTAGCGTAAACGTGGTGTTTGGGCTAGGATACTCATAGATATCCCCTGTCTATCCGGACTTGTGGTAGTAGCTCGGAACGTGACAATTCCGTAGATACCTTTGGATTCCACAATCCCGTTAGAAGGATCGATAGGGTTTATAGGCCACGTGCTAAGCATCCTCTGTGGTGTCTCTTATCTCGACGGTTCTCCCCAATAGAATAATAACACATATCTTTCTTAGACTAGAACAAGAGTGCAGTCGCGGTCTTCTCTAATCACTCATATCAAGATCAACTTGTTTGTAGCCTAAAGGTTAATAGCATAGATTTGGTTAGTTAGATGCACCCTTTCTCCCTGCAGAAAAACAAATTACGATACTCTGGATAATCTCCCGGGTGAAGTGCTCACCGGTATCCATGCGCTTGCGGATTACTTCCCAGTGATTATTCTGTTTGCGTTAACAAATATCAACACACCACCGGACCATCTAGGTGATGTCGATCACCAAGAGTAACAAGCCTTGATCTTCACTTGACTCAATCAAGCCTCACAACTAGAGTGGATGCACACTTGAACTCTTGGATGAACTAGGGAGAAAGATGGATGATGGATTCATAAATCTCTCTCTCTAGAGCTCCTCACAACTAGATGAAATGAGCAAAGGCAAGGTGGGAAGGCAAGGGGTGGGCTATAAATAGCCCCACACACAACCTGCCTCGGGCTGGTGAAAACAAACAACTTAAGTTGGAGACGGACGCTCCATCGCCTAGGCAATGAACGCTCCGTCGCCCTGCCCAATGGCTAGTTTTTTATCATTCAAACAGGTGACGGACGCTCCGTCGCAAGGCAATGGACGCTGCGCTCCAGCGTCCGACGCTCCTGGCTGAAAACAGTCTCCACTGGAAGGCCGACGGACGCTCTCCAGCGTCTGACACCAACCCGACGGACAGCGTCCGTCACACTACAAAACACTCGAGCAAAACTGGGGCTCACTGGAAGGCCGATGGACGCTCGGGGGCTGACACCCCAGCGTCTGACGCCTCTGTCTGGCGTGAGGGACAGCGTCCGACGCCACTGCCTCCAGTGTCTGTCGCCCAGAACTTGCCTCTCTCAACTTTGGTTTTCATCGCGATGAATATGAAAGTTGTTCTAGGCTATCTTACGGTCACCACAGGCTTGCTTAGATCTAAGGAAGTCAAGTGTGCACCACACCTAAATTGTGAGGCTCTCGTAAGTCAAGCTACTGGTCTCAACCCCTCTTAATAGTACGGTCAAAGATCAAACAAAGCCCTATCTATACTAATTAAGTGCCCTTCATCTCCTTATGGCACTTGGACCTATCACTCTAGGGTTTTCATCATGTCTCTTTAAAATCCGAAACGATATCCATCTTAGGGGCTAAGTGATAACCATTGATGCCCATTCATATTGATCACTATGGCTAAGCTACGCATAGCCTCTGTAAAACACACATTAGCCATAATAATCTCTATTTGTCATTAATAACCGAAACTAATAGGGTCATGATTCTTCAAGTGGCTGTCGGGGGGGAGAGGGGGCCGTGGGGACCCCGGCTCTGGCCGTGGGGAGTGGGCGCGGGTGCGGGGAAGGGGTGCGAGGAGGCAGCGTGGGCTTGGGCGACGCGGGCGCGAGCGGTGCGAGGGATGCGGGGAGGGGGCGTGGAGGCGGGGTGGCGTGTGGGTGGGCGCAGTGCGGTGGCGCGGTGACGGGGCGGCAGCGCGGCGGCGGAGCGGTGGTGGATAGGCGGCACAGCTGCTGTTGCTGCTAGAGAGCAAGAGAGTGAGAGGGACCGACCTGTTGGGCCAGTTCCTTTTTTTTGTTCTGGGCCGCGCGTTTGTCAAGTGCCAGAACCCGGGCACTCGGCAATTTTTTTAAAAAATTAGAAAAACGTTTGCCGAGTGCCCTAGGGTTGGCACTCCGCAAATAATTTTTTTGCCGAGTGCCAACCCTAGGCACTCGGCATCTTAATTAAATTATTTTTGTTTTTTTGCTCCCAATTTTTTGTGTATGATTAGTGAACTATGAAAAACAGCATGTTCAAATTTGGAAGCTTTTCATTGCTTTTTGTATATTTTCTTAGTTTATTTTGTTTTCTTCAATTTTCCCGCTTAATCTTCATTTGAACTGTAGGTTCATGAAATAATAGATTTGATTCGTTCGAAAAATGTTATCCTTGTTTGTTAGTGTAAATGATTGCTAAATTCGGGACCTATCTTGAAATTTTATATCATATGTGGACAAGTGATATCATATGTGGGCATTCAGGATTGTGAGCAACGTACGTGACGACGTGCTCGAAACTTTTTCAAATTTTTACCACAACATACGCACATGATATCATGACACATGCACTCATGATTTTCGGAATTCATTTGCATTTTATATAATTAAAAACAACTCACAACAAAATTAGCGATGTTGCCCCGTGAGCACGTTGATCAAAATTTAAAGATAGGTCCTGGATTTAGCAATCATTTACACTAACAAACAAGGATAACATTTTTCGAACGAATGAAATCTATTATTTCATGCACCTGCCGTTCAAATGAAGATTAAGTGAGAAAATTGAAGAAAACAAAATAAACTAAGGAAATATACCAAAAAGCAATGAAAAGCTTCCAAATTTGAACATGTTTTCCATAGTTCACTAAACCTACACAAAAAATTGGGAGAAAAAAACAAAAAAAATTAATTAATTTGTGGAGTGCCTAGGGTTGGCAGTGCTTTAAAAATATATAAAATTCGAACGAAGTCCAAAACTCACGAAATTTGTCTGGGTGTCATCTTATTGCATGTGTAGGTTGTTGTAAAAAATTGAGAATATTTCGAGCAAGTTGCGACGTCGAATGCCTAAAACCTAGACATATCCACATGTGATCACACTACTGCAGAAACTCAAATCAGTGTCGATTCAAAAACCCCCTTCAGTGGCGGTTTTTGAACCGGCACAACCACTTCGGCAGTGATGAGGCCATGTCATCACTGCCGGTTATGCCAAACCGGCAGTGATAACTCAAGCATCACTGCCGGTTCGTGTTACCAACCGGCAGTGATGCTTGAACCTTCACTGCCGGTTTGTTTCACCAACCGACAGTGATGATTGAGCCATCACTGTCGGTTTTAATTGAACCGACAGTGATATTATTTTTTTAAATTGCATTTTATTAATTGTTTTATTTTCATTTGGGGTTTAGGGTTTAGGGTTTACGGTAGAGGTGGTGGGGTGGGAGGTCATGGAGGTGTTTGCTATCAAACCATTTGATATCGATGTGAATTGAAGATGGTTGTGGACCAGCGACAATACAAACCCATCACACATTTATAATAATTATTACAAAACATCCAAACAAAACTTGAAGTATCGAACTAAATGTCACATTTCAATAGCCTTTCGAGGCGGTCTTTTCCGTAGTTCTTCTTGAAGTTCTGACTCTTCACAATTGCTAGAGATCCTTTTCTATACACTATCTCGTCCAGAATAATAGCTGCTATATCCTCTTGAAATCCTTTTATCTCAAAATCTAGCAACCTGTTGTGGCCCTGATCTTTGCATTGTAAATTGATACAAGATGATATTGAGATGCACATACGTAAGAAAAAACAATAGAATTAAAATGAGATGCCTACGTACCTTGCCATCTCCTATTCCTAGTTTTGCGCCAAAGTAGGCAAGCATTGCCCACATCACATAGAACCCGCATTCGTTGTTCCCCATTGGTTGATCTAGGGTCTTGACCCCTTTCATATACTGCACTTTGAATGGGGCTCTCCATTTCTTTTGCATCTTAGGCTCCACATTTTTCCAATTAGGTAACACCTTCATTCTATGTGACAATGTAAATGAAGTGTGAAGGCTGAGTGTTGACGGTAATTAAGAGCTAATTTGTCACCATCCAAATACCGTCAACAACCTCATATCCAAAGGAAAACAAGCATAACCTGAACATATTGTGCTAAATAATTGGTTCCACATGTTCCATGAATATTTGATGCAGGTAATGACAAATAGGGGCTTTTGGGAGCCAGTGGGCCCACTTAGGGGGTCGGCCGACCACCCTGTGGACCCACTTGGCCTCCCTAGCCCCCATGATCCTAGAAACACCCTTTGGAACACTTCCTACCCCTTGGATCCAAGTGAGTTTACCTCCCAACGGTTCAGATTCATGCCACGAGGATCCATGGGCCCACACCAAGGATATCAGCGAGATAAAACACCTCAGAACAAACAATTACTGAAGATGACAAGTGGGACCAGCATACAGGAGGCAGAGGTGGGCCAGGGGCCCCATAGGTGGATCGGCCGATCCACCATAGGGTCCCACCAGGCCACCCACATACCCCTGTGCTGTGGGACATCCCCTGAGGACAAGTGGTAGGGCCCACCTTCCATGGAGGGATCGGCCGATCCAGGCCAGGTGCCCAAAGGGTGCACTAACCTCCCCACCGACTCCCTGCATGCCTCCATGCAACCACTTGATCTTCCCCGTTGATCCAAGTCATTCCTAATGACGGTTTGATCCAATGGTGGATGATGAAGGTGACGCGGATCGCTGACGTGGCACCGGAGTAGCCCCTACTCCACCTCTAGCTATAAATAGACCCCTAGAGCTCTCTATTCATTTCATGCCTCATTGGAGAAACACTACTCCTTAGTCTCTTAGCGGAGCTCTCTAGTAGTGCTATGCTAGTTGGAGGAGAGTGAAGGAAGCCTTCTGGAGAAAGCTCCGGGCCTATCAGGAATCTTCTCCGAAGCTCTTCCTCAGCGGATGCGAGTCTCTTGTAAGTTTAGCACTTGTAAGTGACTTCTTCTGAGTTCTTTATAGTATTCAGTATTCTAAGTCTGGGTTAGCTGTTATACAACTTTTCCTGCTTGATCATCGCTTTATTCTAAGTAAAGTGCTTTAATCTTAGGCCAAGGTTAAAGTAGTAAGAAACAATGTAGACGTGGTGTCTAGACTAGATCTTACCTTTGTAAACCGCTTATCGCGTGGATTGTTCGTGGATGCTAGTAGAAAGTGACAGCTCTATCTAGCCTTTGTATTCCACCACGCGTGTCAGATAAGTTCTTAAAAGGTAAGGCTTCAATACAACTTGACGGCGCGGTCTAGTAGGAGTTTTGTCCTCCTACTGATCTATCCCGTCGCCTCCTGCAAGAGAAGGGTTGATAAAGCCAGTATAACCAGCTATACCTTGTTAGTCTACTTTTCTATATCGAACCTCTCTACCCAGTTATCATAGTCTCCCTTGATCCATCATAGGACATATCCGCATTCCTAGTTAGATCACTACTCGTTCCCTGTGGATACGATACCTGGAATACTCCCGGTGAAAGCTACCTTGACAACCGTACGCTTGCGGTCTTTTTCCGTTTGCCACCTTTGGTGCCAACAAGCTTTCTGGCGCCGTTGCCGGGGAACGGTAGCTTTTAACTAGTACCCTTTGGTCCTATTTTATCTTTTGTTTGGATTCATCTTTTCACTCCACATACACAAATGGATCAAACACCACTTATCGAATATGGTGCTCCAATGAGCGCTAGCATGGAGCCACCTAAATCATCTCAGGCCATTTTGGCCGTTCGTTATGAGCTTCGCCCAAGTCTCATAGCGATGGTTCAGGAAAAACCGTTTACTGGGGACGAAAACAAGAATCCCTATACTCATATACGTGACTTTGAACAACTCTGTTCATGTGTCCATATCCAAGGGATGAGGCCAGGTACCCCTAGGTGGAAGCTATTTCCGTTCTCTTTGACGAGAATAGCCAAACGATGGTACACTCGCCATGTAGATGACGCGAAAGGAGATTGGGAAAGATTGATGCCTAAATTTTGTTTAGCCTTCTTTCTGATCCCTTGTGTCATTCGTCTTCGAAAACAGATCATCAATTTATCACAAAGAGAGAAAGAGTCTCTAGGTGACACATGGGCCTGTCTGTTCGATCTAGTATCTTCAGGCCCTGATCTTGCTATAACCGAGCCTACAATGTTACAATATTTTTATGGCGGTCTTAGCAGAGAATCTGCGCAACTCCTTGACATATATTCCGGGGGAGCCTTCCTGTGTTTACCCATTAGTGCAAGGAAGAGTCTTCTTACGAAGATCCTTGACAGGCCCCTATACTAACGTATATTATGAAGGACCTTTGGAAGAACAAAAACCAGCCCCCAGAACAGAAACATCATCGATAGCTGAAACTCTTCCTTCTACATCTCAAGATCCTGCTATCGAACCTGAACCACCAAGGGAAGAAGAAATTTATCCCTTGGAATTCCCCCTTGACATTGAGGCTGATTTATTTTCCGATTTTGGAAATGCCTTGAGTCAATCTGTGCAAAAGAAGTCATCTGCTCGAAAAGCTCCGAACCTCCACTTCTCTAATCTCATAGAGGAAGCCTATCATCAAGAAACGGTTCAAGAGCTAGCTTCGATCATGTGCAATGAGTGGTTAGAAGAGGCCGAATCTTCATTCGAGCCAATTCGAATTCTTTCTTCTTCTACAACCATTCCTTGACAAATCAATAGAGCAAGGTTAGACTCTCTCTACGATCCTACCGTAGGAGTTAGCATTATGTCTAAGTCTTTAGCTAATGCTCTCCTAGGCAGAGTAAATCTAACTCCAACCAATAAGTTCTTGAAGCTTTCTTCAGGACAATTGATTGAGAGTTGTGGTATTGTACAGACCATTCCTACGCTAATTAACAAAGTCAATATCCTCTTGAATTTCTTCATATTTAATATAGAGGAATTTGACTTGTTAATTGGACACCCACTCATGAGATTCCTTGATGGATCTCTTGATGGGAGTCTTAAGGGTCATCTTGGGAGTAGCATCAAGCTCTCGATTCCGCTAACCAACTCCACAAACACTATAATAGAATCACTCCTAGAATCTGACCCCATAGAGGAAGTGATGGTTGCATCTCTTCTAGAATCATCTCATCCTGATCTAGAAGAAGAAGCTGAAGATTTCATCCAAGAAGAAGACGATCTAGATGAACCCATAGATCTGGAGAAATCCGAACCCCCATCTAAGCCCTCTATAGAGCTTAAAACCCTTCCAACTGGCTTAAAGTATGCCTTTCTAAATAACGATCATGAGGCCCCTGTGATCATCAGTGACAAACTCTCTCCTGAAGAGTCCTTCAAACTCAAGGGCATCAGTCAGTATTAGGCTATTCTCTTCAAGATCTCAAGGGCATTAGTCCCGCTCTTTGCACACATCGCATTCCCATAGAACCTGAGGCTCTTCCTTCCAGAGAGCCCCAATGTAGATTGAACAATGCGATGAGAGAAGTAGTAAAGAAGGAGGTCCTAAAACTCTTGCACGTGGGGATCATCTACCCCGTTCCTCATAGCGAATGGCTCAGCCCCATGCAAGTTGTGCCTAAGAAGGGAGGTATGACGGTCGTTCGAAATGACAAGAACGAGTTGATTCCTCAATGAACCGTCACGGGTTGGAGAATGTGTATAGATTACCGAAAACTTAATAAGGCTACAAAGAAAGATCACTTCCCGCTACCCTTCATCGATGAGATGTTGGAGCGGCTTGCAAAGCATTCTTTCTTTTGCTTCCTTAACGATTATTCGGGATATCATCAAATACCAATCCACCCCGATGATCAAAGTAAGACTACGTTCACATGCCCATATGGAACTTATGCATACAGGAGAATGTCATTCGGCCTATGCAATGCTCTTGCGTCTTTCCAGAAGTGCATGATGTCCATTTTCTCCGATATGATCGAAGAAATCATGGAAGTGTTCATGGACGACTTCTCGGTCTATGGAAAGACTTTTGATGATTGTCTTGAGAATTTGGATAGAGTCTTACAGAGATGCAAAGAAAAGCACTTAGTCCTGAACTGGGAGAAATGCCACTTCATGGTTCGCGAAGGCATAGTGCTAGGACATAGAGTGTCTGAACGTGGGATAGAAGTGGATAGAGCTAAGATAGAAGTCATAGACCAGCTTCCACCTCCCGCAAATGTCAAGGGAATCTGTAGCTTCCTTGGCCACATAGGCATATATAGGAGGTTTATAAAAAATTTCTCTCAAATCGCCCGACCTTTAACAAACCTACTAGCCAAGGATGCACCCTTTGACTTCACTGATGAGTGCCTAGATGCTTTCTATATTCTCAAGAAAGCACTCATCTCAGCTCCAATCATTCAACCCCTGATTGGACGCTCCCCTTTGAAATAATGTGTGATGCTAGTGATTATGCTGTCGGTGCAGTATTAGGCCAAACCAAAGATAAGAAGCATCATGCTATTTAATATGCTAGCAAAACCTTAACAGGGCCACAGCTAAACTATGTAACAACTGAAAAAGAGTTGTTGGCTGTGGTGTTTGCTATAGACAAGTTTAGATCTTACTTAGTTGGAGCAAAGGTGATTGTTTACACAAATCATGCTGCTCTTAAATACTTGCTCACTAAGAAAGATGCTAAACCCTGTCTAATAAGATGGATCTTGCTACTCCAAGAATTTGATCTTGAAATAAAAGATAAAAATGGAGTAGAAAATTCTGTTGCCGATCATTTATCTAGAATGCAATTCAAAGAAGCACAGGATTTTCCCATCGACGATTTCCTCAGAGATGACACACTCCTCAAGGTAATGGACACCAACCCCTGGTATGCAAATATTGTCAACTTTATGGTTGCAGGCCATGTCCCGCCAGGGGCACATATGAAGAAATTAGTACAGGAGAGTCGGGTACATCTCTGGGATGAGCCATACCTCTATAGAGTATGCAATGATGGATTATTGAGAAGATGCGTACCTATGGAGGCAATCAAGATCATGGAAAGATACCATGGGGAAGAGTACGAAGGTCACTATGAAGCATTCAGGACTCATGCTAAGATTTGGCAGAGTGGGTTTTTCTGGCCAACCATGTACAAGGACACCCATGACTATGTCAAAAGGTGTGCAAGGTGCCAGAAGCACGGGAACATCAATACCCGAGATGTTATGCCACTCACCAACAACCTACAAGTCGAGCTCTTTGATGTATGGGGCATCGATTACATGGGACCCTTTCCTTCATCAAAAGGGTATGAGTATATCTTAGTGGTGGTAGACTATGTGTCTAAATGGGTAGAAGCATTACCCTGCCACAAAGTCGATGCAACCAATTCAAAGAGAATGTTCCATGAAGTTGTATTCCCCAGATTTGGAACCCCAAAGTTAGTCATAAGTGACGGGGGATCTCACTTCATTGACAAAGGCTTCCGCCAGTTCCTCACTAAACAAGGAATCCAGCACAATATTGCAACTGCATATCATCCTCAAACAAGTGGTCAAGCAGAAACATCCAACAAACAGATCAAAAACATTATGCAGAAGATCGTGGATGAGATGGGTATAGCTTGGTACCACAAGATGCCAGAGGCACTTTGGGCATATAGGACCGCATACAAGACTCCAATTGGTATGACACCATACCAACTTGTATACGGGAAGACATGCCATTTGCCTGTGGAATTGGAATTCAAGGCACATTGGGCAATCAAGAAATGGAACATGGATCTACCAGTTGCTGGAAAGTTCAGGAAGATGCAAATCTCTAAACTAGAAGAATGGAGAGAGAAAGCATATCACAATGCCAGGATATACAAGGAGAGAACCAAGAAATGGCATGAAAAGAGAATCAAGGTCAAGGAATTCAAGCTAGGGGACAAGGTTCTATTGTTCAACTCAAGATTCAAGCTCTTCGGTCATGGGAAGCTTAGAAGCAAATGGGAAGGGTCGTACCTCGTCGTCAACGCCGTGACTCATGGAGCAATCACACTCCAAGACAACGACGACAACATATTTAAGGTAAATGGCCAACGTCTCAAAATTTTCTATGAGCATCAAATTCCTGAACATGAAATTGATATGCTAGATTTTGTTCTTAATCCAAATTAGAACTAAAATCTATATGTTTTAACTTTTTTGTTCAAATTTCGAAAATGACCCTAGAATTAGCCTAGACTTAGCGTTGACTCCCCCTCGTGAAAGTTCGGCCCTTTTGGCCTCTAAAGTGGACCGGCCGAACCTGTCTTTGGGCCAAACAGCCTGAAACTCCGCAACCTGGCTCACCTGACCCGAACACGTCCAGAACCTGGGTCGGTCGGACCGAAACTTTCAAAAAGGGATCGGTCAATCGTGTTTTGAACTGGTTCAAACGTCCCGTTGCACAGGAACAGTTGGCCAACGTTCTCCCTCGGGTTTCATCGTGATTCGAGTGAAAACGAAGGCCCTGAACGTTGCTTCTCTTCATCTTAACCCCCTCTCCTTCTTCCTCCTTCCACCTTGCTTTCTTCCACAACCAGCAGCACCACACCACTCTTTGCAATCCTTCATCACCACCATGGCTCCACCACACAACAATGGCAAGATGCCACTCATTCCCAGTGACGGAAGTCCATCCAAGACCCGAGACCTCATCAACTCCGACGCCATGGTCGTCGAGGTGCTCGACATTGCCCCTCTAGCAATGGCACCACCGCTGGCTGAGCCAATCACCCCTAGGGGGGTCGGCCGACCGGGTCAAGGAAGTCAGAGCGGATGCGGAGCATCGCTCGGTCGATGTCTCCGCGCCGCAACCTCAACAAGCCCGCTGCACGACCGGTGACACCCAAAAGGCCAACCACTGGCCAATTGGGGGTGAAGAAGGCCCCCGTCTTCTCCTCCACCGATGGTGACACAAGCACCAGCTACACCCACTCCTACTCGCCATCAACACCGCCATGGATGCGCCTCCAGAGGGCCAATGGTGGACCGGGGAGGGGCAAGGTGCTCGTTCCCCCTCACACCTCCGAGGAGCGGAGGGAGGGGTGTGCGCAGATTGCTTGAGATGGAGGAGTCTTGCAAGTCCGTTCGGCGGACTAGCAACCCGCCGTCGATCTCTGGTCCTCCTGGCCAGTTCGAGGATGAAGATGAAGAGAGTGACATGGAGAAGCTGCTTCGCATAGTGGCTAGGCTTAGAGAGAATAATACTAAATTAGCAAAGCGTGCAGCAGAGGAGAGGATGGCGCGCCTTGATCTTGAGGATAATTTTAAGGCTCTTCGCATTAGCACCAATGCGAAGATCAAGCGCCTAGCCCAAGCCATCGAGAGAGAGGATCTCTTTGCTCCTCCATCTCTATAGATCACTAGTTCAAAATAATATAGGCACTTAGGTTTATTTCCTAGTTTGTTTTATGCATTTCCCTTTCCAACAATGTAATGTGTGCCTACAACAAATTTTAATTGAATAAAAAGTTTGGTTCTGTTGGTAGTTTGCCCTGCAGAGCCCCTACATTTGATGTTTCTCTGTCATTGAATCCAGCATGCTCCGAAACAAGTATAGGGGAGGTCGGTCGACACTCCAACTTGTCAAAACACCAAAATGATCAGTGAATCATGCTGAACACATCCATGACACATACCAGAAAAAAATTGGACCGAAACGGCCACTTTTGTGGATCGGCCGATCCACGTTGGAGGCCAAAATTCAAAAAGTTCAGAGTACATCAACATTCAGAGGTAAGGGATCCAAATGCAGAGTTTGAAGTGGCCAAACGGCTCCAAGAAGCGCTCAGCCGACCATGCTTCTAGGGCCTAGACCCACCAGCCAGCGTCCTTTCGACTTCAAACACATATCCTGACTGGTTTACAACGTCTCTCCCCTTTTCCTCTATGTTTTTATATTTTTTCTCATTTTCTCTTTCAAAAATAAAGATAAAAATAAAATAAAAATATTTCCTTCATGAAATTCATCACTTTGTTTAATTTTCTTTTAATATTGAATAAAACAAGAGATCGCATCCAAAATTAAAATTTTGAAAAGTGACATGATCTATGACTTTTGAAGGGTAAAAGCGTCATAAAGACAAATTCTTGCTTTTTGCTTATGCTAGTGGGAAAATACTTTGATAGGAAGATCATATAGACTAAATTGTTGTTTAATGTGATATAGTCTCGGCTCATGACTCATGCCCTTTCTATTTAAAGTCTTGGAGATTTGTTTTTGAAAATGTCATAAAACCATAATGTCAATACCTCCTCTATAGTGAGAAATATCCTACCAAAGCCATAAATGCTTATGCAAGTTCAAAACCTTCCTTATATGCTTCTTGTAATTACTTTGAGTTTGGTCAAACCTTGTGACCCTTGTTGAGAATTATGTCATAGTTCAAAGATCAAGATCACGTACACACCACATTTTTCGCTGCTTCTACACTGGAAGTACGCAAAAACATGCCTTCCATTTTCATGATCCATGCTCATCCAATAAATACTCTAGAAATAGATGTTATGCTCTCTCTCAAAATTCCTCAAAAGAGATATGCCTATCATGAAAAATAATGATGAGCAAAAGCTCTTTATGAAAAAAAAATCAATGATGATAACTATGTCTGAAATAATCCTAAGAGTTAGAGAGATCATATACATAGCTAAGGAGTACATGTTAGACCAATACCTTTGTTCACACACATGCACATCTTGATCTAGGATTATGACATTCTTCTCCTTGGATTCTTGTTTTGACTTTACAATATAAGTGATGCAAGTTTGCTACATTGTCTATCCCTACCTAAGCTCCAGATAAGCCATTTAGAAATAGGGAGATACAAAGAAGGCAACCTCTTGATACCTTGGTAAGGAATCATACACTTGAGAGACTTAGATTACTATATGAGGAGTAAGATGACTTATGAGATTTCTTTTGAAAAATTTATCAAAAACTCCAAGTACTAAAATATGAAGTGGGAAGATGACTTTGCCTTGACAACTGTTCCATTTCTCAACTTCTCAAGGATATATGCTAGCCAAATCCACATATCCCATTGGTATGACAAAATGCCTTGAGTGAATCTTTATGCTTGTTTTACACTTTGGATAGCATAGACTTGTTATCTTTTAACCTTTACTCAAGGACAAGCAAAGAGGTAAGTATGGGGGATCTTGTTGACGGTAATTAAGAGCTAATTTGTCACCATCCAAATACCGTCAACAACCTCATATCCAAAGGAAAACAAGCATAACCTGAACATATTGTGCTAAATAATTGGTTCCACATGTTCCATGAATATTTGATGCAGGTAATGACAAATAGGGGCTTTTGGGAGCCAGTGGGCCCACTTAGGGGGTCGGCCGACCACCCTGTGGACCCACTTGGCCTCCCTAGCCCCCATGATCCTAGAAACACCCTTTGGAACACTTCCTACCCCTTGGATCCAAGTGAGTTTACCTCCCAACGGTTCAGATTCATGCCACGAGGATCCATGGGACCACACCAAGGATATCAGCGAGATAAAACACCTCAGAACAAACAATTACTGAAGATGACAAGTGGGACCAGCATACAGGAGGCAGAGGTGGGCCAGGGGCCCCATAGGTGGATCGGCCGATCCACCATAGGGTCCCACCAGGCCACCCACATACCCCTGTGCTGTGGGACATCCCCTGAGGACAAGTGGTAGGGCCCACCTTCCATGGAGGGATCGGTCGATCCAGGCCAGGTGCCCAAAGGGTGCACTAACCTCCCCACCGACTCCCTGCATGCCTCCATGCAACCACTTGATCTTCCCCGTTGATCCAAGTCATTCCTAATGACGGTTTGATCCAATGGTGGATGATGAAGGTGACGCGGATCGCTGACGTGGCACCGGAGTAGCCCCTACTCCACCTCTAGCTATAAATAGACCCCTAGAGCTCTCTATTCATTTCATGCCTCATTGGAGAAACACTACTCCTTAGTCTCTTAGCGGAGCTCTCTAGTAGTGCTATGCTAGTTGGAGGAGAGTGAAGGAAGCCTTCTGGAGAAAGCTCCGGGCCTATCAGGAATCTTCTCCGAAGCTCTTCCTCAGCGGATGCGAGTCTCTTGTAAGTTTAGCACTTGTAAGTGACTTCTTCTGAGTTCTTTATAGTATTCAGTATTCTAAGTCTGGGTTAGCTGTTATACAACTTTTCCTGCTTGATCATTGCTTTATTCTAAGTAAAGTGCTTTAATCTTAGGCCAAGGTTAAAGTAGTAAGAAACAATGTAGACGTGGTGTCTAGACTAGATCTTACCTTTGTAAACCGCTTATCGCGTGGATTGTTCGTGGATGCTAGTAGAAAGTGACAGCTCTATCTAGCCTTTGTATTCCACCACGCGTGTCAGATAAGTTCTTAAAAGGTAAGGCTTCAATACAACTTGACGGCGCGGTCTAGTAGGAGTTTTGTCCTCCTACTGATCTATCCCGTCGCCTCCTGCAAGAGAAGGGTTGATAAAGCCAGTATAACCAGCTATACCTTGTTAGTCTACTTTTCTATATCGAACCTCTCTACCCAGTTATCATAGTCTCCCTTGATCCATCATAGGACATATCCGCATTCCTAGTTAGATCACTACTCGTTCCCTGTGGATACGATACCTGGAATACTCCCGGTGAAAGCTACCTTGACAACCGTACGCTTGCGGTCTTTTTCCGTTTGCCACCTTTGGTGTCAACACTGAGGACATTAATTACAATATCATAAGTGTTGTGATATTGGGTTCACTTACTTATTTAGCACTGTGACTAGGGGGTTGATAAGCTCAAGTGACTTCTTCCTTGAGTCCCACACCACGATAGTTGAATTTTTAAGACTTATATCTACGAGGACGTAATGATTGCTGCAATCACAAAGTCCATGTTATTGAATGACATATCAAGAAAAAACACTTAAGTAAGGGTCGAGAACACATACTCGCAGTTGTAGGTTAGCAGTGCGTTTGTTTTCTGGACTGAGAACATTCTTTCAAACTCAGTCTTCAAACTTTTTGATACATAGGGATCTATGAAACTGGTTTTGCATGTTGTCTCATTTACAAAGACGGGGTCCAAGAAGTCAAAAGTGCTATTTCGCTCTTTAATACAAAATTTTGCTACAGACCTGCAAAATAAACATGGATATATTCAAATGCAGATCGCGTAGTTTATTATAACGTTGTTAGGGTATGGTACTTACAGAGTCCATAACATCATAATCTGCACATCCAGCGAGCGTCGTTGAAAGAGTTGAAAGAGGTCTTCATAATAAATAGTATGCACAACTTCTTCACGATGATTAAAATCAGACAGGAAGGGATGCAACATTCAAAGGTTGCTATCTTGTCTTTGCTGCTGTTACTATCTATGATGTAATAATCATGCAACTGTCGTATGTTTGTTGGCAAATTTCTATACTCTTCTTGGCTGACGACCATAGGCTTGCCTAGTTCAAACTTGTATACAACTGTGGCCGTCTAAAATTCGGTTTTTGAGAAATAGAGATTTTTGGCCTCCTTCATGCTTATGTCCATTTCCATGGCCAAGTTTTGTATCTTTATCTGTTCTAAGGTGTGTATTTATCTATCTCTTTCTTGATTACCCGGATTTTTGCTTTGCCTTTCAAACTGGCTCTGTGATAAGCGCTTAGGTATATAAGCCAATCTTTCAAACTGGCTCTGTGATAACTGCAATCTGAGCTCGTAGAATATCATCTTTCGTTGGCGCTGGCCTCCGCCTTTTACTAGTCGTCTTGGGATCTTTACCAACCAAAGCTGATGACCTTTTCTGTTGCGAAGTCGAACCTGATCTAGAGCTAGGCCATCGAGATCCCAGTCCTGAGGACTTTGAAGCTGGTGGAGGAGGAGGAGGAGGAGGAGTCTTCTCCTTTGGCGGTGGAGAAGGAGTCTTCTCCTTTGGTGGAGGAGGTGTCAGTGGATCTTGACGAGGAGAGAAACCTCTTGGCAGAGGCGACCAGGATGATTCACTGTCATCCTCATCATCCGAAGATGGCTGCTCATCTAGCTTGATGAAGCGTTTGCACCAAGCGACATGAGTGCCCAAGTTGTGAACTAGACGCGGCCTATCTTCCTCCACTGAGAAATCAATATGTATCTTATTGTACTTCTTGTCCAAGATCTTATCAATGCTGACCCTGGCATACCCGAGTGGCACTGGCTTGCCATGAATGATGTTCT
This sequence comes from Microstegium vimineum, assembly GCA_022036555.1. NCBI lineage: Eukaryota > Viridiplantae > Streptophyta > Magnoliopsida > Poales > Poaceae > Microstegium > Microstegium vimineum. The sequence continues at coordinate 23,495,306 of CM039133.1, read as the reverse complement.
CTCCTCTAGGAAATGCTTGTCCGACTGCCACCTTGTCTTTGGTCCACTGCTGACGGATGTACAACCTGACATTCACAGGTTCTTTGATGTCGTCCACTGGATGAGGAGCATTGACCTCTTCGTCGTCAGGCATAGGGGTTGAGCCACAGCTACTGCGGCCCTTGCCGGGCACTGGGCTATTCAAAGCTGGGATTGCATGCGGCCCTTGACTTGAACACATGGTCTGCATAGTGCTCGCCACTTGATCAGCTATCCGTGCTTCCATGCTCTGTTCTAGCTCCTCTTGCATCCTTTGGAACTCCTCTTCTCTTTGCGTTCTAGCCCTCGCCCGGCTCCTATAGGAAGAGGATTCACCTTCAAATGCTTTCTCCCAAGGAATTACCCCAGCTCCTCTAGTGCGACCGGGGTGCTCCTTGTTTCCAAGTGCTTATGTGAGCACATCATTTTCTCTATCAGACTTGCGGGCCCCTCTATTCACTTCCTCAGTGATGATGGAAATCTTCTGTAGGAGATCGGTGACGGGTTCAGCTCTAGCAGAAAGGCTCCCGTCAGCATTGTATTGTGCCCCCCTTGTGAGAAGGTAGTTCACTGATCTGGGCTGCAAATCGCTTGTCTGAGGCTTAACGCTGCTCCGCTCTATTTCATCGACTCGGGCATCCCATTCTAGAATCTTCCTTACATACCCACGTGAACCTAGGCGGTGAGGATTATTTGCCCTAAGCGAGTTTGCTTTATTTCTTTCGCTTGCTGCCTTGGCCTCTTTGGATAGCTTGTAAGCCTTGAACTCCTCCCAGTAGTCCCTCTGCTTGCTAAGTTCACGTCCCACAAAATTTGGTTCTTTTTCCTCCTTGATAAGCTTGTGCAACTTTCCCTTGAAATTCTTGAAGGAGTGACCCATGATTTCCTTGGCCTTCTTCTTGACTGTCGCCTCATCAAAATCATTAGGGAAAGTGAAATACCCTCTAAGCTTGGTCCAAACGAGTTCCGTCTCACTTTTTGGAATCCTCCACGGGTCTTGCTCACGCCATTCCACTTCCTGTATTTGATCGGGATGAAGTCCCTTACAAGTGCCCCAATGGTACTCTTGTATGGGCCCAGTGCTTTAATAGGCTCCACCGGCTCCCCTACTTGGTCGAACTGAGAGATGTGCCAGTGTCTACTTGTCTGAGGGAGCTTTGTTGCACCACGCTTAGTCCTGCTGGTACCCTCACCAGTACTTGGACCTTCCGGCGGAACTTGCTTCAAAATTTATAAATAAGTCCCCATCAAACTTTTCTGGCTAGCTCTACCGTGTTTTTAGGTACGACCTAAGTTATTACCTCGTCTCCTTGTTCTAGGTTCAGCATATGGCTAGGGCTCCATGGTCTTTGATCCCCTTGCTGGTTGTCATCATCTCCTTGGTCACGTTCAGCACCGCCACCACTAGTTGGATCCTGTGGCGCTTCGGTCGCAAGGCGATGGGTGGTGAATCGACGCTTGTCATGTTTCTGGACATGAATTTCGATTATTGGTATTAACTCATAGGTAGATAGATAGACTCAATCATAGCTATACAAGTATATAGATAAGTCATGTGGTACAAGTATATAGATAAGTCATGCTATACAAAATGTACCTCCACAAAATCTCCATAAGTCATGCTATACAAGTATATAGATAAGTCATGCTATACAAGTATAAGTCATAGCTATACAGGTATGTGCCTCCACAAAATCTCCATAAGTCATGTTATACATGTATATACATAAGTCATAAGTCATAGCTATACAAAATGTGCCTCCACAAAATATCTCTACCTATCTATCTATAAGTCATGCTATATCTCTCTAATCTCTCTATATATAAGTCATGCTATATCTCTAATCTACCTATATATCTCTACCTATCTCTAAGTAGTATGTCTCTAATCTCTCTATATATAAGTCATGCTATATCTCTAATCTCTCTAATCTCTCTCTATATATAAGGATATATCTCTAGCTATCTATAAGTCATGCTATACAAGTATAATCTCTCTAATCTATCTCTCTAATATCTATATATCTCTCTAATCTATCTCTTTAATCTATCTATCTATCTCTCTAATCTCCATGCCTTCCTTTCTCCTTCCTCTCCCTCCTTCCCTTCCTCTCCCTCCTTCCTCTCCTCATCTATCTGCATGCCAAGCAAGCAAGCAAAAGCACTTTGATCCATGTAGAAATTTCGTCGAACACCTATAGTGCATAGCCATAGAGCTCACCGCGGTGTGGTTGGGGCCGGATTTCGCACTCCTGTGCTCCTCCACTCCTGTGTGCTCCGGGCGGTGTGTGCTCCTGCGGCGTGGAGCTCCGGCCGGCGATGTCGTGGTGAGGTGGCGATGTTGTGGTCGGCGGGGTGGAGCTCCGGCTGGTGGTGTGTGCTCCTGCGGCGGCGGCAGCGTCGGGAGTCGAGCAGGGTGGCGTGGACCTCCTGTGGCGGCAGCGGCGCGTCCACTGGCCGACGAGCGCGTCGGGCGGTGACAGCCAAAGGAGCGGACCGAGGGTGGAGCAACTACGGCGGCGTGGACCAGCGTCCTGCTAAACGGCATCGACGTGGAGCAACGGCGGCGGCGTGGACCGGCAGCAGCGTCGAGCGGCGGCGTCAAGTAGAGCGAGGAGCGGCTAAGTGTGGAGAACCAGACACGCGCCAGCGGTTATATACTTGAGCTCATCACTGCCGGTTCTTTGTACAAACCGGCAGTGATGTCCCCTATCACTGTCGGTTTGTATATATAACCGGCAGTGATGAGGTAACATCAGTGCTGTTTTTTCTACCCGGCAGTGATATGGGAGCATCACTGCCGGTTGGTTAGTAGAACCGGTAGTGATAGTGGTGCATCACTACCGGTTTCTTACTAACCGGCAGTGATATGGACTTTTGCCTTTTGTCTTAGATTTCAAATTACTCCTGATTTTTTACTAGAACATGAAAAATTCCAAACATAGAAGTTGCATAATTCTTAATTGTCTACAACTTTTGCTAAAGCAGCATATTCAAATTATGTATAGTTTTTGAATTCCCTTTTGAATTTGAATAAGGGTTTAAAATTCATTACCCCCTTTCTAATTACTCCAAAAATTTGAACAGAAGTTGAAAACCTTCCAAAATAGCTTTTGCTAGTTTTGAGGACCTCTACATTATTGCTTATACACTCAAGGTCTAATTCTTTATAGTTTTTTAATTCCCTTTTGAATTTGAATAAGGGTTTAAAATTCAATTACCCCCTTTCTAATTACTCCAAAAATTTGAATAGAAGTTGAAAATCTTCCAAAATAGCTTTTGCTAGTTTTGAGGAGCTCTACATTATTGCTTATACACTCAAGGTCTAATTCTTTATAGTTTTTGAATTCCCTTTTGACATGGCATACATCAATCAACAACGTGGTACAACTCAACAATCTCTACAACTCCATATGATCTCAAATTACTAAAACAACATTTCATTAAGGATTACATAGTTTATGATACTCTAACTATTCACGGTGTAGGCACGATGATGGCCTCATCATGATCACTCCGGAGGTAAGCAGGTTTGTCACCCTCTTCAAGGACATGTAGGGTAACGTCCGCCCCAAAAGGAGCCATTTCTTGATAACCTTTGTACTCGTCTTCGTCTGTCACTCCGTCGACACCGACAATCTTCCTTTTGTCTTGCAATAATACATGTCGTCTTCCATTTGTATTGTTATCCCTTGCATAGAAGATTTGCAAAACATCCTTTGCAAGGACGAAGGGGTCATCTCTGGATGCAGTCTTGGATGGATCAACGGTAGTGAACACATCCTTGTCGATGTTGATTTCATTCAACCGAACCCACAGACAATGGAAAAGAGCAACTTTCAACTCATGTCCATAGTCTAGCTCCCATATCTCATCTATGAAACCATAATATGTTGCCACCACCGTGCCGTACTCATCGTGGGCGTCAAAATGAACACCACTGTTTTGGTTTGTGCTCTTTCCGTCCTGTTTTTTTTTGTAAAATATAAAATCATTTATTTGATATCCTTGGTACTTCATTAGCGTAGTCGAAGGTTCGGGGCTAAGAGATCTAGCTGACATCCCGTCACCATTCCTAGCCTTTGGCGTCAAAACCAGTCACTGAATTCCTCCTTATGTTTTTTCTCAAGCCAAGCCTGTGACCTCCCTATGTGCTTACTTTGCAGAAACTGCTTGTGCTCATCAATGTATGCCATCACACTGTTGGCCTGCTGGAGAACAGCGAAGTGTGCTTGTCTGAAGGAGACCACTTCGTCTATTTTGACAGCTTTCTCACCTATTGTTCCTTTGCCCCCTAGTCTTCCATCGTGATGAGATACTGGAACTCCGACCCGCTTGATGTCCAGATAATATGTGGAGAACTCAATAGCCTCCTCCGTTGACCATCCTTTTACCATGCTCCCTTCTAGTCTGAATTTATTCCTAACATACCGTCTAAAAACTTTCATCAGCCTCTCGAAAGGAGACATCTGGTGTAGGTACATTGGGCCAAGGGCTTTTATTTGATCCACAAGATGAACAAGTAGATGCACTGAAATGTCGAAGTAAGTCGGTGGGAAATTAATCTCAAGCCTGCATAGAATCTCGGCTATCTCCTGCTTCAGGTGGTCTAGCTTGCCCCCTTCAATGACCTTTTCAGAGATCATGTTGAAGAGCGAACACAACTTTATGATTGGAGCATGGACCTTGTCAGGGAGGATACCTCGTAGGGCAACTAGGAGCAGCTGAGTCATTATGACATGACAGTCATGGGCCTTCATAGAACCATAGTTAAACTTAAGTTTATCTCATGTTAACTAGCCTCTTGGAGTTCCCACAGTAGCCACTAGGTACTTTGAGATCATTGAAGAAAGAAATAAGCACTTCTTTTTCCTCCTTTTTCAATGTCCATGATGCCACCGGAAGTTTGAAGTGGCCATCCTCAAGAGTTACTGGCTGCAACTCCTTCCTGAGGCCCAGGTGTTGCATGTCCAAGCGTGTCGCGAGAGAATCCTTGCTTGTTCCCCCGGTGTTCATCAACGTGTTAAGTGTGTTACCGCACATGTTTTTAGTTATGTGCATTGGATCAAGACAATGACATACACTCAAAAGTGGCCACTAAGGTAGTTTCCAGAAGATTGATTTTTTCTTCCAGATACTATCGGTTGGCGCTGCTACTGCCCCTTCTCCCTTCCCAAGGACAACATTTGTGAGTTTGCTTAATTGTTGAAGCATCTGTTTCCCGTCTCGATACTTTGGAGGTCCACGTTTCTCAGTAGTCCCATTAAAATCTTTTGTATTCCTGCGGTAAGGGTGATCACGGTGTAGGAACCTACGGTGTCCCATGTAGACCATCTTCTTGTTTTCTGGTAGATGTGTAGCATCAGTCCCGTCCAAGCACTCAACACACCCAGTGTATCCTTTTGTCTTCTCTCCAGACAAGCAACCTCACCCTGTTAGGTCGGTGATCGTAGCGATAAGTACAACTTTTATCGTGACATGTTCTTTTTTGTACTCATCCCAAACATCCTTCACACCCGTCTCCCACATCTGTAGTAGTTCATCGATCACTGGTTCTAGAAGCACATCAATATCATTACTAGGTTGTCTTGGTCCTTAGATTAGTAATGGCATCTGGACATATGACCATTTCATACAAAGCCAGGGTGGAAGGTTGTATATACAGAGCGTCACTAGCCAAGTGCTATGATTGGTTCTAACCTGGTCAAACGGGTTCATCTCATCCGTGCTCAAAGCTAACCACAGATGTCTTACCTCTCCACCGATGTTCTTATAGAACATAGTGTTGATAGTCCTCTAGTCCGACCCATCGGCGGGGTGCCTCAACATTGAATCTTTCTTTCGCTCTTCGTCGTGCCAACGCAACAGCTTAGCTGACTTTGCATTTGCAAACAACCTATGCACTTGTGGAGCTATAGAAAAATACCACACGGACTTGACGGGCCCTCCTCTGGTCTTGCTTCCCTCATTTGATGGCCCTTGCTTGTATCGGGGAGCTTTACACTTGGGACATGCATCCAAGTCTTTGTATTTCTCTCTACGGTACAATATGCAGTCGTTGAAACATGTGTGGATTTTCTCAACCTCGAGGCCAATTGGGCAAATCATTTGCTTCGCAAGGTAAGTCTTTTCTGCTAACTCGGTACCCTTCGAGAACAGTTTATGTAGTATACCTAACAAGTTATCGAAGCCTTTATCACTCAACCCATTCGTTGATTTGAACTCCAATAGCATGATGTTGGCTTCCAGTTTGCTTATTGGGCAGGCTGGATACAATGGTGTTTTTGCATCCTTTCTCATGATCTCTAGTTTTTTCAACTGTGAAGCACTAAGGAATCCCCCATACACATCATGTAGAAGCTGTGAAATGCCATCATTCTCCTGTGTATTGTCAGCTAATGTATTCATAAACACATCTTCATTGGTAGGCACATGTTCTGTATAATCATGAACAGACAATAATGCATTCAGGGATACACTAGGTATGGACACATCATCATTGCTTTCTTGTGCATCATTTTGACCAACCTCCCCATGCAAAGTCCAAATCGTATAGTTCCTCATAAACCCCATTGTGATCAAGTGCAATCGTATATGCTCCACGTCGCCCTATTTTCTCGTATTCTTGCAGTCTTTGCATGGACAGAATACAAGATGTGAGTCCCCAGCATTGGCTCTAGCTCGCTTGATGAAATCGTTGATGCCCTTCAAGTACCGTGGGTCTGTAAATGACATATCGTACATCCACCCTCAAGCCATGTCTGCACAGATAAAATGGGCAGAGCAGAGGAAACATAGAAACATATTAATAAGAGCCTTTCTGAACGATATTTTTCGATATAATTTGAATTTGGTCACGCTGTAAAAAGTGAGACAACAAATAGATAACAATAGATGCATGGAGTATTAAATGTAAGTATTAAATGCATGCATGGAGTATTAAATATAAGTAATAAATACCGAATCTATTCCACATCCCATCAAATCTTTCATTCATGCATGGAGTATTAAATGTAAGTAATAAATGTAACTAATTACAATTTTTATCCATAATTTTCGAGATGAATATTTCGAACCTAGCTACTCAATGATTGGACAATAATTACCCAATAAAAACAAAGTGCTCCAATTTTTCTAAATAATGGACACAAATTGCAACATCCCTCTTCTTGATCATGAAAATAGCATAGCTCTAAACTATGGATTTACACACAAAAACAATGTAAGCCAATAATTCTAAAGAAATATGGTTGTTACTAACCAAGAGCAAGAAGATATTAGGATCCAAGAGTGAAGAGGAGCCAATAATGGAGATTAAGAAATCCACCAGCCGCAACAATGGAGAGAGTGAGATCCTCACGCACTGTTCTGTACTGTTGGGGCAGAGGAGAAAGAGAAGATCGAAGCTTTATACTGTACAACTTTTCACTGCCGATTCAAGACACGAACCGATAGTGAAACACCACATCACTGCCGGTTAGTCGCTTGAACCGGCTGTGATAGGGCCGAGAGGCATCACTGCCGGTTCAAGCCACCAACCGACAGTGATGTGGTGTTTCACTGCCGGTTCAGCCCCTGCCCCCAATAATTGGGGGCCTGTCAGAGCATGAACCGACAGTGATGAGGCATCACTGCCGGCCCAAACAAAATCGGCAGTGATTGCCGTTTCTATAGTAGTGTCCCATGCGATATCATATGGAGACGTTCAAGTTTGTGAGCAACATACGTGACGACGTGCTCGAAACTTTTTAAACATTTTACCACGACATACACACATGAAATCATGACACCTGCACAAGTTTCATGAATTTTGGAATTTGTTTGCATTTTATATAATTAAAAAACAACTTGCACCAAAGTTGTCGACGTTGCACCGTGAGCACGTTGATCGAAATTTCTAGACAAGTCATGGATTTAGCCATCATTTATACTAACAAACAAGAATAACATTGTTTGAACCAATGAAATCTATTATTTCATGCACCTACAATTCAAATGTAGATTATGCGAGAAAATTCAAGAAAACAAAATAAACTAAGGAAATATACCAAAAAATATTTAAAAGCTTCCAAATTTGAACATGTTGTTTGCCATAGTTCAATAAACCTTCACAAAAAATTGGAAGTAAAAAACAAACAAAAAATTAATTAATGTGCCGAGTGCCTAGGGTTGACACTCGGCAACTTAAAATAAGTTGTTGAGTGCCTGTCGGTTGGCACTCGGCAACTTAATTTAAGTTGCCGAGTGCCAAACGGCAGGCACTCGACAACTTAAACGGAGCTGGATGGCGTTAGCCTCATGGTAAATTGCCGAGTGTATTTTTTTGCCGAGCGTCGGGCACTCGACAACACCAATTAAGTTGTCGAGTGTTTTTTTTTTCCGAGTACTAGGTACTCGGCATATAATTCTTTGCCGAGTGCAAAATTGTGCCGACTGTGACACTGAGCAAAAAATTTATTTGCCGAGTGCCCGATATTTGGCACTCGGCAAACCATTTAGCACTTGGCAAATCCGGGTTTTCCTGTAGTGAATCCCTGGACACTGATTTTTTTTTTATTTTTGTAAACGACCTCGGATGGAAAAACTTATGAAAGAACCTTGAACACTAAATAAAAGTTGTAGATCTCAAAAAGTCATGAAACGATCAGACGGTCAGACGATCGGATGGAAGAATCCTTTGCCGAGTGTATTGTTGTAAGCGAAGAATTCAAAGCCACAGACACTCGACAAAGGAGCGTTCTCCCATAGTGGGCGGTTTTGCTTATCATGCGCCAGTAGAAATTAAAAAAACGGTTCTGAACCATCTCTAGAAATCGATTTGTACAGACAATTTTGTTAAAAAATCCATATGTAGAAATCATATATTTGTACATGCGATTTTGTTAAGAAATCCACCTGTAGAAATCGATCTCTACATGCGGTTCCTTAAGAAATCCGCCACTAAAAATCCCTGGACACTTTTTTTTAAACGATCTCAGATGGAAAAACTTGCTAAATAAAAGTTGTAGATCTCGAAAAGTTATGACGATGACACATAGAAATTATTGTGTACAGATTGTTTGCAACTTGTGTAGTAGTGTCAGGCAGGCGTTGCTGCCTCTACTGAATGTACTCGGCTTCATTTCTTAAGTTTTGGTGATGATGTGTTCTGGTGCTGGACCTTTGATCCAAATGCGATGAAGTTGGTTCTTCTTTTTTTTTGACAACACGAGGTTATTACTATATATATAAGGAATCAAGGGTTCTTATATTTCCAATATATATGAATCCTATTGGTCACAACTCACAACAGGCAATATAGATTATTGCTAAAATGCTTTTAGCTGCATCCCCCAGCTCGACATGCGACATAGTACCAACATGTGAAACAAACGGTGGTTGCATGAGCTAGCCTGGAAACTCTTGGGCTTCACCATCAGCAGCATCAGCTTCCAGTGTCTTGTTTTGCGTCGACTCATGGAAAACATTAGCGCAAATGACGAGGTAGACCAGGTCGACGGCACCAAATACCGCAAGCAGTCCATAGTAGCAGTCGTATCGGCCCTGGTTCAGGTCGTCAGAAATCCATGGCGCACCACCACCCTTGCTGGTGAACACATTCACGAGCTTGACGATCGTGGTCGACATGATGCTGGCGACGCCGCCTCCGAAGAAAAGCAGCGCTAGCACGAAACTGCCCATGGACTTGGGGAGCACTGCATAGTAGAACTCGATCTGCGCGATGGCGCCGAACGCGCCCGAGAGCCCCATGAGAACGTACTGGGGCGCCAACCACAGGGCAGACAGGGGCGGGGTTCCATGCCTCGCCGCGGCCTCCCTCCTACGAGTCTCCACCGCCGATGCCACCACCATGGAGGCGACGGCCAGGAACACGCCGATGCCCATGCGTTGCTTGAGCGTGAGCACGCGCCGCCGCCCAGTGATCCACCGGAGCACTGGGAGGATGTAGGAGTCGTAGCAGCCTGACCACACCGTGAAGGTAAGGATCTCGAAGATAGAAATTGAGCCCGCTGGTATCTCTAATCTTGTGGTACCGATACGACGGTCCATGGTGGCTGCTTGCAGAACCCCGAACGAGGAGCTTTGCAGCAGGAACGACATCACCATGGCTGACCACATGGGCATGACGCTCAGAGCGGACTTGAGGTCCTCTACTTGCTCCACTGTGCAGGTGCTTGTGCTTCTTGAGCTCGTGCTGTCGTGATCGTCGTTGTTTGTGCTGTTGCCTAGACGAGTCCTCACCATGCAAGCTTTGTTCAAAAACCTGAATAATGATCGTATTTGTTTGGAATAAAATTAAGTTAAAACCAGCTGATGAACATATGTCATGTTGCATAAACACATTTGAAAAAAAAATTATAATCGAAACTATATGCGGGTACCAAGAAACTTCACGGGAAAAAATGATATACAGAATTATAGGGCACATATTATACTCTATTACTTGATGAATAGCTCAAAAAAAAGATGAACCAAAAAATATTATAAAATTTTGAAACAACTAGCCATAAATTTGATAGATTTAATCATCAATAATACTTCCTTCGTTCTAATTTATAAGTCATTCTAATTTTTTTAATGGTCAAAGCATCTCAAGTTAGATCAAAATTATAGAAAGAATTATAAAGATTTTATGACACATCAATATACTATGAAAATATATTTAATAAATAATCTAATGATGCTTATTTTGTATAGTAAATATTATTATTTTATTATATAAATTTTGTCAAACATGAGATCCTCTGACTCTAAAAATATTGAATGACTTATAATTTAGAACGGAGCATGTACAAAGTATTTCATATATTTATTTAAATTATGCACCTCTGCCGCTACAAAAAATTAAACTAAACTAACACCTAATTATCATCTATCTCAATTTCTCAAATGCATCATTATGGAAATATTATAAAGTTATTCTCTATATTTTGGATGAAAATAATCAGCTTCACTATTGTTAAATAATTGAATGTAACTCTTAATTTGTATCAACATTAACTAAATCTGCTAGTATAAAAATAGTATCTCAAAATACTCCTACACGTTTTTAACTATCTTTTTTTGCCATTATTCATGTAGAAGAATAACTCAAAGATTATGTGCTTTATGTGCGCCATCAAGCTGACTATGTGTACACAAAGTAATAATTATGTGAAATTTCTTGTCAGAACGATATTTGAAGGCTCGAGCTAACGTTTAGATTAAGCCCATGTCAAATACAAATGGAGGTCCAATAAAACTGGAAATAACTATAAACAGAGATGGAAAAGCATATAAAGTAATCTATTAGTAATTATGGCCAAACGCAACTAGGTAATGATAAGTAAATACATGCCAAACATGCGTGGAAATGCAAAGAAAACAAGAAAAAAAATATTCTATGCACCTTAAGATATAAGGAATCTATATTTTTTTCTAATGATACTAATTATGCACATAAATATTAATATTTTTTTATATATTTGGCATGGAAATAAATATCTCGCTATATTTGCCGCTATAACCCTATATAGCTTTTTGAGGTAGAGCGCCGCTATTTGCGTTCATGCATAATTTTACCGCTATAGTCTGATATAGCTCCGCTAATAACGGTTGATAAAACGCTAAACATCTTAGCCTTAGCCCGCTATTTAAAACAATGATATTTGGTCAAAATTAGACTTCTCTAGAAGTGAGAATTAACTTATTTTGGGATGGAGGCGGAAGTAAGTGTTATAAATTTATTAAATAAGTATACATAACATTGATTAAATCGTACTACTTTCATAATTTATGTTTTTGTTTGATCTTATTGGGTGTTGACAATATTTTTTCTATATGTGCTATGTCAAAACTATTTTTTTCCATATTTTCAATAAAAATAACTTATTCTGTATTTTATAAAAAAAATAGTGTTAAAATCCTAGACTACAATACACTAAATATTGCATTTTATTTTCATTTTATGTTTTATGAACAATAGGCTATTCATACTAGAATAGCATAAATAGTCATTTCAACCTGCATCACACCACTCAAGATACTAGGTTTGTTATATCGAAGTATTATATGTTTAGTCAGGTTGTTTGACAAAAAAAATTAGCAGTATTGATATTTCATTATGTGTTACAAAATTTAAATTTATTCAAAGTATTAGCTTAAAAAAATTATTGAAGTGAACTGTTAGTATCATTGTCATGTGTTTGTCGATATTTTTTGAATATTGGCAAACTATTATAATAAACATTTATACCCTAATGTATGCATGTTAAACATGCATGTTAAATAATCGGTGAGTATTACATTGGTGATCAAGAAGAAGTGGTGTTTCAGAAGACCGTTTGAAGATTTGGTCTTAAAGAATTTAATCTTTGAGGTATAGAACTTGAAGAATGATATGAGTTTAAGGCAAGTATAACAAGATATCATCCTTGTTGTCCTATTCATGATAAATTAAGAATACATATGCATGTTTTCCTTGTTCGCCATATAATGATTCCTAGGCTTTGTTATCCTGACACCTTGTCACCTTTGGGTTTACCACAATAAATGGTTAGTATTTCTAGTGCTCACACCAGATGACATGATCTTAATGTGGACTAATGGCTATATGCAATCAATGGTAAAACTCTCCTTTTAGCAACACGGAAGCTATAAGAGCTTATCTAGGGTAAAAGTTGGGACTAACAGTACTACCACAAGCTATACGACTCTGGCCTGACTTAGTATTAGACTTACATTAGTTTGTGACAACTTACCCAAAATGGCGCAAGATGGGCTCTGAGATAGTGGGTCTTGGCCTGCCATGAAGGAGAACTATGTCATTGTGCGGTGACCTCTGGGAGGGGAGTTCTTACTTCTCATTGAGGAAACTATAGTGGGTTGCTATCTATTAGTGAAACCTATGAACGGTCTCATAGTGAACCTTGCCGATCTTCCTTGGAAGTGGGAGTGTTAAAAACTGATATATCAGTCATGCTCACGGACACGAGCGGCTCGAAAAACTCACAAAATTAATGAGTTCTTATTCTTTGTTGTTTATGCAAGTCTTATCCATTACTGTATTATTGTCATTACTTTATGAACATTTGGGTTGAAGCTTAAGCATGCCTCTGTAACTATTGATTAATGATTTTAACTTGATCTACTTAAAATGCTTACCTCTATTAACCATGCATAACCTTTTGAGCCTCATGAACCCCCTGTTATCTTGCTGAGTATGAGATGTACTTGTACTTGTTTTATTTTCAATACTTTGGTTAAAAATCCTAGATGGGTACCAGATTGCAAGAGTTGGAAAAGTTAGGCTTGTGGTCAACCATCTAGTTGGTCCATGTGAATTGGAGTCTTCACCCGAAGATTGGAGTTGTCTTCCCATTATTTGTTGCCTAAGGTTATTCTTTGACCTTACATGTTATTTATTTAAGTATTGTCTTTTGATATTACCTTCTTCTGAACTTACATATAATGCATATCTGGTTTTGTCTTTAAAAACAAATGTGCCTTTTAGGTTCTACTTTCGAAATGTATAGAAATAGAAGGATGTTTGACAGTTCTATCAAGTGATATAGAGAGAGGTTGTAGGTTTAGTAGTTGTTTGATCCAAACAACTTAAAAACTTTTGGTAGCACATAGCACACAGTAACTTTTTTACATCCCACGACTCACAACAATATTTCTACATCTCACAGATAAACCAAATAGAACCATAACTAAAGGCTTGATCATTATATTTGAAGTTAATTTCTAGCCCATGCTGTATCCTTTTATTTGATATCTTTAATTAATGTTTTTAGCTTTTAACCTTTCATCTTGTTAGTTGTCGGGTCTTTTTTTATCCATGTGTTAAACTGAAACTTTAAGTACCTATTGCATATTTTATTCAAAACATTTATTTTGTATTTTATTGCAAACATATTCTAAGTTAGTACAATAGAATAAATAGTTTCAAACTACATCATGGCACTCAAAATACCAAATTTTTAATATCAAAGCATTATGTTTATAGTACTATTCAATTACCAATATTGATATACATATGTTTTCATCAAAATATATAACCTTATATCTCGTAACAACTTTAAAAAATTATTGCATTGAGTATTAATATAACTAAAAGCTTGTGATTTGTTAACGGAATATTTTGCATGTGCATCATTACTTGGTATACATGGTGGCTATAACATTAATGCTACTTTTGTTTAATGGTTGGCCAAAGTGTATAATTTGGAAAACACATATATAATATATAATGACTATTTCCCATAATACTTTACATTTGTACTTTGATGTAGAGAGGAGGGATATGTTAGTTTATTTTCTATGAGGATGTTTTGGAAAAATTTGGATACTCCCTCCATATCCTAAATAGATGACGTTTTGGACAAGTTTTGGGTCAAACATTGAGAATATAAATCATCAATAACTTTTAAGTTGTTGAGATTCTAAATATGAAAATTATATAAATAGATTGTCCATGAAGAATACTTTCATAAAAGTATACATATATCATTATTCCACAAATAGTTTTATAAAAATAAGAGGTCAAAGTTGTGTTTGGGAGACCGCGTCGCTGTCCAAAACATCATCTAATTAGGATATGGAGGGAGTACAAAATAAGCGGTTACTTTATAAAAAAAAATCGACCCATGAGCATGAGGGGTGAGACAGCCCCCATGTATTATGCTTAAGAAGATCTTCCCACGCGGGTCAAGAAATACCCCGAACCCCTGGCCCACATATGGTATTGAAAGTTTGTGTTTTCTTTGTATGATCTCTCATAACTGCAGAACTGAAAATTTAGATGGAAATTTATGGGTTAATTTGGATTATCTTTGGCAATGGAATAAGTGAGTTATATGCAAACATAGGGCTTCCTTGAAACTATATTTCATAATGACACAAGCACGTAATATAGATGCTTAGGGGATACTTTTATGTATTTTACATAGTATCAGATGTGATAATTATTTTATAGAAAATATAATAAACCAATCAGCTATTATTGGTCATGGTTGGAGTCTACATCCAATTAATGGACACATATCCTTATTTTTGCAATCATTTATAGGACTTAACTTTTTTCTAGTGTATGCCATGAGAGGTAACACGAAGGCTCCGCTAGAACCATCTAATTAGTAATATTATTAAGATTATAATAAGATTCTAGGAATAATGACATAAGTTGCCAATCACCTCATTTTCTCTGATGGAAGCAGCTGTGCTGAACCCGGTAAACAATGGAATTGAGCACCATCATTTGCCTCTGGGAGCACAAGGTCACGGTTCTTGATAGTAACAACAGCCACCTTCAGTAAGCCAGCCCACATGCCCTTCTGTGGTTTCACCTTCACGTAGAATGATGACGCCGCCAAGTTCAGGAGTGTAACAGACGCCATGATGGCAGCCGACACCATGAACCCAACCTTCCAGCCCATTTTGTCTTGGAAGTACACGAGCACAGTCACGGCCAGGATCTGCGACAACCCCACTGATGCGTAGTACCAGCTGAACAAACCCCGTAGAGCACGGTCCTTCTTAGTGCTGTCCCAGTGCGCAATCTGATCCTCGGCGAATGCCAGACAGCAGGGTCGGACGCCACTCGCTCCGAGTGCCATGAAACCAAGGGAGGCGTACAACACAAGTAGCTGCATCGGAGAAGGTGATGTGCAGCCTCGGTTTGGTTGGATGCAATCCGGCGGTGTCAAGCGTGCAATCATCGATGTCAAGCACAAAAGTGTAGTCCCCTGAGTGGAACATGAAAAGAAGAATCAAATACCTTTTTCATAATTTACATTAAATTGAAAAATGATGAATTTCAGTTGTTTAAGGGCCAAAGGATTGTTCAATGCTCTTACAATTGTGCAGGAGAAAAGTGTCAATGTAACCATGAGGTAGCGACCTAACAGTGCGTCAGACACAATGGCTCCGCACACCGGCAAGAAATTTGCAGCCGCTATGTACACGAAGATGATGATGGCGCTGCTTGCAGCGCCAAGGTGATACTTTGTTGTGAGATAGATTATAAGATTTGCTCCAACAGATGAGCTCACAATCCGCTCAGACACTTCATTGGCTGAAAACAAACAGAGAAGTTCTTTTAGCAAATTTACTTCGGTATCTCTGGTACACTCCGTAGGATCTGGTACACTCGGTCAGAAATTGCTGAGCTTGAGAGAAGTACTCCATCCATTCAGAATTATAGCAAATTTGACTTTTCTAACTCAAGTTCGACTACTCATCTTATTTAAAAATATGTGTAAATATAGTTAAATTTATTAATTCATTCTTGAAGAAATTTTATTACTAAACCAAGATATAACAAAAGAACTATATTTTACAGAATTTTTTAATAAGACGAGTCTGCAAAAAAGTTAAATAAGATGTAATTTAGAAGCGAGTTACTCCTCCATTATAAATTATAAAATATTTCAAAAATCTTAGAGAGTTAAAGTATCTCAAGTTTGAACAAACTTATATGACAATATAATAATATTTATGATGCTAACTAAGAATCATTAGATAATCAATTGTATTTTCATAGTATGCCTATTTGATATCATAATTTGGGATAACTTTATCTGTAATTATTGGTTAAACTTGAGATGTTTTTACTCTCCAAAATTCCTAGAATCTCTTATAATTTGGGATGGAGGGAGTAGTAATTAGTACCAGTCTAATACTATTTTCTGTGTTCTCACTCTGCTATTTGATGACATCATTTGACGCCTAACCAAGAATATGGATTAATTGTAAATAAATGTAATTTTTCTTGCCGAGTACTTATTTTGAAAAAATTGTTTCCACGTGGCGCAGGTGGAACGCAGCCCATTTTCGTAACTAGTAGGTACCAATATTACAATATAGAAATCTTTATGAATCATGAGCATAAAAGTTTTTCATCATAGAAATTTTCAAGGTACAAATTCTAAGGCGAAGACCATTACCAATTATGACAGGGATCAGTCGCATGCCACCTTTCCTGCCCAATGCATGGGCTTGCTGATGTTCATCGTGAATACCTTCCATCGTCTCCAGTCTCCAAATTAAAAATCTGCAGAACTAGAAGCACCAACACAGGCACCACACCGGGAAGAAATGTCCTGTTAGAGGGTATTCAGGTTTCGATCTATCTTGCCGTAGAACAGGGACATGTTCTCTTATATGGGAACGAGGCAGCGAGCACAGGTGTTCATAGAGGTGCGTTTGCCATTCGGCTCCCTTGCTGCCCGTTGCTTTTTTTTTTCAAGTTATTGAATTGAGTGACAACTGTTCAAATTGGAGATATACAGAAAGGATATGTCTACTATATCTCTTAAGATCCTTGCACTTAGTTTTATAACCTTTGACTCTGTTACAAGTACTGCTACATGGTTATAAGGAAACAATTTAAAGAAATTTTCCTAACATGCTTCAAGGGAGTGTCCATGTTAACGCTGACAATAAACTCCTTCCATCCTAAAAACATAAGCTTATTTTGATCATTATAAAAAGCTAAACAAAATATATTTGAACCATTAGTTTCCCTTCTTATATATTGTCATTTCCTTAAAAAATCAATATCGTCTCAATCACTTTGAATATGAATCCTTTTATACATGTGTTATGCTGTAAACTCATATGTAGTCTATATTCTAGACTTTTCTCTATTTAAAAATATTATTATCATTCTGGGATGTAGGGATTGAGCCAAGAAAAAATTCTTACAAAAATCATAAAGATTTAGCTATCAATTTTGTAGACTCCACCATCTATCTGACTATTAATTAATAGTTCAGGCCCCCATAGAGTAGTATCCATATATATCACCAAGAGATATGCTCGAAAACAATATCTATATTCTCACTAAAGTAGCAAAGGTTTGACGATGGATCCTGTAGATGATCTAATATGTGGGACAGATCGAATTAATTAATCTAGACTGAGGAGTGGTATCCCAACCGCCTTGAATTTACTCTCGTAATCCATGGAGATGCATCATGACCACTAAACTAGCACATATCGGAGTGTATTCTATGCAAACCTACTAGCTATGTAAACTATGCAAACTGTAATCAAGCGCGTACGATTATAATCCAATGGTTTCAGATGAAGGTGAGACAATTATTCACTTCAACCCTTCCACCAAAAACTTCATGATCACTTAAACCCACCCTGTACTACTCCGTTACTCGTCGATCTCCCGTTACATCGACTCCCCTCGGCGCCGTGGAAAAAAAATCCCCAACGCCGCCCACCCGTCCATCTCCCCTTGGCGGTCCGGTACTGCTGGGGTGCTCCTTGGGGCTGGTTCGCAGTCTGCTCGGACTGATTAGGGAACTGACCTACTCGGTGCATGCTACACGCAGGCAGGTTGGGGCTGGGAGCACTGTAGTGGCCGTCGTGCGTGTACGGGTGTTGCTCTTGGTAGCCGCCGCCGGCTACTCCGTTCAATTGTTGGGGCTGGCCAACGTGCTGCTGATGAGGCGGCCATATGGATGGTTCTGAGAGTAGCTGACCCCATTCCATTGGCTCATATTTTGCTGGGGTACCGGCAGCGGCCGGCTGTGGAGGAGGAAAGCTTCTGCTTAATCCTGTTGCATCATGTAGATGATGATTGATGGCGTGTGCATCTGGATGGTTGCCGGCTCCACTGATCCACTGGCCCAAGTCTTGCTGGGGAGGCATCTGAGGAAGAAGGCTGCTTCCGGTTGGTCTTGCAATTGCAACAACATTATCATTATTAGCAGGGCTCACGTCAGCTCGATTTGGACGGTCGCCGGCTCCATCAGACTGTTTGATGACTGGCCGCGGTGGGAGGAGGTTCCTGTAGCTTGCCGACGGCAGCGGTGGGAGGAGGTTCCTGTAGCTTGCCGGCAGCAGCGGTGGAAGGTATAGTTTGCCGATGGGAGACGGGCGGGCGGCGCGTCTGGGATTTTTTTTTTCACGACGCCGAGGGGGAGTCGAAGTAACGGGAGATCGACGAGTAACGGAGTAGTACAGGGTGGGTTTAAGTCATTATGAAGTTTTCGGTGGGAGGGTTGAAGTGAATAATTTCCCACCTTCATCTGAAACCATTGGATTACAATCGTGCGCGCTTGATTACAGTTTGCATAGCTAGTAGGTTTGTATATCATACGATCCCTCTAAATAACTAATAGCTGATGTTGAGAATTATTTCAATGATCAATTATGGAAAATTGCCTTCATTAGTTATCACTAAGGCCGGTGTTATTAGTGAAGGTTTCTGGCCTGTTTGGCTTAGTGTTTTTGTGGCTGATAAGCCAACTGAAACTTTTTTATTATAAAAGAAAAATATTGTATCATAGCTGATAAGCTGGACTGAGAAGTTCAAGTGAACAATGCTTTTATTTTTTCGGATTTCAAGACTGCAATGTCAGCTTAGCAGACTTAGATTGAAAAATAAAATTGTCTCTCTCAGCAGGAGATTTCTTTTCACTGTTTCTAAAACAAACTGCAACAACTAATGTATTTACAATGTTATGATCCTATATGTCATGTAAAATATGTAGCCTTTTTAAAAGATATATCTAAACTCAACCTATCATTCTTTAACTATAACATAAGTACAATTGGTCAAATAATCATGTTTGTCGATGTTTTACCACCGATAGCCTGCAACGGGGTTACCTGAGACAGTTGTTCGTGCCTCGGCGAATAGTGAAACCTTGGTGGATGGACACGTAGGGACACACGGTTTATACTGGTTCAGGCCCTCGACACAGTCGAGTAATAGCCCTACGTCCAATTGGGTCGCTTGTTATTGCTTTGATATCGTAATACAAGGTGTTACGTGTCGCTCTACGTATCGGGTGTTACGTAGTATGTTCTGCTCTTTTTTGGGTGGTACCCTCATCAGCCTTTTATAGTCCAGGGACTGACCGAGGGTTGCTTCTAGTCCTACTCGGTTACAAACTTAGAGTCCTAAGCTACGCTTTGATCTTGTTGTTGTATCCGAGTAGAATCTGGGTTCGTATGCTTGTCTTCCTTCGTGGGCCGTGTGACGAGAGCCCAAAGCTCCGGAAGCCAGGTCAATGGGTACCCTGTGGGATATCCCATCGACATGCCCCCGAACATCTCATGATTTTTCTTCAAAACGTCGAGTTGTTTGAAGGCAAGCCTAGTTCTTTTTGAAGCAAAATTATGGGATGATCTTCTGTGTCTTCTTCTTGTGGTCCTCATGCACTTTTTGTTCAAGGCAAAAGTGCACTCATTGAGTGTAGCCCCCGAGCCTCTGGTTACTTGGTACAAGTATCCGGATAATCCGAAGTTTAAAAGTTTTGTAGGGTAGGTATTTCTAGCCCCCGAGCCATCTCCGAGTTCTTTTGCGAACAAAAGAACTGAGTAGAAGGTTCAGAAATACTTGCTTTTGTAAGCTTTTGTTCACGGGTGGGTACTGTATTTTCACGAGTGTGTAGAATCTTGATTTCATTGTTTGCTTTGGTCATCTTTTGTACTTTTGTCGTCTTCTTACTTTTCTTTCTCGTGACCTTTGGCTTGTGGAGTTCCTTTCTTGCTATAAATTCCGTGGTGCTTGGTTGTGAATTGCACTGGTACTTGGACTTTGAGAGTTCCATTTTCCTCTTTGATGGTTGTGCTGCTGAGTGAAATTGAGCAGCCCTCGGGCTTATGTTTGTCAACTGGTAGTTGAGTGGGTAGAAGAATTCTTGTGAAAGGGGTTAGAGGTAGACTAAGTCCTCGGTGAGATTTTCCTTGGAAGTTTGGTATAGCATGTAGAAGAAGTCTTGTGATCTGGCTTCCATGCTTTCTCTATCTGTTTACTGAACTCTGGGTTGTCACTGTTGCCGCTCCTGAGTTATTGATGTGGCACGCTCCATCTTCCTGTCCGTCCATGCTTGCACCGAACTCCTGCTAGAAAGTCTAGAGTTGGAGGTGTCCAATCTCATTTGTTGGGGGTGGCTTTCTTCCTGCGGACTAGGACTTTCTACATGCTGTATGGAAGTAGACCTGATGTAGCTTTGGTTTTCAACCTTTATATTTTTTCACTTGTGGTCACTTGTTGTAGATGAGGCTTCTTTTGGCTTTGCATATGTAGCCTTCAGACCTTTGTATCTGTAAATTTCGCAGCCGAGTTGTTTTCGGCGTGCTCCTCTTGCTGTAGGGTTGTTTGTAGGATGCCATGGGTTGTATGATCTCCCTTGGAATATTCCTTTGGATATCCTATACTCTGTACTGATGTATTGCCTTTACTGTAGTCGTTTGTATCTCATCAATACAGTCCTTGTAGAATCTTTTTCCTTTACTTCTTTCTTTATGTACTGTTGTTATCCTTTCTTCATGGACTTGGTGTATGTGTGCCCACTATTATGCTATAAATAGTTGTAGTCTAGTTCCATTGCCACACATCTTTTTCCCTTCTTTTGTAAATCCCCCTTTCTTAATTTGTTTTGTCATGGACATTGTAGTTGGCGAGCTTGACGAGCCCCTGGGCGTCTTTTTTCCTTTTTCTTGTTGTAATTTTGTGAATGGTGTAAGTCTTGTGATAGAGACTAGTTGCAGGCTAGTTTTGGGGTGGTAGAAAATTGAGGAGGAAACCGAAGCAAATGGTGTAGGCCTTGTGATGGTATTGGTGCGTGCTGTCATGGGCCCTTCAGTCATTTATTTGTGTTTCTCCCGGGTTGTTCTGGATTTGCTGCGGTTGACGTTGCTTGTCTTGGATGACTTCTTGGTTCTACTTCTCTTGGTGATAAGAATGCGCTTCCTCTCGTCTAAAATCAAGTGCTTCCGAGTTGCTCCCTCCTGTACAGCGATAATCAGTCCCGGTGTGTGCGGTTTAACCTCAAATTCTACTGGGTTTCTTTTCTCCATGGTACTTTTGTATTCGTCAAGGCTTCGTATTCTGATGTAACTTAGCTATGTACTGATATCTTTAAATAAAGACTTGTTTTGCCTCCGAATACCTTCTATCGGGTCGAGTTGTTTGCGTTCCGGATGGCTGTTCTTCTATCATGCTGCTTGCTGGTAGGTGTAATTATTTAAGGTACTCGTCTGCTGGTGGCTTCATTTAACCGTTGTTTTTCCTTTTCTGATGCCCATTTTAGGGGTGACAGTTTTGGTAGCCGTTTCACCTCTTTCCCGTTGTGATTACCGTTCATTGCAGTAACGACTATTTATGGGAACTGGACCATTTGTTCTTCTTTATAAATACTAACCTCCTATTACCTTGATTTCCTCTTTACCAAAGGAGAGGTTTTTTGCTGTTACTTCTGGATTAGTCTTCCTTTCGCTCTTGTTCTCATAAATCTAGATTAGCCAAGATGAAAGGCAAAGGGTTTCCGAAATCTTCTGCGCAGAAAGTTGATCTTGATCTTTTGGTTTCACAGGGCTTGATTCAAGGTCAAGCTTCTTCTGGTTATGAGTTGCCCGGTGATCCATTATCTCCGAATCCGACTCCTAATCAGTCTGTTCTTTTTGTTTCTTTTGTTAGATCTCGACTTTGTTTTCCTCCGTCTAATTTTTTATGTCGTTTCCTTGAATTCTATGGCATTCAACTTCACCACCTTGTTGCTAATGTGGTGCTCTTTCTCTCCTACTTTGCACATCTTTGCAAAGTTTTTCGGAGTATTCCTCCCCTCTTGTTGTTTTCCCGTCATTACTTATGCGTCTACTTGACTGATAAATCGAAGACCCCTTGTTATGGTTGTTGTCTGATTCAGTCGCAGTAGGGCCTCAAAGAGGTTTTTCCTTCCTTGTCCCTTTCTGATTCTGTTCGTGATTGGGCGGAGAAGTGGTTTTATGTATCTCAGCCAAACCCTCATGTTTCTTCTCTCCCGATTTCTCTTCCTTCCTGGACTGAAAAAAATCACTTCTTCTGAAAAGCAGGCTCCTAAGCCTTTGATTGACTGTGTTATTTTTCTGAAACAATCCGGTTTAATAGGCAACGGGGTTGTTGCTAGTTTTTTTGCGTTGAAGAATTCATCCCTTGATGAAGAGGCAACATTTTGGTTTCGAGTATACTGGTCCTTCCGACTCGTCTCGCCTTATTCCGAGACTGAGTTTTCTGATGAGGTTATTCTGGATACTATGAAGAGAGTGCTAGGAAATGTTGTTGCTCTTCCTGTGGCGATTCAGGAATATAGCGCTGCTAATCCTCCATCTGCAGTAAGCTTATATTTTTGGGCTATTTTTCCTTGGTCTTGTCGACTTGTTCTGACATAATTGTTATAGGATTATGGTCACGCTTTTACTCTTGTTGTGTCTGATGTTGACGATGGGGGTAACTTGGGTGATGAGGATGATGGTGATGTTGATGTTGATACTGCCACTGGCTCTAGTGCTGCATCTCTAAAGCATGAGCGTTCGGATGTAGTTGCTAGGCCTCTGCGGCTAAAGAGGCGGCGATCTTTTAATCAGGGTTCTTTGTCAGGTTGTACTTTTGCCAAGCTCTTTTGTTGTGTTTCCCCATCTACCTTTGTCTTATGATTTTTCTGTTTATAGATGGACATTCCGCTCTTTCGACTGAGGACGAATCAAGCGATCCTTTGAGCCCTTCTGCGTAAGGCCCTTTTTTCTCTTTCGTCTCTTTTCTTATGCATTTGTTTCTTTTTGATATATGTTGATATTTTTGTCTTTTGTTAATGTAGTCAGATGTCCGTGGATGCACCTTTTGCTTCTGGCTCTGTTGCTCATGCTTCCTCTGTTTTATCGCCTTTTGACAGCGGCTTTGATTTTGATATTCCTAAATTGTCCTTCTCTCAATCTGTGGCTCAGTTCAAAAAGGCCTTTGGGTATACTTTTATTCTTCTTTTTTGCACATTCTAAACAATGTCAAATGCTTAGATTAATCCGGGTTCTTTCTTTTGTAGTTTGCCTATAGATGTTTCTTATTCTTCTAAAGTTGTTGTCGGGTTGGAGGCTTCTGTTGGAGGTGAGCATTTATTCCCTTCCTATTTCTTTTCTTGTTATGTGATTTTCTATCTCTAAATTGGGTTGTTGTTGCAGATGCCATGTTGTCTCCGAGTGTTGTCGGGTTGAGAGTCGACGGGTCGGTTGGTGAACCTCTTCTACCTTCCAAGGTTGGTGCCCATCTACTTTATGTGGTGGAGCCAGTAAATCGTGATGCTCCTTTGCTTTTGGGATCTTCGTCTGTTCGTGTTGAACGAGTTGGTAGGCTTCTTGCTTCTTGGGAATCATTTTCCTCAGAATATGGTGTAGAGCTCAAGGTACTTTTTGTTACTTCTTGTTTCCTATATCTCCTTTCTTGTTATTTTCTCTTAACTTGTCTCTTTTGATAGGCTTTTCATCAAGGCAAGGACATTCTGTTTGGTCCTCAGGAGGAGAGATCTGCTAGCCTTATTCAGGCTAGCCTTGGAAAAGCTGAGTCTGAGTTGTCTCAGGTTAAGGCTGAATTAGCTCGAGTGAAGGAGCTTCAGGAGTCTACTGCTGCTAGTGCCTCTACTGAGATTGCTGATTTGAAGTCCAAACTTGCTGGTATGATTTCATTTTCCTATGCTCTTTTTCTTTGGTTTTATCATAGCCCTTTCTTTATATGCTTGCTCTCTTTCAGCTGTCGATCGTCAGTGTGAATGTTGGAAGAAAGACAGGGAAGTAATGACCAAGACTCTTCGGTCTTCTGAAAATAAGGCTGAGCATGTAAGTGAATATGCTGACAAAACTTTGAAAAGGGCCCAAGATTTGTTTGTTGAAGCTCAATTGATTCGATTTGGTGCTGATTGTGACATTGTCCAGGCTTTGCAATCAATTCAAAATTTGCAAGGGAAGTTGATTTCTGCCCGAGAACAACTTAGGTCTTGGTTTGAGGCTGTGAAACCTATCATTGTTGTTGTCTGTCACCCTGGGATGATAGTGCTGGTTTGGACAACATAATTCCAGTATTGCCTCTTCGGTTCTGAGAGTTTGTGAAGAATGGTTTTGAACGATGTATCAATAATGTTGTCTCCTTTATTCGTGCTCTTGCTCCTGAGGTACCCACAAATCGGATACTTGACGACCCTATGGATGTCGAGCTCTTAGGAAAGTGGGAACAATCGAAGCTTGAAGTTGGGGACCTTTGTAGTAAAATATTTGATCAGATGGAATTGTTGCCTCCTTCCCCTTGAAAACATTTGTTTGCCTTTGAATGGTCTTGTAATATGTACTTCATACACTCTTTTGCTTAATATATCATCAGGCTTCGTCCTGATTTTCTAAGTATCCATCCATTTGATCTTTTAGTGCTGAGATAATTAATGCTTGTCTTGTTTGTAGTAGCCGTGTAATTTGTTTTCTGATTAGCTTGGTTGTCAATCTTGTGATGATTCTCTGATCTGTAGACTTGTAGGCTGTGTTGGGCTCTTATGATTTGTATGATATTTGCCAGCCTTGTGCCTCTAGATTAGGCTTTGTAGTTTCTTTGTCAAGCAATTTTCCTTTGAAGTGTCGTTGCTGAGTAGTGACCATTAAGTTACGGTAATCTAGTCGACTGGTAGCATCTTTGCCGAGTTGTTTCTCAGTAGTATTGTCAGTTTGTAGGTCATGAAGTAGTTGTTGTGCCGAAGCAGATAGTGTTACTTGTGGTGTAAAGTAATCGGTTTGTCGTCGTTGTTGTGCCGAGTTGTGCTGCTCTTCAAGCTGTCAGCTATATGTGTCATGTCGCTTTGTATAGCGGTTGACTTGCAGATGTCATCGTGCCAGACTGTGCCGCTCATGGTGCAAAACAGTCGGCTATTTATCATGCTGCTTCACGAAGCAATTGACTTGGAGATTCAAACCAGACTGTGCCACTCATGGTGTAAAGCAGTCGGTTATTTTGTCATGCTACTTCATGAAGCGGTTGACTTGTAGATGTCGTTGTGCCAGACTGTGCCGCTCATGGTGCAAAGCAGTTGACTTGGAGATTCAAACCAGACTGTGCCGCTCATGGTGCAAAGCAGTCAGTTATTTTGTCATGCCGCTTCACGAAGCGGTTGACTTGTAGATGTCGTCGTGCCAGACTATGCCGCTCATGGTGCAAAGTAGTCGGCTATTTGTCATGCTGCTTCACGAAGCAGTTGACTTGGAGATACGAACCAAACTGTGCCGCTTATGGTGCAAAGTAGTCGGTTTTTTGTCATGCCACTTCACGAAGTGGTTGACATGTACATGTCGTCATGCCAGACTGTGCCGCTCATGGTGCAAAGCAGTCGGCTATTTGTCATGCTGCTTCACGAAGCAGTTGACTTGGAGATTCGAACCAGACTGTGCCGCTCATGGTGCAAAGTAGTCGCTTATTTTGTCATGCCACTTCATGAAGTGGTTGACTTGGAGATCGTTTGTTCTGGAGTCTTGTGTCTTGTTTGTATGGTCTCCCTAGGATGATAGGTGACCTCTCATCAACACTGGTCTCTATCACCATGAAGTCTGCTGGGACATATCAGGTACCAATCCGGACACGGATATCTTTTAATATTCCTCTTGAGTAGCACAGTGTCCGATCTGCAAGCTGCAAACATAGGGTTGTTTCTGATAAAGGATAATTAAATGATTTGTCATAGATTACTCTAGGCATGATATTGACGCTTGTGCCAAAGTCGCAAAGTGCTTCAGGAAAGTCCATGGTGTCGATGGAGATTGGGATGACAGGTCGTCCTGGATCTTCTTTCTTGGTTGGAAGACAATCGTGACACCACTCTTCTGCGTGGGGTTGTTCCAATACGCACCTGCATCAAATATATCTACAAGGTTTGAAGATTCTAATCCTTTCGGTCGTGATGGAATACCGGGGATAGTGATAGGAACAGCAACAGCTATTTGGGTTAGCTGAGATTCAATCATTTTATTAAAACTAATTTGATTCTTGATGGAAACAGAAAAATTATCCATACTATTATTTATAGTTTCTAGTATTCTATCATTGGATGCTAATTTCTTAGACAAGTTATCCATTAACTTTCCTTGATTAGACACTAACTCTCTCAAAGGTGGAAAACTAGAATTATTGAAAGAATTGTTACCTTGATAATTACCTCAGTAGTTAGGCCTTTGTTGTTGATTCCAACCTTGATTTTGCTGAGGACGATTGTAGTTGTTGTTGTTGATGATGATGTAGTTCACGTCCTCTTGCAATTCTGGACAATGGTTGCCTGAGTGTCCAGTGTCTCCACACTCTTCACAGGTCATGTGAGAGTCATAAATGTGCATAACTTCTTTCTTCTCTCCAGCTTTCTCATCGAGCCTCTTCATGAGAAGGTCTAGCTTTGCAGACAGCATGTCTACCTCTTTGACCTGGTACATACCTCCACCTTTCTTGCGAGTTTGAGTTCTTTCTTCACTCCAACCTTGGTTGGACGCCATCTTCTCCACAAGAGCTATGACTTGTGGTATTGTAAGTGATAGAAATGCTCCTCCGGCAGCAGCATCCATGGTTTCACGAGTGCTCTTGCTGAGCCTATGAAAAAGGTCTGTATAAGTAGCCAATTCTCCATTCCATGATGGGGACATTCTAGGATGTAGTCTTGGAAGCGATCCCATGCTTCTGGAATGAACTCGTCTTGTTGTTGCTGAAAACTTGAAATCTTCCCACAGAGAGCATTGGTCTTACCCATGGGAAAGAACTTTGCTAGAAAATTGGTGGAACAAAGTGCCCACGTAGTATCCTTCTCCTTGGTTGCGTAGAACCACTGCTTCGCTCTTCCCAAGAGTGAGAATGGGAAAAGGCGAAGTAGTATAACGTCTTTGGGGATATCCTTGATAGTGAATGTGCTGCAAATCTCCAAGAAGTGTTGGAGATGAGCACTAGCATCTTCGTGTGCTTTCCCACAGAACTGGCTTGCTTGCACCATGTTGATGGGCGCAGGCTTGACCTCAAATGACCGATCAATATTTGCAGCAGGTCCAGTGTGGATGTTGTCCGTGGTGGGGGCTGAGAACTCACAGATTAACTTGTCTGCCATAACTTCAAACTCTGATGTCAAGTCTCGAACGATGTTTTGATGATATTCTTGATTGGGTGAAGCTTCAAGCTGAGATGATGATGATTCTGTTACTTTCTTGAGCTTAGCTTTTGTCCTTCTAATTAGTGCTTCGGGATTTTCAACAAAATTGTCTGGAAGATCAAACCTATTCATACATTACCCTGCATAAAAATGATAGGAAAATAGGAAAATATGAAGGGTAAGGTTGTATGAGTAGAGAATTGATGTTTTCTCAATCACATTAGTGATGCAAGTGATAACTCATTTATTCCTTTTGATAGCTAATCAACCTTCCCCGACAACGGCGCCAAAAATCACGTTGTATTTAACTAGTGATTTGTATTCGATCCACTTAGTGAACTTATCCACCGCCACAAATATATATTCAAATCCTCCTTTTGCCTTTTTGAGAGGTCCGACTTGATCAAGCCCCCAGCATGAGAAGGACCAAGCTGGTGGTATGCAAATTAGATTATGTTCTGGGACATGTGATTGTCTTGCAAACATTTTGCAGCTTTTGCAAGTTTTGACTAGTTGCTCCACGTCTTTGAGTGTCGTTGGCCAGTAAAATTTGTTTCTGAATGCTTTGTCGATTAGTGTTCTGGATGCTGCGTGATTTCCACAACATCCCGATTGGATATATTCTAGTGTTTCCTTTCCTTCTTGTGTTGATACACATTTGAATAGTACTCCAGAAGATGCTGCTCTCTTGTATAATTTGTTTTTTATGAAGACATAAGCTTTGCTTTTTCTTATAATTCTTGTTACTTCTGTCTTATCTCTGGGTAGTTTATTTTCTCTTTTGTAATCGATGAATATCTGTCTCCAATCATTCTCTATGTTGAGGATTTGTCTTGAAGTGTTGAGTTCTTCTGTTTTGTCTATGCCCATTGGGTCTTCCTTTGTTTTCTTGATTGCTTCTTGAATTGATGGTTTTGCGAGCTCTTCTACAAATACTCCCAGTGGTACTTTTGTTCTATCTGATCCCAACATTGATAGTACGTCTGTTGCCACATTTGAATCTCTTGGCACATGATGGATTTGTAGTCCTTCAAAGTTCTTCTCGAACTTTCTTATCTCTGCGCAGTATGCGTCCATGTTGTTTTTTGTGCAATCTCATTCTTTGTTTACTTGGTTGATTACTGTTGACATCTCTTAACATCATTACCAAAAGTAGAAAGATTTCTATTTCTGATAACAGCGTCAAAAATAGTTAACCACCTCTCATGTCACTTAAGCCAAGTTGTCATCCCCGGCATGGCAGAGAGATGCGGTATTGAAACATGCATTTGCTCTTCTAATAAATATAAATGTGTGTCTGAAAGCGCACAGATTATACCGAAGTAGCATTTAAACCAGGAGTAACTAAGGAATAAATGAAGAATGAGTATCACTACATGTGTAATGGAGAGTTTCCAGCTCGGAAGGGATACTAAGGGATATATATGTAGCCACATAAGATAATGATAAGCACCTCAACAGATATTGTAGCAAGTCATTAGCATGGAACTAGGACGAACTACAAAGATATTTCCTAACTCATTCTTAACTATACAGTCTAACATATTATGATTAGTGCAATTATACTTGGCAATCATGGCGATATAAGAGATATTCATGTGTAGTGAGTATTACTAAGGAAGATGAGAAACATAATAATCATTTCCCTGTAATAGTTCCGCTCCGCCTGCCCTATAAATGGGAGGAGGACTACAAAGGACTCAACAGGATTGTCACTTCTGCAATCTACCTCACGATCCGGAATATAGAGTACAATCGCAGATAAATACGGTCTAGGCACCACACCTACACAATATCTATCATTTACCCATAGTACTGATGGATAAACGCTATACGATCCTAAACATGAGAGATAAAGGCTTCTATTTGTGATTCCGCATGAACCACCCTGTGTTGTGCTTATACTAATAAAAAAATTAAAAATAATCCTAATCGCTATGTTGTGGCAAAATCAAAACCAAAACCAGCCATCCCCCATCCACTACTCCCGGCTACCAGGTAGTAGTAGCTATTCCCCTTCCCTCCCGCTTCCCAAGTCAAGTCTGATTCTGATTCTCCCACGCCAAGTAAAACTCCAAGGATTATGGTGATGTTTGGATCCGGAGTCTAAAGTTTAGACCGTGTCACATCGAATATTTAGATGGTAACTAAAAATATTAAACATAAGCAAATTAAAAAACTAATTACATGAGAGTAAACTAATTAGCGTGATGAAACTATTAAGCCTAATTAATCCATCGTTGGCAAATGTTTACTGTAGCATCACATTGTCAAATCATAGACTAATTAGACTTATTAGTCTCGCAAATTAGACTCAATCTGTGTAATGGGTTTTATAATTAATCTATATTTAATAGTCCAAATTAGTGTCCAAATATTCGATGTGACGGGTCTAAACTTTAGACCCTAGGAACCAAGTGTTTCGCCCATTGTGCCGGCGAGCGACGAGACCCATCTACACCTACTACTTGAACCACCGATCCCAGATGGACTCTGGAATTGATGACCCACTTCACAGGAGGATTGGGAAAAGAAACCCTAACCTGTCAAACGTAGAGGTCGATCTGGCTGACGTTGGCGGTGGTGGCGAGGAAGTCCTGGCCGGAGAAGTAGAGGAAGCAGGCGCCGTAGCCTTGTCGAGCGGGCAGGAGACCCGCGCGTGGCGGAACGCGTCCGCGATGCAGTCAAGGCACGCCACCGCGTCGGCGCGTCGCCCCGGGCCGTCGTGCCGAAGAGTGATGCAGAGGTGATGAAGAGGCGGAGGATGGGGTGATGGACGATGAGCAGCGACTAGAAAACCCTAGTCGCCGCCGCCATGGGAGACGAGCTTGCGAGATGAGAGGCATCGGGAGGAAGGGGGTTCCACAGATGAGGTCCGAGAATCGTTTTCCGTCTCGGAGGCTAAGAATTTGCTGTAGGCTTTCTATTTGGGCCAGGAAAGTGAAAGGCAAGTGGATTTCCAATTCGAGGTTCACCAAACAAGCCCGTCCTGGAACCAAATTCCAATTCGGCCCAATTTTGTAGAAACAAACAGTCCCTAATTGATTTTGGATAGAGTCATGTGGATTTTGATTCAGTCTCGTTTTGTCCTGGCAACTTGCTTGCCGATTTGGAAAATGTTTTATTAATTTGGGAGATCTAAAGAAATATATTTGATTTTGGATTGAGTTCTTTTTTTCTTTCCATTGTACAACACGTGCGTGGGATTGAGTTTTTTTTTTATACTTCAACAAGTGCGTCAGCGAGTCAAAGCCGGTCCAGACAGAGGTTAGATCAAAATTAGTCCGGAAGCCAGAGTTGTGATTGGGAAGGTGAAAGGATCAAAATGCCCAAGAGGGGGGGTGAATTGGGCTCTTTTTAATTTCTAAACAAGAATTAAACCTATAAAGAGCCAATTAACCCCCTAGTGCCTACCGCTTGTGTGTCCTAGCTAGAAGGCGGTAACAAAGCAAAGGAAAGCGAAAACTTCCTACACAATTCTAGTATGAAATGAAAGACAAGTGCGGAAAGTAATGCGATAATAAAGAGCTAGGGAAAGAGATGCTAGACACGACGATGTTTTGCCGAGGTATCGAGGAGTCGACACTCCTCCCTAGTCCTCGTTGGAGCACCTCGCAAGGTATAGCTCCCCCTCAATCCCGCGCAAAGGATGAGTGCTCTCTACGGGCTGATTCTTCGCCACTCCGGCTCGGTGAATCGCCCACAACCGATCACACACGTCGATGGAGAAGGGCCGCCGACAATCTTCCGGCGATCACCTTCCTCCGAGCACCACCGGACCGTCTAGGTGATGTCGATCACCAAGAGTAACAAGCCTCGATCTTCGCTTGACTCACTCAAGCTTCACAACTAGAGGATGCACACTCGAACTCTTGGATGAACTAGAGAGAGGATGGATGGATTCGCGAATCACTCTCTCTCTAGGGCTCTTGCTCTCTTCCCAACCTTCTCAACGAACTCAGCAACTCAAATGAGCAAAGGCAAGGCGGGAGAGAAGTGGGAGGGGCTATAAATAGACCCTCTGAAAACTGCCTCGGGCTGGCATTTTAAGTTGGCGACGGACGCTCTGTCGACTAGGCGACGGACGGTCCGTCGCATGCCCAACGGCTAGTTTCTGTTCAAAATTGAGGCGACGGACGCTCCGACGCCTCTGTCTAACGGCTAGTTCTGACACAGTGTTCCCAGTGACGAACGCTACGTCACTGGGCGACGGACGCTCAGCCACAGCGTCCGACGCTAAATTCTGGCTAGGGTTTGAAATCACCCTCTCTGGAAGGTCGACGGACGCTCTCCGCAGCGTCCGACGCCTGACCGACGGACAGCGTCCGACGCACCCTAAAAACTTAGTCAGAAAACAACCTCTCTGGAAGGCCGACGGACGCTGTGGACTCAACCACCCAGCGTCCGGCGCCTTTGTCCGATGCGTCGGACAGCGTCCGGCGCCCCTGCCAGGAGAGTCCGTCGCCCAGAAAATGATTTTGACAACTCCGTTTTTCGTCGCGATGAAAATGGAAGTTGTTCTAGGCTATCTTACGGTCACCATAGGCTTGCTTAGAGCTAAGGAAATCAAGTGTGCACCACACCTAAACATGAAGCTTTCCTAAGTCAAGCTACTAGTCTCAATCCCTCTTAATAGTACGGTCAAAGGTAAAAAGAGAAGCCCTATCTAATTCTAAGTGCCCTTCATCTCCTTATGGCACTTAGCCTATCATTCTAGGGTCTTCATCATGTCTCCTTCACAACCGAAACGATATCCATCTTGGGGCCAAGTGATGACCTTTAGAGCCCATTCTCATTGATCACCATGGCTAGGCTACGCATAGCCTCTGCAAAACACACGTTAGCCATAATAATCTCTAATTGTCGTTAATCACCGAAACCAACCAGGGCCATGATTCTTCAATCTCCCCCTTTTTGGTGATTGACGAGAATAGAACCTTGAGTATGGATAAGAGTTTTGGTTAAGAATCGAGGGTGACTTGGAATGGTTGAGCAAGGGTTAGTGAGAAGGTAATGAAGTACACTTGCTCACCCATGCCAAATCACAAAACATGGTACTTAAGGATATGAATGAAGAAGCAGTACTTCATGATATTCTCAAAGGATGTATCGGAGTAAAACGTGGAAGCTCAAATATCGTTAGGCAAAGAGATAAATCAAGAACATGAAACAACTCACAAGATATAATAGAGAACCATAAGAGTTTGTCACATGCAACCATATATACACCAACCATCATCACATCACACATATAGACAAATGCAAAAAAAAGAGAGACAGGATGAAAGAGTACGGGGAAAAAATCATACAAAGATCCAAATCCCTCCCCCTATCTCTATACTCGACCCTCTCTCCCCCTTTGGCGTCTAGCACCAAAAACTACGAGTCTGGGGCTGGAGAAGAAGGCGAAGTAGCGGCAGCTCGGCGATCCAGCATAATGAAGTCCTGAAGGTCGGACTCGTCTGACTCATCTGACACGGTCTCTGCTGGTGTAGGCGCAACTGGGGTGGCCTCTGAAGCTGTCACTGGCACTTCTGGAGCTGCGGTCTCAACTGACTGTTGTTGAGACTCTGCTGGTGCCTCGGACGGTCCTGCCTCAGTAGTAGTGGGCCTGGGGCCCGACGAGTGAAAACTCGAGGCGAGGGGGACGTGGTCACTGCTAGTGCCACTAAGGACACTGCCGCTGCAACCTCTGCAGGCTGAGTCTGACCAGGAGAGGACACTGCCACTGTAACCTCATCTGCTAATGATATGGCATCCGTCTGAACGGCAGCTGGAGGTGTGGTGACTGTCTGTGCCGACTGCTCAGGTGCGATCTCCGACGACGCAACTGAGGACTGGTGAGTGCCTGTCGCCGGAAGATCCAATGCAGTCTCTGGAGCTGGTGTGACCTGCTGAGGTGCTCCTGGGGAGTCTTCTCCCGTGATCTCCAGGTACGAAGCAGACAGATCTCGCGAGGCCTCTGCTAGTGTAGTTCCCCGGGTAGGAGTGAATCCCGTCTGGAACTCTCCGGGTGAACCTATCCAAGAGGACACCTGGGTCCTCGGAGTCTGGTACTCTGGAGAAGCTGCTGGCTGGAAGGGAGGTGTAGCTGGTGCCTGACTCTGCTGTCCTCTGGACGGTAACGCTGGAGTGGGCACCACTACTACTGGAGGCTGCGGTGGCGGAGAGGTGAACTGCTGCTGCTGAGAGAATGCGGGCAACTGAAAGTGTGGCGTCGAGGTCTGCCCGGAGCTAGAGGCCAGAAGACGCTCAAGTAGAAGAGTCTGAGTCTTCTGGATCTCTGCCTGCTGGAGCTGATAGGCTAGGAACTGGCGCTGGAACTCATCCTTCCTAGCCTGTGTCTGTGCCTGAGCGGCCAGCTGCTGCTCAGTGAGCCTCCGTAGGTCTGCAGCCTATCGTCTCTGCTCCTCTGCCTGACAAGATTGCTCCTCCTGCATCCTCGAGAGTATAGTAAGCAAGGTAGCCTCTGAGGAGCTGGAGCCTGGAGCTGGAGCTGCTGCAGCTGTGCCTGACCCACCAGCCTCGTGGTCATGTGTCATAGGTGTATACTCGTGCACGGGCTGGTAGTCCTCGTCCGAGCTGTCAGAGTCGAGATCCTCTCTAAACACTGTCTCTGCAGCTGTATCGATCTCGGCGTCCAAACCAGCTAGCTCTGCCTGAGCTATCTGCTCAACTGTGGCATCGGCGACCTCAGCTGACTGTGGTGGCACTCCGGCCTATCTCGTGCCTGGTCTGTAAGCTCTGCTGGGGCGAGGTAGCTGCCCATGAGCCACAAGCTGGCTCATCGAATAGACAGGAAACTCTGTAGCTGACCTCGTGAGGGTGACTCTCATAACCCCTGACCCAGTCTTGGCAACTACCAAGTAAGAGATCCAATGTGCGAACTGTAGCTGCCAATGACCACTAAATCCAGCAGCTATGATGTCCTCGAGCTCGCTCACTATCAGATCCCATAGATCGAACTGCTCTTTCCGGACAATGTGAGCTAGGAGCCAAAGCTGAAGTCGAGTGATGGTATCCCTAGCTCCAATCCTAGGTAGAATGGTCCGTCTGAGAACCTCGTGGAGGATCCGAGCCAAAGGAGTGAGGTCACGTGGCGTCCGGCTCGAACCCTCAATGAATGGCTGCTGAAAGCACGGACTGACAAAGTCTGTGGATGGCACTATGCCATCGTGAGGTCTGCGAGGAGCCTCCTGATCCCCATAGCAAAGACTGTGGATCCTGGTAGGTGAAGATCCAAGGTGAAAGAGCTCTCGGAACCTGGCAGCTGTAACCCTGAAGTCACGTCCCTGATATGCGAAGTGAAGGAACTCGTGATCAGGTGAGATCCACAGAGAGGCATAGAACTGATAGACCCACTCCTTCTGATATGCCCCTGAGCGACCCATCAGATCTGTCAATCCCTGGATGTACTGGAGATGCTGCAGGATCTCTGGACCGCCGATCCCCTCAATCTGAGTAGCTGGGCACACCCTGTGGGCCCTGAGGGGAGCATCGGTGTCAACATACGCTCGGTAGAAGTCCTCATGCACTGTGGTATAGAACTCTGGTCCGGCACGGGGATCCCTCTGAGGTGGGAACCGGGACTAGAAGTTGACGAACCGAAGCATCTGAACTTGCTTCGCTGTAAGTGTCCTGACCTGGTGCCTCACGGGGTCTGGGAGCCAGGGTCCTGGAGGGCTGGGTGGTGCACCTGAGCCTCGGGAACGAGTAACGCGACGGCTCATCAGCTCTCCAATAGAAGAGTGACCCGCGGCCTCGGTCGGCTCAGTCGCTGGGACTGGCTCTGTCGCTGGTGCCTCTGAAGCCGCGACAGGCTCTGACTCGGGAGGTGGAGGGGACTCACGACGCGCTCCACGGTGAGGCGAGAGCCTCAAACCGGCGCGACGTCCTCCTCGCTCAACTCTCTCGGCTGCCTCTGCTACTGCAATCGCGGCTACTGAATCTGGATCCATTGCCGGCCTCTTGCGCTTCCGGGAGATGACCTTCTGCTTGCCCTTTCCGCGGTCAGTGGGTGGACGCGGTGGAGGTGGAGGGTCACCACCACTGCCGGGAACGGGACCTGCATTCTTCGTCCTTGCCATTTCTCAAGTCTACAACCAATCCACTGACAAGAATCTGCAACAAACAAACCACAACCCCACTGCCAATTAAACACTGTCCCTGATCCTCTTACAGACAACTACGAGAGTGGCACGCCGGCCCTGGACTGTCCTTGCGAGGCTTTGCCTCGATCCGTACTCGCGGGCTTTGCCCCGAGTTATCTATCACTGCCCACTGTCTGAGTCTCTGATCAACTGACAAACTGACCCTTGAGTCGCTGACCAAAAAGGAGAGAAAAGGTGAGAATTTCCCCAATCATTCAACCGCACTCCGTAATCCGCAAATCAATTCGCACTCTTTGCACCCTAAGAGATGAATCGACCTCCAACAGGGAGAGCTCCTCAATCTAGAGCACTCCTGCCCGGCAGAGATAGAGCAGGAACAAACTTGGAGCAGTGGAGATGCTTGGGCGTGAGGTGGAAGAGGAACCACGGCGGTGCAGGGCAGAGAGGAGTGTTGGGTGGCGCAGACAGGGGGCGGCGCAGGGGAAGGAGCCCGGCGGCGCAGGGAGGAGATCCACGGCGACGTAGGTGGCAGCACGGAGGAGGAGCTCAACGGCGACGAGATCCGGTGGCTAGGGTTTGGGAATGGCGCGGCGGCGGAGTGAAACAGACGGGAGAAACAGAGAGGAGATCGGGTTTTCAAAAAAAATTTCGCCGATTAGTTCGCGACGGACGGTCCGACGCATAGGCGACGGACGCTCCGTCGGCATGCGCCGGACGCTCGGGGAGCGTCCGACGGCATCGTCCGTCGGGCTTCCAGAGCCGATTTGAAACGCCCAGTCGCATTGACCGCGACGGACGCTTGGGAGAGCGTCTGTCGCCCTTTTTGCGGGAAAGGTTAATCTCCGGACGATCGCGACAGACGCTGAGGCAATTGACACCGAGCGTCCGTCGGCAGCGTCCGACGCCTAAAAAGTGGAATTTTTCAAATTTTCTTTTTGCGTCTTTCTCCCAACCAAGTTCCAATCCCAATAAGATCCAAATAACACTTGATTGGACTTGATATGAGAACCATCTCTCAAACACTCATTTTCAATTATTTTGCCATAGGCTTAAATTTAATTTTTAGCTCAAAATATTCGAATGGAAGCGCCAAGGAGACATCATTTGGTCACAATAGGGGTAGAGGAGTGATTTGAGCTTGGAATGCTCCCCTAAGTGGACTACCATAGAGGATGCTCAAGAAACTTAACCGAAAAAGAAAGGGCAAACAACACACATGCAAAAGTTATGCAGTACGAAGAGCGAATCTAGGTTGCTTGTAGGTTTAAACCGTGGTTAAGCTTTGTCACACGCTTTGAGGGCGGTTATCTTAACCGCGTTAGCCAAGCCTATGTGCATTACCATATTAAACAAGTTATATTACATATGAATGCAAGGTTCACACATGATCATTTTTTAGTGAAATTAGAGTGATCAAGCACATTTAACTTGCTTCTCAACCTACAAAAGGTTGTTTCATCGAGTGGTTTAGTGAAGATATCCGCCAATTGCTCTTCGCTCTTAACTCCAACTAGTGTTATATCTTTCCTAGCCACATGATCTCTAAGAAAGTGATGGCGAATATCTATGTGCTTGGTGCGTGAGTGTTGAACCGGGTTGTTTGCAAGCTTTACGGCGCTTTCATTATCACCCAAAAGTGGAACTTCTTTTAAAAACACGCCGTAATCAAAGAGTGTTTGGGTCATATATAAGATTTGTGCACAACTTGCTCCCATGGCAATGTATTCCGCCTCGGCGGTTGACAATGCCACACTATTTTGCTTCTTTGAGGACCAAGAAACAAGTGATCTTCCTAGCATGTGGCACCCGCCGGAGGTACTCTTCCTATCAACCTTACACCCGACATAATCCGAATCGGAATAGCCAACTAGTTGGAAGGGAGCTCCTTTGGGATACCAAAGACCCGTGCTAGGGGTGTGCCTTAAGTACCTAAGGATTCTTTTAACCGCACAAAGATGCGACTCCTTAGGGTTTGCTTGAAACCTAGCACACATACACACACTAAACATGATATCCGGTCTAGAAGCGGTGAGGTAAAGTAAACTACCGATCATAGAACGATATAGAGTTTGGTCGATCGGTTTACCTCCCTCATCGATATCGAGATGCCCATTAGTAGGCATTGGGATCTTGATTGGCTTGCAATCCTCCATCTTGAATTTCTTGAGCACATCATAAGTGTACTTCTCTTGAGATATGAAGGTGCCCTCCCTCAATTGCTTCACTTGGAAGCCTAGGAAGAAGGTTAGCTCGCCAATCATCGACATCTCGAACTCCTTGGACATCAATGCACCAAATTCCTTGCTATGATCTTGGTTTGTTGACCCAAATATAATGTCATCGACATATACTTGGCAAACAAAAATCTCTCCATCTAGCACCTTGGTGAAGAGTGTGGTATCCACTTTCCCGATCTTGAAGCCCTTCTTGAGTAGGAAATCCCTTAGCCTCTTATACCAAGCTCTTGGAGCTTGCTTCAATCCATAGAGTGCCTTGGACAACCTATACACATGATTAGGACAATTTGGGTCTTCAAACCCGGGAGGTTGTGAGACAAAAACAAGTTCATTAATGAAACCATTAAGAAAGGCACTCTTCACATCCATTTGAAAGAGTTTCATTTTATGGTGTGAAGCATATGCCAAAAGGATACGAATGGCTTCTAGTCTTGCAACCGGTGCAAAAGTCTCCCCAAAATCCAAGCCTTCAACTTGGGAGAACCCCTTTGCCACCAATCTTGCCTTGTTTCTCACAACCACGCCTTGATCATCTTGCTTGTTCCTAAACACCCACTTGGTGCCAATGATTCTTGCTCCTTTGGGCTTTTCTACTAGTGTCC
Source organism: Microstegium vimineum (assembly GCA_022036555.1). Taxonomy (NCBI): domain Eukaryota; kingdom Viridiplantae; phylum Streptophyta; class Magnoliopsida; order Poales; family Poaceae; genus Microstegium; species Microstegium vimineum. The sequence continues at coordinate 23,456,424 of CM039133.1, read as the reverse complement.
ACACTTTGTTCCGGGTAAAGTTGTTCAACTCTTCGTGCATGGCGTTCACCCAATCCGGATCCGCAAGTGCATCCTCCACACTAGAAGGCTCAACAAAGGAAACAAAAGAGTGATGTTCAACATAAGAAGCAAGTTTAGATCGTGTTGTTACCCCCTTGATGGACTCCCTATGATGAGATCTTGAGGATGTGCTTGAAGCATAGGTGTAGATCTTCTATTGACCACTTGGGGAGGAGGTTGCGGTGCTTCAACATTGCTTGCTTCGGCCTCGACTTGATCTTGAGGGATGTGAGTGTCTTCTTGAGCTTCCCTCACTTGATCTTCTTCATCAACTTGAGGCGTGTGAGGTGGAGAAGGATCTTGATTCGCTTCATCTTCAACTTCTTCCACCTCTTGTGGGTTGATAGCACCAATTGGCATGTTCTTCATTGCCTCCCTCAAGGGTTCATCACCTACATCATAAAGATTTTCATGCTCTTCTTGAGAGCCATTAGTTTCATCAAACTCCAAGTCATATGTTTCTTCAACTAAGCCGGTGGCTTTGTTAAATACACGGTATGCCTTGGATTTAAGTGAATACCCAACTAAGAAACCAATGTCACGTCTTCTTTGGAACTTGCCCAAGTGTTGACGCTTCTTGTAGATGTACACTTTGCAACCAAACACTCGGAAAAAGGATATATCCGGTTTCTTTCCATTCACAAGCTCATAGGGGGTCTTCTTGAGAAGCCTTTGGACAAATAGCCGGTTGGCCGCATAGCATGCGGTGTTGATTGCTTCGGCCCAAAACTTCTCGGGGGTGTTGTATTCATCAAGCATTGATCTTGCAAGTGTGATAAGTGTCCGGTTCTTCCTCTCTACTACACCATTTTGTTGAGGAGTATATGTGGCGGATACTTCATGCTTGATTCCAACTTCATCACAATAGTCTTCAATCTTGGTGTTTACAAACTCGGTCCCATTGTCACTTCTTATCTTCTTGATCTTCACATCAAATTCATTTTGGGCTCTAGTTGCAAACTTCTTGAATGTTGATTGAGTTTCTCCCTTGTCTTGAAGAAAGAACACCCAAGTGTATCTAGAGTAGTCATCAACTACCACCAAGCAAAAGAGGTTTCCGCCAAGGCTAGCATAGGTGGTAGGTCCAAATAGATCCATGTGGAGTAGCTCTAGAACTCTTGAGGTTGACATGAGCGCTTTGGTTGGATGAGTGTTTGCTACTTGCTTGCCGGCTTGACATGCACTACAAAGTTTATCTTTCTCAAACACCACATCCTTCACACCTCTAACCAATTCCTTCTTGACAAGCTTCTTCAAGGTTGACATTCCTACATGTGCTAATCTTCTATGCCATAGCCAACCCAAAGAACTCTTGGAGAAAAGACATGTTTGCAAACTAGCTTCATTTGAGGTGAAGTCCACTAGGTAGAGATTGTTGTGCCGAAACCCTTTGAATATCAATGATGAATCTTCAATCTTGGACACAACTACCTCATTTGGAGTGAAGAGACATTGGAAGCCAAGATCACATAGTTGTCCCACCGATAGCAAGTTGAAGCTCAATGATTGTACTAGCAAGACATTTGATATTGATTGATCATTTGAGATTGCCACTTTGCCTAGACCTTGCACTTTGCCTTTTGAATTGTCCCCAAAGGTCATCTTGTCTTGTCCTTCACAATCTTCCTCAAGTGTGGTGAACATCCAGGAGTCACCGGTCATATGTTGAGTGCATCCACTATCAATCACCCAATGACTTCCACCGGTCTTGTAGTTCACCTACACACAAGCAATTTGGAGTTAAGCTTGTTGTTTGGGAGCCCACACATGGCGAGGTCCCATAGCCTTGTCCACCAACTCCTTAGCAACCCATAGCACTTTGGGCTTGTTCTTCATCTTTGGACCGAGAAATACAACTTGTGGTCTACCCTTGGAGTCCTTGTTAATGATGAAGTGTGCATCATGAGCGAAAGGCCTTATGTGCTTGGGCAAGGTCTTGGGCGGTGGAGTCTTGCATTGGGATTGAAGATGACCCTCTTGACCACATCCAAAGCACTTCTTGGGTTTGGGCTTTGGTGTGTCATAGTTGCTTCTCATAGCCTTGTTCTTGTAATAGTTCTTGGCTTCTATCTTTACCTTGGCCTTCATGATTTGGTTCTCCTTGAACCCAATGCCGGTCTTGTCGGTCTTCATGATAGTGTTCATCAAGAGCTCACTTTGAAGGTTGTGGCCCTTGGTGAACTTCTCCAATCCACTTGTAAGCTTGATCTTCTCAACCTTGAGCTTTGCATTTTCATCTTTGAGAGACTTGATCAAGGTCATTGCATCTTGGTCATCTTGTTTGGCCGACTTGATAGTGAGTGGCTTGCTTGCCTTGAGGTTGATTAGCTCTTCCTTGAGCTTGGAGTTTTCTTGCCTCATCTTCACATGGTCATCATGCTTGTCGGCTTCAATTACCTTCTTGCCCTTGCACTTAGCATTTTGCTCACTAGCAACTTCATCAAGCAAGTCCTCACAAGAAGTAGCTATATCACACTTAACAACCGGGTTAATAGCAACATGTGTAGCAAGATCATTTGAAAGCAATTCATTAGCTATCACAAGTGTGCCATGTTCATTTTTAACTTGTTTGTAGTCATATTTTAGAAAGTTGTACCTTGAATGGAGCTCTTGTGTTGACCTCTCAAGCTTATCATGTTTCTCATTTAGTTGCTTGAGTGAGGCTTTGAGCTCCCTAGTGCTAGATGAGAGAGATTTGTTCTGAAGCTTCAATTCATCATTAGCACTAGTCAAGTCATCAAGCTTAGCATGCAAGTTACCATTTGCTTTCTCTAGTGATTCACTTTTGCCTTTATACTTCCTAATGAGCTTAGTGTATTTGTTGCAAATTTCAATTAGCTCATCATAGGAAGGTGCCTCAAACTCATCATCACTATCATTACTAGAGCTAGCCTCATCATCACTATCCTCTTTTTGTACCTTTTTGTCACCTTTAGCCATGAGGCATAGGTGTGTAGAGGATGAGCCCGGAGATGATAGAGGGGGTGGCGGTGGAGTAGATGAACAATCACCAAGGCGGCCACCTTTTCTTCTTCACTTTCATCTCCGGATGAGTCACTTGAGTCTTCAATGTCGGTGAGCCAATCACCAACAATGTAGGCTTTGCCATTCTTCTTCTTCTTGTGGAAGTTGAAGTTCTTCTTCTTCTTGAATGGCTTGTCATCCTTCTTCTCCTCATCACTTGACTCAACCTTGTTGCCCTTGTTGTACTTGAATTTGTTGTTGACCTTCTTGTTCTTGTACTTGTCTTTCTTTTCTTCGGGGCAAGCATGAGCTAAGTGTCCAAGTTTGCCACAATTGTAGCAATCCATCTTGGAGAGGGCTTTCTTGAAGAGCTTGTGAAAAATTTCTTCTTCTTTGAGTCAAACTTGACTCCATTCTTGCTTAGCTTCTTTAACATCTTGGTTGTTTTCTTCACCATGAGAGCGAGATCATCATCATCGCTAGTGCTCTCATACACGACTTGCATCTTGTGCTTCTCCGACGAGGATGCCTTGAGAGCCAAGTCCTTATTTTCCTCCTTCTCTTTTTCTTTCTTCTTGGAGGAGGAAGATGAGCCACTATCACCAATCTTCATGTACATCTCATGGGCATTGATCTTGCCCAAAATTTGTGTTGGTGTAGCGGCGGAGAGATCTCCTTGGTGAAGCACCGTGACGATGTGGCCATACTTCTCAATGGGCAAGACACAAAGAATCTTGCGTACCACATTGGCCGGTTCCATTTGGTTGAGACCGAGCCCATTCAATTCCTCTACAATAATATTTAGTCGTGAGTACATTTCATTTGCATTTTCATTTGCATGCATAGAGAAAGAATTGAGCTTAGCCATAACCAAGTGATAGCGTTCTTCACGCTCACTCTTTGTGCCTTCGTGAAGTGCACAAATAGTGGTCCACAACTCAAATGCGTCTTTGGCATTACGCACTCGGTTGAAGACATCCTTGCTAATGCCACGAAAGAGTATGTTCTTTGCCTTGGCATTGTGCTTTTCAAAGTTGAGGTCCTCCGCGAAGAGAGTACCTCCCTTTGTGGCGGCTTTGAGCACGCCCACGTCAACGGCCTCTAGGTAGGCCTCCATACGAACTTTCCAATAAGGAAAGTCGTCTCCATCGAACATGGGAGGTGGTCCATCCCCATGGGACATCTTGCTCTAGGCGGTGAAGCCTAATTTAGAGCAACCAAGCTCCGATACCAATTGAAAGGATCAAAATGCCCAAGAGGGGGGGGGTTGAATTGGGCTCTTTTTAATTTCTAAACAAGAATTAAACCTATAAAGAGCCAATTAACCCCCTAGTGCCTACCGCTTGTGTGTCCTAGCTAGAAGGCGGTAACAAAGCAAAGGAAAGCGAAAACTTCCTACACAATTCTAGTATGAAATGAAAGACAAGTGCGGAAAGTAATGCGATAATAAAGAGCTAGGGAAAGAGATGCTAGACACGGCGATGTTTTGCCGAGAGTATCGAGGAGTCGACACTCCTCCCTAGTCCTCGTTGGAGCACCTCGCAAGGTATAGCTCCCCCTCAATCCCGCGCAAAGGATGAGTGCTCTCTACGGGCTGATTCTTCGCCACTCTGGCTCGGTGAATCGCCCACAACCGATCACACACGTCGAGGGAGAAGGGCCGCCGACAATCTTCCGGCGATCACCTTCCTCCGAGCACCACCGGACCGTCTAGGTGATGTCGATCACCAAGAGTAACAAGCCTCGATCTTCGCTTGACTCACTCAAGCTTCACAACTAGAGGATGCACACTCGAACTCTTGGATGAACTAGAGAGAGGATGGATGGATTCGCGAATCACTCTCTCTCTCTAGGGCTCTTGCTCTCTTCCCAACCTTCTCAACGAACTCAGCAACTCAAATGAGCAAAGGCAAGGCGGGAGAGAAGTGGGAGGGGCTATAAATAGACCCTCTGAAAACTACCTCGGGCTGGCATTTTAAGTTGGCGACGGACGCTCTGTCGACTAGGCGACGGACGGTCCGTCGCATGCCCAACGGCTAGTTTCTGTTCAAAATTGAGGCGACGGACGCTCCGACGCCTAGGCGACGGACGGTCCGACGCCTCTGTCTAACGGCTAGTTCTGACACAGTGTTCCCAGCGACGGACGCTACGTCACTAGGCGACAGACGCTCAGTCACAGCGTCCGACGCTAAATTCTGGCTAGGGTTTGAAATCACCCTCTCTGGAAGGTCGACGGACCCTCTCCGCAGCGTCCGACGCCTGGCCGACGGACAGCGTCCGACGCACCCTAAAAAACTTAGTCAGAAAACAACCTCTCTGGAAGGCCGACGGACGCTGTGGACTCAACCACCCAGCGTCCGGCGCCCCTGCCAGGAGCGTCCGGCGCCCAGAAAATGATTTTGACAACTCCGTTTTTCATCGCGATGAAAATAGAAGTTGTTCTAGGCTATCTTACGGTCACCATAGGCTTGCTTAGAGCTAAGGAAATCAAGTGTGCACCACACCTAAACATGAAGCTTTCCTAAGTCAAGTTACTAGTCTCAACCCCTCTTAATAGTACGGTCAAAGGTAAAAAGAGAAGCCCTATCTAATTCTAAGTGCCCTTCATCTCCTTATGGCACTTAGCCTATCATTCTAGGGTCTTCATCATGTCTCCTTCACAACCGAAACGATATCCATCTTGGGGGCCAAGTGATGACCTTTAGAGCCCATTCTCATTGATCACCATGGCTAGGCTACGCATAGCCTCTGCAAAACACACGTTAGCCATAATAATCTCTAATTGTCGTTAATCACCGAAACCAACCAGGACCATGATTCTTCAGAAGGCTGGACCAAAAAAATGGCTAGAAATTTTGTCTCTTTATTATTACTAGCAAACGTGCCCGTGCGATGCAACGGAAGAAAAAATAGAACGCTAATAAAAAACATGGACATGAGTATTTGTTGTATATATATATATATATATATATATTCATATTTTACTTTTTTATACGTGATCTTTTCTAGTCTCGAATATGAGTAGTTCGCTATGGAGTCCATTGCTATTTTTTTTTCTCTACCATATATGTCATTGTCCTATAAACCAGAAAAGTTGGTCAAGAAGTCCATTGCTATTTATTCCTATTTTTATCTATTTTGGATATTGCTTGTTTTTGCTAGGAAAATATAATATATTTATCTTTTGTCACGAGCCTGATATGGAATAGGACTCGTATGGAAAGCCGATTGTTTTCGAGTCCGGATCACATACACGATCCAATAAGTTTTGGAATGAATCGAACTTTGTATCATGTTAGAGAGGATCTACTCAAACTTGTATAAGTACGGACTATATATTGTCTGGTAGTTAGAGGAAGAGATGGATAAAAAAATGGATGGACGAAAAAAATAGCTAGAAATTTTACCTCTTTATTTTTATTATTATTATTATTATTATATATATATATATATATATATATATATATAGGTATACATATAGATTAGGTAGTATAGATATAGATTAATAGGTATAGTGGTAGCTTGTATGGCCACGGTGCAAAGAAGGAGCGCCGTCTCGAAAGTACACATCTCATATGATCAACACTAAAAGATGCTGATGTTGCACCACAGCGTCCGAGCAAGAACACGGTACAACTCACTCTTGGTTTCTGCACTAGCCAAAACAAAATTAAAAACGAAACGATAAAGGTGCTGTTTGGTTGGTTCCTTTTTGACATGAATCGATCACAGGGCACTAGATCACGTTAGTTTTTGTTTGCCTGGAGTAGAATGATAACGCATACCAAGGGAGTAGATCCGGGCCTTCAGCAAACTGATCATGCCCGATTATTGGTGGTAGCTGATAGCTTGCCTGTCCGGCAGCCATCTTCCAGTTACCAGCGCGGGACCAAACATTATCAGCACAGCTAGCTTATTAGTAATGACATAATATTTTTCTCTCACAAGAAAACAGCACAAGTCACCTTATCAGCCACAGAAACGATCAACCAAACAGGCCGAAAGAGCCTAGTAGCTGATTCCATTTACGTTGCCGCGTTCCCTTCACGCTGACGTTGCCAGTGGTGGAACCAAACAGCACCAAAGTTCATCACGAATACGGAGAACAGGTAATGGTGAAGTTAGCTACAGCAAACTATTTACTGTGCGACCCTACTTCCTTGCGAAATATGAAAGCAACGATGTCTGCCCATCCGAAGCTGCTTTTACCGCTTTTTCCTTCTTGGTAGGCTGAGAGGGCTTCATGTCACCTTCAACATCAATATCCTTGATCTTTCTCTTGAATCCCAAATCACCTTGTTTTTTCATAGTAGCATCAGTAAGAGTCATAGTATCTCCATCTTTGATGCTCCACGGTTTCTCGAGAACTTGTGATTCCAAGGTGACAGGTTCATCCTTTACAGTACTATGAGTACTTTGCTTCTCTTGGAACTGTTGTTGGTTGACGTATTCGGCTTTTGCTGCTTCGTAAGCAAGTGTTCCTGCAAGCTCCCATGAAATCTTCTCATGCTTCCCTAATTGGCCATAGGCAGTCGATTTCTTGGCGAAGAACTTTGAAATAGGCTTATCAGTAGGTCCGATGTGTACCTGAAAATTTGACAAGATGTCAAAAGCAGGTAATAGCATGTAACGCTGGTTTATAAAATTCAAGCACTGTTCTCAAAGACTAACAACTAAGGCAATGTACACTGTAGCAATGATAGCAGGACAAGTACTGAAATTTATATAGAACACTAGAACAGCTTAATCTCAACTTAAATGTTCAAAAGTAAGAATACCAACAGTGGTATTTCTGGTGTTAAATATAGTTACAAAACACAACGAGGAGTTTTGGCAATATCAGTTTTGAAGGGAGCAAGCTCGACAGCATCAGGGGAACAGACAGACCCAGATTGCAGCAGAACATGCCCTAGGGGCAGGTACAGAAAGGGCTGTCCAAGGAAAAGGGAAGGATACAGAGAAGGAAGCTGATAAACCAAATAGTTCAGAAAAATTGGTGGAGAACATTGACAATTCAGTGCCAGTATAACTGTGGTGATGCTGGTCACCTAGGGAGTGTTTGGTAGGGGTGGCTTACTCCTTGTCCAGACTTAGATAATGCAACTTTTGTTTGTTTGGATGCCTGATTAGCTTCTAAGCCAGGTTTGAGCAAGCAAAAAAGAACATCGGCGCCTGCATGCATTGCGGGAAATGCTCGGGGTCTGCGTTTCCACAAAGCTAGGCCTGTATAAGCATAGTGGCCCACGTCAGGATTCAGCTCACCTCCTTGTGCTCCTCCACCAAGCGTGGTTGTATCTTCTTCATCTCCGTTCTTCTCTGCCACAAGTTGTTGCCGACTACTGGATGGCTGGCCTGGCCCCGGTCAGCAGCATGCCAACGAGGGCAACGCCATGACATGCATCCCCGCACTCCACACGGCCTATGTACCTTGCGTCAAACTCTCATATGAGCAACAAGAACAGGCACCAACTTCCCCCCGATTTTACCTATTCTCCACAAATCAACCATGCTAGTACACAAATTGAGCCCACGTGACAGTCTTGCTTCCAGTCATCCAAATCAAACTCGTATGCAGTGAATTCAAGCTTGAGGGTGCCCAAATCACGCTGCAGCTATATATATCTTCGATGGAGGGAGTGCATTAGCTGTCGACCGTGATGAGCTGAGGTGGGATCCTCAACAGTCAGCGCGTTTAGCTGATGCGGGAGGTTGGTGTTGCAGCTGAGCCGGACGCCATGCTCTACTCGGCCATAGTGCTGGACGGCATGACAGGCATGGTAGTAGCAGTTGGTAGGGGTAAAAATTCCACCTGCATCCAGGGCAAGGTTCTTCTACCACCATAGCCAGGCAACCAATTATCTGATTTGCTACATAGGCTCAACTTATACAAGCAACCCTCTGGCTTAAAAATAAAGCCTGGCTAGCCTAGCCCATGTAACCAAACACAACCTTGGTTGCAAGAGGGCGAAAATATGTTTCTGCTGTCACAAGCATCGTCATATTGTTGAAAATTGTCCAGAGTGGCTGAAACCTTTCCTGGAAGCCCAGTATTTTGTCAAGAGTCACTGGACACCCTAGAGAACGGCACAGTTTTCACTATTGATGAAGGTATTCTGAGTCAAGAGTGTTATACAGATAAGCTTGGCCTGCTTTAGGTGCATCGGCCTTAAGCCCATTACGTTTAGTCATCCCAGCTCGCTCCAGGATGTCACGAGTGTACTGGCGCTGGTGAAGGAGGAGTCCGGTGGGACGAGGCTCAACTGTGACCCCGAGGAAGTGATGCAGCACACCCAGATCCTTCATAGCAAACTCCTGCTGAAGCGAGGTGATGATGCGCCGGAGGAGAGACAGACTCGGCAGTCTCATATCCATGGAGATAGATAAACATAGACGTGTCGGACTTGGCCTCCACAAAACCATGTGTCAGCAGGAAGGCAGCAAACCGAGAATACCAAGCTCGAGGTGCCTACTTGAGGCCGTAGAGGGACTTGTTGAGCCGACAGACCATATCAGGGCGAGAAGAGTCAACGAAACCCGCCGGCTGACTGCAGTAGACCGTCTCAGTCAGAGTACCATGTATGAAGGTATTCTTGACATCAAGCTGGTGCACGGGCCAGGAGCGGGAGAGAGCCAGTGAGAGAACCGTGCAGACGGTAGCCGGCTTCACCACTGGACTGAAAGTCTCGTCGTAGTCGACCCCAGGGCGTTGAGTGAAACCTCGGAGGACCAATCGTGCCTTGTACCGCTCGAGGGTACCATCAGCCCGCCGCTTGTGTCCAGATCCACTTGCCCGTGACCACATTGAAGCCCGGTGGACGAGGTACCAGATCCCATGTCTGGTTGGCGAGGAGGGCCGCGTACTCCTCTTCCATCGCGTGACGCCAGTGAGGATCTGACAAGGCATCACAAACGGAAGATGGTACCGGAGAGACCTGCGGCTGACTGGGCATCGCCGCAAGAGCCCGGGGCGGCAAGGTATCAGCCGCGTACCGCGTCACCATGGGGTGAATATGACGCGGGTGGCGGTGCAGGAGAGGCGGGTGGTACACGGACGGCACGTCGGGTGCAGTCGGAGGCGGGGAAGGTGGCAGTGTAGGCGTCACCGGCGGAGAAGATGCCACCGGTGGAGACCGAGGCAGTGACGTCGGCTCCGGGTGCACCGGAGACGGCCGCGGTCGTCGCTGGTAGACACCCGAACCGCGCAGGCGGGGGCGGAACCGCCGAAGCAGCGGGTCTCGAAGTCGACGGCCCCGCATCCGATGGCCCCGCATCAGGCGCAGGGCAAACACCGGAGGGCGTCAGGCCGATGTCCGGACCCAGCGAGGGGTCGGTGGGCGGCCAGCCGGGATCCGAGCCTGGCGAGGGTCACGGAGGAGTGTAGGAAACAGCGGCAAAGGTGGCTGGCCCACCGTGTCAGTGGGAAACAAGGAGAGGAGGTCGTCAGGGTCTGAGGTAGTATTGGGTTGTGAGGTGGTGGAGAAAGGGAAGACAGACTCGTCAAACACCACGTGGCGAGAGATGAGGACCCGACAAGAGGTGAGATCGAAGCAACGGTACCCCTTGTGATCCGGGGAGTACCCGAGGAAGACACACTGAGTCGACCGGGGTGCCATCTTGTTGGGAGTGGTGGCAGTGGTGTTAGGGTAACATGCACACCCGAAGACACGAAGGTGGTCGTAACGAGGAGGGGTACTGAAGAGAGCGTGGTGGGGAGTGGGAGCTGGACAGGCAACAGAAGGTAAGCGGTTAAGAAGGTAGGTGGAGGTGTGGAGACTCTCGGCCCAGAAACGAGCCAGAAGCGAAGCCTGGAAAAGAAGGGTGCGCGAGAGGAAGAAGACACGAGAGGTGTGGTTATCGAACTCACGCCCATTGTCACACTGGACGGCCTTGATGGTGAGGTCGAACTGAGTAGACACCCAAGCGAAAAAGTGGAGGAGCGTGGAGAAAGCATTAGACTTGACACGCAAAGGAAAAGTCCAAGAATAATGCGAGAAATCATCAACCACGACAAGGTCGCAATGTACAAGATCAAAAATCCAGGTCGCATGTGAAGTAGAGGTAGGGAAAGGAAGACGAACATAACGACCCAACTGACAAGCATGACACAGGTGCTCATCGTGAGAGCGAGTACATGGTATGTCAGATGTACTGCTAAGCTGTGTCAAAATAGCACGGCCAGGATGCCCAAGACGTCGATGCCATGTAGTGGAGAAAGAAGTAGTGGTGAAAGCAGCTGACGACCCAGAGGTCGAATCGGAAGAAGTGGATGCAGGAAACCGAAGGGTGTAAAGGGGTCCCGTGCTGTCACATCGGAGTAGAGGACACCGGGAAGCCAAATCCTTCACAATAAGATCAGGAGTCAAATTCAACAGAACAAGAATTGTCAGTTGTAAAACGACGAATGGAAAGAAGGTTGTGAACCATAGAGGGAGCAACCAGGACATTAGGAAGTCGAAAAGGACCGTGAGTGTGAGCGGCACCCACGGAAGTGACAGGAACACACGAACCATTCGCGACCATGATGGATGAAGGGTGGGAGGAAGGAGGGTGGACAGAGGAAAGTATACGGGTCTGAAGTGGTGTGGTAGGTGGCGCCTGAGTCCACGACCCAGTCCTGGCCGACTGGAGGAGTGAGGGTCATGGTGCCGAAGGAGCGGGCCAAGGCCGTCGGATCCCAACCGACAGGCCCGGGCGTGACCCCGGGAGGTGGAGTCCACGGAGCCGCGGTCGGGGCAAACGGGACCCCGGCAAGCATGGCCGACGGTGAGCGAGGCTTGCCCCGGTAGCCTGGAAGGGCCACATGGAGATGCGCCCGGTCCAGGGGTTGGTGAAGGTGGGCCAGGGTATACCCTGTTGCGGCGTCACAGTGGCCGCACCACGGCCCGGACCCGCACCACGCCCGCCCCCGCGTCGACGACCACCACCACGGCCCCCACGCCCGCTCGGCCCGGGAGGAGGAACCAGCAGTGACGACATAGGTGTAGCGGCGAGACGGTTCGACGGAGTGGCCGCGAGGGCTGTCGAAGAGGACGAGGACCCCGGAGCGGGAAGGGACCCAGGTTGGATGCCCTGAGTGATCTCCTCCATACAAAGGTCATCACGGACCTACAGGAAAGAGGGGAAGGGCTTCTGTAGGCCGCGAAGGACGTTGAGGACCAAGATCCGGTCCTCCACGGCCCAGCCAAGGTCACCGAGGGCGTCGGCCATGGTCTTCATCTTCCGGCAGTAGTCGCTGACGGAGAGGTCACCCTAGACGAAGGTACGGAAAGCTGCGTCGAGTCGCAGGGCCTGGGCCTCGGCGTTGCCCAAGAACTAACCCTCAAGGGCCAGCCAGGCACGACGAGTCGTGCTCTCAGGGCCACCGCGGATGAGGTCGTGGAGGTCGAGGGAGACAGTCCCGAGGATCCAAGACAGGACGATGCTGTCGAGGCGCAGCCATGCCGCGGTCCGAGCAGCTGGCGGAGCGTCGGTGAGGAAATGGCCGTCAAGGGCGTAACGGCGAAGGATGAGGAGTACACCATGTCCTTCCGGCGAGCGTAAGAGGCCGACTCGGGATCGAGGACGACAGGGACTAGGTTCCGGATGTTCTGGACGGCGCCGACCTGGTAGTGCAGCTGGGCGACCTGTGGGTCGGCCGAGTCGGGCTAGAGGGCCACCGGTCGGGGTGCAGTACAGGTAGAAGAGGTGGCGGTGGCGCTAGTGTCGGGGTACACCGGGTGGGCAAGGCGCTGCTGCGCCAGGGCGATCTGGCGAGCGAGAGCATCGACGTCGTCACGCTCACGTGCCCAAGCCTCGGCAGCCGCACGCAGTCAGGTCTGTCCTTCCGCAGCGGCCGCCCGGGCAACGACGAGAGCGGAGTCCGCTGGGGGCACAGAGAGGAGTGGCTGGAACACCAGGGGTGGCGGGGCGGGGAAGGAAGAGGTGTCGGTCGACGCAGGAGTGCTGGAGGGTCCACCCGCGCCCGCCGGGGGAATCCCGAGGCTCCCAGCAGCCGCGGCGTATGCGGCGTAGGTGGCGGCTGCGTCCGTGCTGGAGTATCCGGATCCGCCTAGGAGAGCCCCCCTGCGCCGGTCAGGCCCACGTGCGCGCCGCTCGGGAGGGCGGTTCCAGCCGTGCCCGCTAGGGGACCGACAGGCACGCCCGCGAGGGGGTCGGACGCGACCTCCAGGTCGCCGTCTTCGGCGCCCGCGGCAGCTTCAGTGAGCAGAGATGCAGCGCCGGCGCGGGGCAGGGTGGCGGCTGCAGCCTGACCTTCAGTCCGCCCGGCGATCTGGGCCCAGGTGCTTGGGTTGGGGAGGGCGGGGAAGGCATGGAAGTAGGAGGGGGGAGGGGGAGGGGGAGGAGGAGGGCCGCCGGCGGGAGGAGGGTCGCCGGCCATGGTGGCGGCGGCTGGCCTGGCGGCTGGAGGGTGGGAGAGGGAAAGAACCTAACCCTAGCTTGATACCATGCTGAAATGGTTGATTCAATTACTGGGCTAACCCTAGAAGGGTAGCTATATAGTAGAGTCATACATGGGCCTCATGGGCCTGAATACATATACTCCAACGAGGACAACATCCTCACCACTCATGAAGAGAGAACTGCTTCCATTTTTTATTTTTATTCAAATATGATTGGTAAAGAGAGTGATCGGAATAGAACAATTAATCTAGACAGCCTCGGCATACCATCGTATGAGCTGGAGGTACTAGATGCCCCTTTTTCTGACGAGGAGGCCTGGAACACAGTTAAAAACCTGCCATCAGATAAAGCTCCGGGCCCTGATGGATTCACCGGAAAGTTCTACAAGACCTGTTGGGAAGTGATCAAGGGTGATGTAATGGCTACTTAGCATGCTGCTGCCCCTGTCTAGGAGACCAATTCAGCATATAATTTCTCTCTATGCAGATGATGTGGCTCTCTTTCTCAGACCGGCAGCAGAGGACATCTCTTTGACTCTAAAGCATGCTCCAACTTTTTGGGGATGCTTTTGGGCTCAAGACCAATGTTCAAAAGAGTAGTGTGATGCCAATCCAGTGCTCAGAGGCTAATATGGCTGTGATACAAAGTTTGCTGCCCTGTGAAATCATGAACTTTCCATGCAAATACTTGGGATTGCCTTTGTCTCTCAGGAAACTAGCAAAGGAACAATTTCAGCCAATAATTGTTAGCAAAAGTGAGACTCAGAATTGTGTTCTAGGGCTGAATTGTCTCTAGGCTTTGCTCCCCTTTATATACACTAGAGCTCAATAGAGCTTCTTGGGATACAAGTTTGCTTTAGAGCAAATATTCCTAATGCTGTAAAGTAAAGCTAGCCTAAAGCATAAAGTAACTATCTAGAACTGAAAGTAGAGACTAACAACTAAAGTGCTCTATCAGCCAAGGCTTAACCATCAATTCTCCCCCTAAGCCTTGCTTCAGCTTGTCTTGATAATCTTCATGAGTCTAATCTTGCTTCTCATTTCTTCAAACTTGGTCTTTCCAAGTGCCTTGGTGAGAATGTCTGCAAGTTGCTCATTTGTGGAGACATTATCTACCTTGATGCTCCCCTCATCCATGCAATCTCTGATGAAGTGGAACTTGGTCCTTATGTGCTTGCTCCTGTCATGGAACACTGGGTTCTTGGCAAGTGCAAGTGCTGACTTGTTGTCCACCTTCAATTCCACAGTTTCCACTCTTCTTCCTAGCAAATCAGCCAGAAACCTTGATAGCCAAAGTGCCAGAGTTGCTGCTGTAGTCATGGTCACATACTCAGCTTCACAGCTTGAGAGTGCCACTACCTTCTGCTTGACAGACTGCCAACTGACAAAGCTATTGCCTAGGAAGAAGAGACAGCCAGTAGTGCTCTTGCTGGAATCAACATCTCCAGCAAGATCTGAGTCACAGTAGCCCAAGAACTTTGCTGAATCTGGTGCCTTGAAGAAGAGACAGCCAGTAGTGCTCTTGCTGGAATCAACATCTCCAGCAAGATCTGAGTCACAGTAGCCCAAGAACCTTGCTGAATCTGGTGCCTTGGTGAAGTGGAGGCCATAGTCAAGGGTACCTGCCAAGCACCTGAGAATCCTCTTGACTGCCATTTGATGTTCAGTGGTAGGGCTCTCCAAAAACCTGCTCACAAATCCCACTGAAAATGTCAGGTCTGGCCTAGTGTGGACCAAGTACCTCAAGCTTCCAACCAATCTTCGGATCCACTTCTTCTGCTGTGCTCTCCTTGCTCAGCTTCAGCCTTTCCTCCATTGGAGTGGCAGCAGGGTTGCAATCAGCCATGCTTCCCAACTCCACAATCCTCTTGGCATAGTGGCTCTGCCTCAGAGTGATCCCACTACTGCCTTGATGCACTTCTACTCCAAGATAGAAGCTCAGCAACCCAAGGTCACTCATCTCAAAGATGGATTGCATCTCTGCCTTGAAGGCCTTCACATCCTCCTCCTTGACTCCAGTGATGATCAAATCATCCACATAGACCCCAACCAGTAGGACAGAGCCATTGGAGCCTCTTCTGTAGATGGCAGCTTCATGGTTACTCTGAACAAACCCCATCTTCTTCAAGGTTGAGTTCAGCTTTGCATTCCATGCCCTGGGTGCCTGCCTCAGCCCATACAGTGCTTTGTGGAGAAGATAAACCTTGCCTTCTTCTCCTGGGACAGCAAACCAAGGTGGCTGCTGCACATAGACCTCCTCCTTAAGCTCTCCATTGAGGAAAGCTGACTTAACATCCATGTGGTGGACCTTCCACCCTTCTTGAGCAGCTAGAGCCAATAGTAACCTCACTGACTCCATCCTTGCAACAGGGGCGAAAGCATCTTCATAATCAATCCCCTCTTGCTGCACAAACCCCCGAGCCACAAGTCTTGCCTTGTGCTTGATCACAGCACCTTCCTCATTCTTCTTCCGCTTGAACACCCACTTCAGAGTGATCGGTCTATGGCCAGCTCGGGGTGGCACCAGCTCCCAGGTGCCATTGCGCTCCACAGTGCCCAGCTCTTCCTCCATCGCCGCTTGCCAGGCTGGATCATCCTTCGCTTCTGCGTAGGTAGTCGGCTCGCCCGAGCAGGAAAGGTGCAGCTCGGCGAACAGCCTCTGCGCCGGCGGCGGGGTGGCCTCATCCCCGATGAGGTCTGTGATGCGGCGGTAGCGCAGCTGCTCACTGTCGTGGTAGGCGTCCACCCTCTCTTCGTCGTCCTCCAGGGGAGTCACGTGCTCGACCCGAGGACTGGAGCTGCTTGCCGCTGGCGATGGCGTGGCGGGCAGTGGAGTGGCCGCCGCCACGGGATCCTCTGCTTCCTCCTCACCTTGTGAGGGCTCCGGTGTACTGAAGCGCGGCGGAGGAGTTGGCGATGGTGATGTCGAGCTGGGAGCTCCGGGCACCACCTCTTCCCAGGGGTACTCGACTGTGAAGTCGCTGCCGCCTTCCTCCGATGTGCTTGCCGCCGAAGATGTCCAGTCCCAGCCGCGGCCTTCGTCGAACACGACGTCACGGCTGACGCGCACGCGCTGGGACACCGGATCATAGATCTTGTAGGCTTTCGCGCCCTCCGCATAGCCGATGAACACGCCGGCCTCGCCGCGGTCATCCAGCTTGCGGAGTTGAGTCAGGCGCTTGGTCTAGGCAACACAGCCAAACACCTTGAGGTGGCCCAAAGTCGGTAAACGACCGTGCCATGCCTCGTAGGGTGATGCCCTCCAGTGCTCGCGTCGGGGCACGGTTTAGGAGATGCACCGCCGTCATCACGGCCTCCCCCCAATGCCTTGCCGGCAGGCCGCGCTGATTGAGCAGAGCACGCGCCATGGCCACCATGGTTTGATTCCTGCGCTCAACGACCCCATTCTGCTGGGGGAGTGAGGGGCACTGAAGTGTCGTTTGATACCTTGGTTGGCGCAGTAGGAGCTGAACTCGGCGACGGTAAACTCGCCGCCGTTGTCCGTACGCAGGACCTTGAGCTGGCAGCCACTCTCCACCTCTGATGCAGCCTTGATGCGCTTGATCGCCTCCCCAGCAGCATCCTTAGTCGACGGCAGCGCCGTCCACATGAATCGGGTGGCGTCGTCCACCAGTAGAAGGATGTAGTGATTGCCCGCCGGTGTCGCTGGCGTCATGGGTCCGCATACGTCGCCGTGCACCAGCTCCAAGTTCTTCTGGGCACGGTACGACGTCGCGGACGGGAACGAACGCCGCTTCTGCTTGGTGGTGAGTAGACGTCGCAGACTTGCTCCACGTGGTCGATCTTGGGGATCCCACTGGCATCTCTCCTCTGCTCAGACGCCGCAGTGCATCAAAGTGCAGGTGGCCGAGTCTCTCGTGCCATTGCCACGACTTGTCGTCCTTGCGCGCGGCGAGGCAGCATGGCTGCGCAGCTTCCAGGTGTAGGATGTAGAGGCGGTTAGCTCCTCGAGCTACCTTGGCAAGCAGACGGCCGCTGCGATCCCAGATGCGCAGCACGCCGTTGTCAATCTCCATTTTGGAGCCGCCCTCATCCAACTGCCCAAGACTCATGATCTAGTTCTTGAGAGCAGGGATGAAGTACACCCCGTGCAGCACGCGGTGCTCGTCGGTCTTGCCTTGGAACACGATGGTGCCGACGCCGCGGATGTCCACCTTGGACGCGTCCCCGAAGCGCACGGTGTCGCGGACGTCGGTGTTCAGGTCGGCGAAGAGCTCACGTCGGCCTGTCATGTGGTGCGTCGCGCCGCTGTCCAGGTACCAGCCTCCCATCTTTTCCTCTTCTTCGTCGACGCCGAGGTAGGCGCGAGCCCTCGGCTCCTCCAAGTTCACTTCTTGCGCGGCCAGAGAGTAGGCCGGTGCATCCTTGTCCAGTTCGACGAACGTGTGTGCCATGAACAGCGCGCCGTCCTCTTCGCACTCGGCGTACTGGGCACGCCCAGCGTATCCACCAGCACCGCCGCCGCGGCCACCGTCTTGATCACCTCCTCGGCCGCCACGGTCACCTCCACCGCCACGGCCACCGTCTTGATCACCTCCTCGGCCGCCACGGTCACCTCCACCGCCACGGTCGCCACCGCGCTCTCGTCGTGGCAGACGGCAATCACGCGCCCAGTGGCCCTCCAGGCCACAATTGAGGCAGGTGTTCGGCCCACGGTTGTCACCCGGGGGGGCGCGCTCACCGCCACCATCACTGCGGCCATCGCCGCGGCCAGCGCCGCGCCCTCGGCCACGCGCGCCGCCACGGCCCCGCTGGAACCTTCCTCCGCGACCACGCTGCTGCCTGGGAGCCGAGCCACCGGCATCCTCAGCGCCCTTCTTCTCCTTTCAGCGCTCTCTCCACTGCTCCTCAGTATACATGAGCTTGCCTCCGACGGTGATCGGTTCGATTGGCACTTGCTCCTCACGATCATCCACCGCTTTGAGCCTCCCGGTCACCTCCTCGAGCGTGAGCGCCTCAAAGTCAAGGAATTGCTCGATGGCGACGACGATCTGCGCATACTTGGTTGGCACCGTGCGGAGGAACTTCTTGACCACGTGAGGCTCGGTGATGTCCCGGTCGCCATGGATGACGAGCTGCTGGTGCAGAGTGGCCAGACGGATCCCAAAGTCCTCGACTTGCTCACCGGTCTTGATGTCGATGTTCTCCCAGTCCTTGCGAAGTCGCTGCAGCGTCGCACGTCGGACCCTGTCCACGCCGATCCTTGCTGCAGCGATGGCGTCCCACGCCTCCTTCGCTGTCGCCTTGTCCATGAGCGGGATGCCCATCTCCTTGGGCACGGCGGCGACGATCACCTCGAGCGCGCGCCGATCGTCGCGGTACTGGACCGGACCTCCTTCGACGGCCTCCCACATGTCGCGCGCCTGCCTCCGCAACTTCATGAGCTGCGACCACTCATGGTAGTTGGTCTTGTCCAGCATTGGCCACGCCGTGCTGCTGCCGGAGTCGCGGTAGACCACTCTGTCCCGCAACTCATGGCGCCTGCCGCCGCGGCCTCGCCTGCGGTCGCGCGGAGACTGAGAGCGACGCCGATCCTTCCGATCGTGCGGGCTCTCAGAGCGCCTGGAGCCCTTCTCCTCCTCTGCAGCAATCTCTGCTCGCAGCGGCTGCGCGGTCCTCGCCGCCTCCTCTGCTGCAACCGCGGCCTGCCTCTGCAGCCAGCAAGCGTGCAGCCCGGATGTTGGAGACGCCCTACGCTCCATCACCGGTGACAGTAGCTCCGTCCTCGACGGCCAAAGCCTTGGCCTTGGTGGCCGCGGCGGCGGCTCGCTCGGCAGAGGTAGACATGGCTAGGAAGGTGGAAAAGGTAGGGTTTTCTTGGGCTCTCTCACAACCAGAGCTCTGATACCAATTGTTAGCAAAAGTGAGACTCAGAATTGTGTGCTAGGGCTGAATTGCCTCTAGGCTTTGCTCCCCTTTATATACACTAGAGCTCAATAGAGCTTCTTGGGATACAAGTTTGCTTTAGAGCAAATATTCCTAATGTTGTAAAGTAAAGCTAGCCTAAAGCATAAAGTAACTATCTAGAACTGAAAGTAGAGACTAACAACTAAAGTGCTCTATCAGCCAAGGCTCCATCAATAATTGATAGAGTGGCAGACCAATTGACGAGTTGGAAGGCAGACTTGATGACACGGGCTAGTGGGTAGTGCAAGTACAATTTGTCTTAACAGCCATGCTGATCTATCTGGCCATGGCAATTGACTTACCTCCTTGGGCAATTAAGGCCATTGATAAAATCAGAAGAGGATTTGTATGGAGAGGACGCAAGGAAGCAAAGGGCATTGTCTCATTGCTCGGCCCAAGGTTTGTAGAGCGAAGGAGCTTTGAGGTCTAGGAATCTCTGATCTGAAATGCCTAGGTATTGCACTAAGAGTAAGATGGTCATGGCTCAAGAAATCTGAACCTAATAAACCCTGGGCAAGTCTGCCACTTCAAGTAAGCAAGGATGTTGAATGCCTTCTCTCCCTGGCCACCATTACGGAAATTGGGGATGGAGCCAATACCTTTTTTTGGAAGGATAAATGGGTGTCTGGCAGGAGCATCCAAGATCTTGCGCCCAATCTGTATGATCTGGTTTCAAAAAGAAGGGCAGGCAGAAGCACTGTGATGGCTGCTCTTGATGAGGAGAAATGGTTGGAAGATATTCAAGGGGAAATATCAGCGCAAGCACTAATGGAATTTTTTGAAATATGGGGTTTTTTAGAAGGAGTGGTACTACAGGAGGGGATCCCTGATAGGTATATTTGGAGGCTTTCAGCCTCAGGAGAATATACAGCTAAATCCGCTTATGATGCACTCTTTGTGGGAGTCCTCCGTTTTGCCCCATATGAGCGCATCTGGAAATCTTGGGCGCCCCCTAAGTGTCGCTTCTTCATGTGGCTGGTTGCTCACAATCGCTGTTGGACACCAGATAGGTTAGCTTGGCGAGGTCTTCCTCACCTGGACCGGTGTCTGCTATGTGATCAAGAGGAAGAGAACATCCCGCATCTCCTCATCGGATGTGTGTTTGCAAGACAATTATGGTATGACATCCTACATAGCATCAGTCTTGCAGCACTTGCCCTGCAGCCCATTGATTCCTCCTTTGATGCTTGGTGGGAAAAGGCGGTCTTGACAGTAAGCGGAGATGCGCGAAAGGGATTGAATTCCCTCATCATCCTAGGCGCCTGGACCATCTGGAAGCATTGAAATGACTGTATTCATTGGAGCTACCCCTAGACTGTCTACGGCTTTGACCCTGGCTCAAGAGGAAGCCCTTTTATGGTCTTTAGCTGGTGCTAAGGGGCTGTCCTGCACACAGCTTGGGATGTTGGTTAGAGGGTCTTTGGTCAGGTCTTTCATCCCAGTCATAGGTGAGTAGTTCCAGTCAGTAAATGTGTAAGCGGTGTGTGTGCGCGCGCGCGCATGTGTGTATGTTTGGGTCTCTGTTTGACTCCTTTTCTCTACTATTAATACAATGCGTATCCGAGAAAAAATTGATCTTCACCAAGCGTGTATATTCGACGACGTTCGCAAACGACGTCGCAGTTCGCTGACATCTTCACCAAAGGCTTGCCCACTTCTGTTTTCACGAAGTTCTGGTCCAGTCTCAACGTCCGCCAACTTGATGCTACGACTACGGGGACGTGTTAGATTATATATTGTGCTATGCGTGTATATGGTTTGGGCTGGTATAGCTGGCCACCCCTCTTGGGCCTGCGCCTGGTATAGCTGGCCAGCCCATAACTGATTAGAGAGATATGAGATCTCGGTTGGTCCTGTTTCTATAAACCACGAGATCTCACCTCTAATATATGTACATAGGTCTCTCAATCAATCTAATCCGAATATTCCACACAATCTTCATTGCTTTCAGTACGCACCAAGGCAAGTTGGGCAAGAAAAGCCCCTAGGTAGCGCACGTGACGGAAAGGGTGATATGCCTCGCATCTCCAACCCAACCACGACAAGTGCCACAAGTGTGGGCATTGGGCTCAAGTTTGCAAGAATCCAAAGCACAAGGAGCAAGCCCGCCTTGCACAAGGCGAGGACATTGACGATGAGCCAGCGTTGCTGATGGCACAAGTCTGTGCGCTCAACGACGCCACCGTGCGCACAGCTGTCAGACGCGCGCCCAGGTCAACCTCAGTTGAGAAGGCGGCGACGAGGGGAAGATGGATCAATAAAGTTTGGAGATGGGTCGCGCCTGGAAAATTGCGGAAGAGGCTGGCATCATGTGTGTGTTGCGGTGTTCATCTATTGCAGGCGGACATCATGTCCAAATTATAGGATGACAATAGCCTCCAAAAAAACACCTATTATCATATTATGGCAGAGTAATTTACCTCTTTGATGCACTCAGGTCCATCAAATGATGTTTTACCCATTGCCAATGTCACTGGATAGCAAACCTACAAAAAGATGAATCAATAATATTATAATAATAGACTTTTTAACATAAACATACACGTGCTACTAGCATGATATACCACAAATAGATGTAAAGAAAGATAAGTTTCCACAATGCTTGAAAATGTAGTTTTTTCAAGGTAACAGAACAAATTGTTTGAATGAGCATTTGACCAGAAGATATTATGCTTTCGCGAAAACTAGCATTGTAAAGGAGATTATGAATGTACAGATGATCTGTGACAACTGCTCCGTTAAGTGATCATTATGTGTCCTCTCCCCTACAGCGAGCGAACCTCAACCCACTGACAAGCCCCTCCCCCCTGTTGATTGGCACCCTTCCATCATCTGTCCTTGATCTGCTTGTGCCCCCACATCCATGGCCCCAGCGCGGTGCAGCCAATGCCAAACTCGAACCCTGCAAAACACCATCTTAGATCCATCGTGGTCAGCTTCCATCGAGCTGCTTCCACTAAGCGTGAGCGTAGGTTAGCTACTTGGCTCTATGCCTCCCTCACTGGAACCGTGTATGCCATTCCTAAACAAATCCAGTTCGCCTTTACTCTGCCCTCAACCGCCACACTCTACTCTATCCTTCGACATCAAGAACTTCAGCCTGGCAAATCTTGCCTCAGATCCGCTTTTACTGCCACCCCTCTCGACCCTTCCACCTTTCGTCCCCCTCTCTGCACTTGGGGAACCTTCATTGGCCCTAGGGAAGCTGCTGTGGCTGACCAGCTGTCGCACGATTCCTGGCTTCCCATAGCACCACGAGTTGATGAGACCTTGGCCTGGACAAAGGTGTGTGTGTGGTGTGTGTGTGTGGGGGGGGGGGGGGGGGGGGGGGGGGGGGGGGAGGCCAAGCATGATGTCAATGCGCCCCCTTCTTCAAATCGGCCACCATCTACCAAGCTTCACCCCCCCTCACGCACCACGACCAACAGCGAGCTTCTGGTAAGCATGAGAGCTAAAGGTTTCTGTTGCATCGCTCAATGACATCGTGCCATTGATTGCAGGACCCTCTGTCTATTTGGCTGTGTCAGCTTCTCGGCGAGCTACAATGTGGTGTCACCAAGAAGACGGTGGTGTTATGTGAGAACGTATCGGCTGTATACATGTCTAACCAGGTCCATCACAAACGGACCAAACATATTGAGCTCGATATACATTTTGTTTGGGAACGAGTATAGGTCGGGACATCCGAATTCTACATGTTCTGACAGGCGACCAGTATGCCGACGTGCTTATCAAAGGTCTTCCGATGTCGATATTCGAGGTTTTTTGCTCCAGTCTTTGTGCTCTACCAATTACATGCCAGACTGCAAGGGGTGTTGAGGACTAGAGTCAACTCAGCAACTGTCAGCCATGTGCTGAGCGCGGCGACAAAGGCACCGACACTCCCACCCGTGCGCCTATGCGCGACCAAGGCGGTTCTAACACACTTCGGCTGAGTGCGGCGACAAAGGCACCCACACTCCCCCACCCGTGCGCCTATGCGCGACCGAGGCGGTTCTAACACACTTCGTGGTTAGCCACAACCGCAACGCCCTGTAATTTTCTCGAAAGCGCAGGAGAACTGCGCATCAATATATAAAGAAGAAACAAAGGGAAAAAGAACCCCAAGGGTCTGCAACCCCCTTAGACATCACAACTCACAAAACTTTTTCTGAAGAAAACAGAAAAAATACTAGACCTCAAGACCTATAGGGAATTAAAGTGTGGGAGCCAGGGCAAGGAGATCTGAAACTCCTCGAGCCCCGGCTGCTGACCACTGTTGTGATTCCTCCCTAAACCCCGACATGACCCTGACTATGTTTGGATTTCCACCATCAAAGGCATATGCATTCTTGATCTCAATTGAGAATCACTATTGGCCCCAATTCTACATGGTATTAGCTGCGCGGGTTTCCTTTCCTGCTCATCTTCTTTCTGACGCACTCGCCACACCTGCCAGGTCGCCATCTCCGCTGCCCTTATTCCCTGCGTGCTCTCTGCGTCCTCCGCTGCCATGGATGTCAACCCGCCGTTTGATGCCGACGTCTCCGACGCCGACACCTCTTCTACCTCCTCCATCGCTGACTCCTACACCAGGGCTGCCCCAGCCGTCACGACTCCACCTGACGTCGTTCTTCAAACAGTGGATATCAAGTAGCGCGTTCCGATTGTGCTCAAGCTCACCGAGCCCAACTACACCGAGTGACGCACCTTCTTCGACGCATTCATTACGAAGTTTGGCCTCAAGGATCACCTCTCTTCTCCACCAACCGCTTCCAAACGCCATGACCCCGACTGGCGCGTCGTCGACCAGTGTCTTCTCAGCTGGTTGTACAACTCTATTTCCAAGGACTTCCTCGCCATCGTCTGTGTCCCCGCCGACCGCCTACATCATTTGGACCGCTATCCAGGCTCAGTTCCGCGACAACAAGTTGCACTGCGCTGTCAACTTGGAAGCGGAGTTCCGCAACCTCATCCAAGGTGACATGGACATCGCTCAAAAAGAAAAGAAAGAGCAGACGTAAAAATGGGAAAAAGAAGACAAGGATAGCTGGCCGACTAAGGCAAGATGTCTTCCAAAAGAGTTTCTTTCCAAAAAAAAGCTCACTCAAGATTCTCCGATTCATAAATCGTGTCCTAGGGAGCTTTCTTCGGTGATCCAGATTGGTGCTATCTTCTGCCCTGTTATGAAAGACTCCTGCAACGTTTTTGGGAAAGCTTCAGTTTCTTCAGATGCTCCTGTCAAGCATGCCTACTCCTCCTGCTCTCAATAGCTACACTAACTGATGTCCCAATCCACCTCAATCTTCATCATGCCACCAAGACCCAGCAATCAATAAGGTTTAATGATGAGTCGCCTCCTCATGGTGAACGCTTCAGTTTTCTCCCAAGTCATGCAATGCGCCTTTGTTTCAGATGCTTGTTAAAGATTGTCGGGGGGAGACTCGATGTATTTACTGCTTTAATTATGGTCATCGGGCTCATTACTATGTTGAGACAATTAGACTTCGAGCGTAAATGGGCCATTAAGCCCATGAATGAGTAGGACACCTTGGGTGAAGAGCACAGCGGACAAGGAAGAAGAAATTATATTCAATGGTCCCTTGGGCCCATTGCACCTGATGATGCCTTGCCTTCTATGCTCGGCTCTAGACTCCACTCGTTGTATTCCCTCTAGTAGTCAAGTGGTCATGGAAGAGAATCAAGGTTCTGATGTGATAGTTGATGCTGCTTCATCCCCTGCTGCCCCTACCCTTATCCAGCTTTGGCAGAACAATGAAAAGGAAATCACTATTGACAAATGTTAGACATTTGTGTTATGGGCCTTAGATGGGTATTAGGCTAGCTGTATGGGCTGTGACGTCCCAGCCTTAGGCTGGACGCACCCCTAGGGGTATTAGACCTTTGATGATGGGTTAGGCAAGGATCTCTGTTTGTACACCTTGGTACTCTCCATAATCAATCTACTAATTCCTGAGCCATATCTTCTCTCATGGTATCACGAGTCCGGGCCTCTTTCCCGACTCCACCTCCGCTGCCCTAGCGCGCTTACCTCGCGCTCGTCCCCTGCCTCTGCGCTGGCCTCCCTTGCTGAGCAGCGATGCCCGGGACGCCACCTCCCCCACAGCCGCCGCCGCCGCCGCCAAGGCCCCTGCGTCCTTTGCAATCCCCTCAATCTCGGACTTCGACGCTCAGCCCAAGGCCGCCGCCGCCGCCGTTGACGCTGACGATGCTGCGCAGAAGCGAGCAGACAAGCTGAAGGCTGCGCGTGACGCTGCCCTAGCGCGCGCTGCAGCCGCTGAAGAGGAAGCAGCCGCCGCTGCCCGTGCCCGCGACGCCCTGGCTCGCGAAGAGCAGGAACGCGCAGCCGCTGGTGCCGATGCAGACGATGCTGCTGCGGACGCCTTTTCTGATCACGCTGCCAATCTCCATCACACCCTTCTGCTCCAGGAGGCGGCTACCATCGCCAACCTCCACGCACAAGCTATTGCAGTAACCTAGTGCGGATCTTTCTCGATCTCAACTCCGGCAACTACAACAAATGGCGCGATCAGTTCCTCCTCACCGTCGGCAAGTACTCCCTTCAGAGACGCACTGCCTACCGCCACCGCATTCCACCACCGGCCGCCAAGAGGACGTCTTCGCTGGTCGCTATCGCGACTAATTCCAGGTGGCTATACCCGTGCACACCTCTCATTCCGGTGGTCTCCATGGGATCCAAGTGCCTACACATGTGCAGGTTCATCACACGGCGGGTGTCCGCTGTATCTTCAGGTTTCAAAAATAAAGAGTCGCAGTCAATTTCAGGTTAATAAAACAAGCCGAGATGTAAAAGGCTTGTTTTCAGGTGTTAGGTTTGTGTCTAGCAGAGTCATCGTTAGCGTCATCCTTAGGTTGTAGCTCGAGAACGAGCTGCATGTCCAGGTGGGGTGTCGTGTTAGGAGAGTCAAGGGCCTATTAGGCCTTAGCCCATTAGGGTTAATTAGTCGCTTGCTTAGGGGCCAAGTAAATCCTCTATATAATGAGAGGAGATGTATCAATCTAAATCGAGCAAGAGATTAGAAGGAAACCCCTTCCCTCTTGCTGGTCGTGGGCGGAGCCCCGCGGCCAGCGTTCCCAGCGACCCCCAAACCCTAGCCGCCGCCCTGTGAACAGTACTCGCGGTACTGTAGCACAGCAGCCGCCGTCCTCAAGTCCTCGTCCCTCGCCCTAGCCCTCGTCCATGCGCCCTAACCATTGGACTATCATACATAACATTTGGTATCAGAGATCTTAGGTTCGATCTCTTCGCTGCCCTCCACTACGTTGCCGCCGCCACCGTCCACCGCGTCGCCATCGGCGGCCTAATCTGTGATCTTCGTCATCTCTACGCTGGCCACGATGCAGGCTGCCTGGGCGTGACTGATCCTTCCGCCCCTCCCGCCGCTGCCTGCGACGCCGGTCGCGATGCCGGCGACATGGGTGGGGCTTGTCCAGGCGCCCCTCCCGCCGCTGCCTGCGCCCGCGATGTCGGCTGCTTGGGCAGGGCTTGTCCAGCCGCCCCTCCCGCCGCTGCCTGCGACACCGGTCGCGATGCCGGCGGCCTGGGCGGGGCTTCTCCAGCCGCCGTTGCATGTGCCTGCGATGCCGGTTGCCTGGGCAGGGCTTGTCCAGCCGCCCCTTCCTGCGACATCGGTCGCGATGTCGCCGGCCTGGGCGGGGCTGGTCCAGCCGCCCTCCGCCGCGCCTGCGACACCGGTCGCGATGCCGCCGGCCTGGGCGGGGTTTGTCCAGCCTGCGCCACCGCCACCCCCAACGGCGCCGCTCTCCGAGGAGTCCCCTGCGGTCGTTGTCCCATCGCTCAAGGATCTGTGTGTCGGCATGAGGGATACAATTGGACAGATGCAAGCTAATTTGGAGGAGTTGCTGCAGTTGCTGCAGTTCGCGAAGACGACGGACATCATGTCGGAGCCGGAGCAGAAGATGCTTCCCCGCCAGGTGACGACGGCGGTGCGGTTGCAAGCTGTGGCACGTGGCCTCCTAGCACGTCGGCGGGTGTGGGCGATGCGCGATCTGTAGGTCATTCAACCCCCACACTCCGCAACAACTCCCCCAACTCACGCTTCGCCGCACGGGGGACCTTGATCTTGTCCACTGCGTCAGAGATCTTGTTTTCTCTATAGGCGACGAACGCATACTCTACAGTGGCGGCAGTTGGGGAGGCACTTCCATAGTCGTTCTCCATCAAAACCCTCCACTCCAACAAGAAGGCATGGGGTAAACGGTGGGAGCACGCTGCCTAGCGCCACCGGCCGCAGCGAGGGCGCCTCTGTTGGTCGTTTTTTTTTTATCGAACACACGCCTCTGTTGGTCGTTGTTGCGACCATTTTCAGGTGGCCATACACTTGCGGCCCTTTCGACCAGATGGTCTCCATGGGATCCAGGTGGCTGCACACGTGTCGCTCCAGCACGTGAAGGGTGTCCGCTTTATCATCAGGAGTCCAAAATAAAGAGTCGGAGTCCAATTCAGGTTGAGAATAATAAAATAAGCCGAGATGTAAAAGGCTTATTTTTAGGTGTTAGGTTTGTGTTACGTCGAGTTGTTGTTAGGTCGCAGCTCGAGGACCAGCTGCATGTCCGGGGGGGTGTAGCGTTAGGAGAGTCAAGGGCCTATTGGGCTGCCCATTAGGGTTAATTAGTCGCTTGCTTAGGGGCCAAGTAAATCCTCTCTATATAATGAGAGATGTATCAATCTAAATCAAGCAAGATATTAGAAGGAAACCCCTTCCCTCTTGCCGGCCGTGGGCGGAGCCCCACGGCCGGCGTTCCCAGCGACCCCCAAACCCTAGCCGCCGCCCTGTGAACAGTACTCACGGCACTGTAGCACGCGGGTACTGTAGCACAGCAGCCGCCGTCCTCAAGTCCTCGTCCCTCGTCCCTCGCCCTAGCCCTAGCCCTAGCCCTAGCCCTAGCCCTAGCCCTCGTCCCATGCGCCCTAACCACTGAGCTATCATACCTAACACTTTGTGTACTAGAAGTTACCAATTTAGTAACAATTTGTTGTCTATTAATATCTTTGCTATTTAATTTGTTCTCAGCCCCAAATTGATAGTAGTGCTAAAACTAATTTCTCCATGACCTATGTACACTAGTTTTATTTGGCAAATTGCCGACCCCCACCCCCCCTGCATATTGATTCTGGCTCCACCACTGCACCTACCCTACAAAAAATGGCTCCCTTCCTCTGGGTTTGGAATTCAAAGTGCTGCAACGAACTCAGAGTGTTCTCCTGGCTTCTGCTCATGGACAGGCTAAATACTAGAAACATCCTCAGGAGAAATTGTGATGGCGCCAATTGTGCTTTTTTCTCCTGAGGATGTTGGTTTTGGCGCTATCACCGTTGTTTAGGGTTTTGGCGCCATCACCGGTGTTGGTTGATAGAATTGCAGATCAACTTCCAGGATGGAAGGCGGACTTGATGACACGTGCGGGTAGAGTTGTTCCAAGTGCAATATGTCTTGACAGCCATGCTGATTTACCTAGCCATGGCAATCGATCTTCCTCCTTGGGCAATTAAGACCATTGCTAAGATTAGAAGAGGTTTTGTGTGGAGAGGTCGCAAGGAAGCAAAAGGGGGACATTGTCTCCTTACGTGGCCCAAGGTTTGCCGGGCTAAGGAACTAGGTGGACTAGGAATCTCTGATCTGAAAGCACTAAGCACTGCACTAAGAGTACGATGGCCTTGGCTCAAAAAATCTGAGCCTAATAAACCCTGGGCATGTTTGCCACTGCAGGCTTCTCCTCTCACTGGCTGTTTCTACTGAGGTTGGTGATGGCGCCAATACCTTGTTTTGGAAGGATAAATGGTTGGCTGGTAAAAGCGTTCAGGACCTTGCTCCTAATCTTTATAACCTTGTATCCAAAAGAAGGACAAATAGACGCACTGTAATGGCTGCTCTGGAGGGGATGAATTGGATAGAAGATATCCAGGGGGAGATGCCTGTACAAGCTCTATTAGAATATCTTGAGTTATGGGATATACTGGAGGATAGGGTGCTACAGGAGGGAATCCCTGATAGGCATATTTGAAGGCTTTCTGCCTCAGGTGAATATACAGCCAAATCAGCCTATGATGCACTTTTTGAAGGATCTTTGAGTTTTGCCCCATTTGAGCGTATTTGGAAAACTTGGACGCCTCCTAAATGCCGGTTCTTCATGTGGTTGGTTTCTCACAATCGCTGCTGGACAGCAGACAGATTGGCAAGAAGAGGTCTTCCACATCCGGACCGTTGTTTGATGTGTGATCAGGAAGAAGAGAACATTCAACACCTTCTCATTCAATGTGTGTTTGCAAGACAATTCTGGTATGATATCCTGCATAGCATCGGCTTTGCTAATCTTGCCCCGCAGCCTGATGTTTCCTCCTTCGATGAGTGGTGGGACAAGGCGGTCTTAGCAGTTAACGAAAAGGCACGAAAGGGACTGAATTCCCTCATTATTCTTGGAGCCTGGACCATCTGGAAACATCGAAATGATTGTGTTTTTAACGGAGCTGCCCCAAGTTTGTCTACAGCGTTGACCCTTGCTCGGAAGGAAGCCTTTCTTTGGTCTCTGGCTGGTGCTTCGGGGCTATGCCCGACACCCGGCTCGTGATGTGGTTTTAGAGGGTCGCTGGTCATGGCTTTCTTGTTTGTCAAAAGTGTTTAGTTTCAGTGAGTAATGTGTGTGTAGTGTTGGTGTTGTGTCTGTGTTTGTGTGAAGTTTGGTGCGTGTGTGTTTGTGTTTGGGTCTATGTATGACTCTTTTTCTTCTATAAATACAATGATACGCAGCTCTCCTGCGTATTCGAGAAAAAAAAAGCACAATTGGAGGGAAATAATTACAACTGTGTTGTCTGAAGCAATAATGTTGAGGAAACTGCTCACCACCTATTTTTTTAGTTGCCCCTTCAGCCAGGAATGTTGGCAGCACATGGGAATCCAATGGAACCTTCAGAGTGAATTCTTTCAAATGATGATAAAATCAAAACGGCAGCACAAAAATCCCTTCTTCACTGAGACCTTCATCATTGCTGCCTGGCATATTTGTAAGAAGAGAAACAACTTCATATTTGACAGAGGCCAGCCTTCTTTCTATTCTTGAAAAAATCTCTTCTGTGAAGAGGCAAACCTTCAAGCTTTTAGAATGAGAGATGATAAACGTGCAACTTTTCTCCTCTGTGTAGATCTTCTCTCTTAAGGCTCCCTAGGTTATGGCCCATGAGGATCCTATATAGTCATCACTAATGGAATGATCTATCTCTCTAATCCCCAAGGTAGTAACACTCTTCATTCTAGCCATGGACCCATTGCAATGGCTGCTAGATCTCGCAACACATCAAGGCATCCTCATGCTCTTGCCTCTTGCTGCCACAAGATGGCGCACCTCCATGTATGCGGATGGCGCGGTCATTTTTATCAACCCAAAGAATGAAGTGAGATGGCGCACCTCCACTGGCCTATGCATTAACCTGGAAAAAGCTCCATCCACCCAATTAGATGTGATGAGTAGACATGGATCATGTGCTCCGGTCCTTCTCGGGGTTCAGAGGCACCTTTCCATGCAGTTACCTAAAGCTACAATTTCAGTTAGTGGCTTCAGAAAATTCATATGCAGCCTCTCATTGAACGAATTGGTCAAAGGCTACCAGGATGGAAGGGGCGGCTGATGGCTGCTAAACTGGGCAGGTCGCCTAACAATCGTCACCTCAGTTCTTTCTTCAATGCTGACTTACCACCTCACAGTATTTTCTGTGGAAAGGTGAGGAAAATGCAAATGATGGGGCACTGCTTAGTCAACTGGTGAACAGTAACCAGGTCCAACGATTTGGGAGGCGTCGGGGTACCCAACCTGGATAAATTCAGAAGAACCCTGAGACTGCGTTTGTTATGGCAAGACTGTGTGGAGGACTCCAAACCTTGGGTAGGGACTGAGATTCCCTGCAACGAAACTGTTCGCCCTCTCTTCAATGCCTCCATTGTAGTAACGACTGGAAATGGGAGAAAAGCACAGTTCTGGCACCATAACTGGCTTGATGGAGAAGACCCTAGAAACCGGGAGTTTTGTGTGTGTGTGTGTGTGTAGTGTTAGTGTTGTGTCTGTGTTTGTGTGAGGTTTGGTGCGCGTGTGTTTGTGTTTGGGTCTATGTATGACTCTTTTTCTTCTATAAATACAATGATACGCAGCTCTCCTGCGTATTCGAGAAAAAAAAAAGACCCTAGAAACCTGGCACAGAACTTGTTTCGACATGCTAAGAGGGAAAACAAAACAGTCCATCAGGATCAAGTAGAAAATGTGTGGATCCGTTCCCTCCGAGACATCACATCAGCCATTCATGTTGAAGAATTCATCTTGGTGGGAGGCTGCAGCTCTAAAGGTTCCAAAGGACCAGGGATGGCGCTTCAATGGCATGGCCATCTACATAATGTGGAACCTTTTGAAAGAAATAAACAGAAGGATCAACGAAAATAGCTTCCAATCCGCACAGCTAGTGGCCTCAAGGGTTAAAGAAGATGTCGATTTGCGTAAGTGGGCGCTAGTGGCTGTGGGGTAGTCCTTTTGTGTTGCCCTTGTGTGCCCTTGGTAGGGCATGGACCCGTGTAGTCTTGTTTTTCTAAGGCAGCTGTTGTAATTATCCTCTCAAGTGTGTAAACTATTTTTTCCATCTTAATTGAAAGGCAGAGCTCCTGCCATCTTTTTCAAAAAAATGTATGGAAGGCATAGCATGGACTTACCAGATCAGCTCCTTCGTAGGGTGCAGTAATTTCTTCAAGTTTTACAGAAGCATCATTTAACCAAGCATTAACAGAGTCCTTACTGCCTAAGATAACAGGCATTCTATCTGCCAAAAAATATCACACTCAGGTACTTGCTACCCAATTAAAATATAAACATGAAGGCAGACTTGCTGCATCAGCCAATTGCACAAAATCATTATCTGTAAAAATGTATTATTATACCAACTTATGACAAGCCATAGACAATTGTACTTCAATACAAATTCAAGTTATCAAAACAGCTACTATTGTACTACAACCTATGCTGCAAAAATGCTCCCTAAAAAAAAGAGAATAATGCATTCATGACACCCATAGCATTAGCACTGTTCAGAAGAATGAAAAATGTGTAGAACAGCAAATATAGTATAAATAAATGTTGGTGAACAAAAGAAAATTAGGTTTCTTAACGTATACTTTGAGCAGTTACATTCAGTGTGCTTGTTATTGACAAGGTACCTACCCATTTTCCTGTTATCTTGAAGAGTATGCATGTGTGTTTGACTTGCCATAAACAATGCAATTTGTACAGCCATAGAGAAGCAACATCGCTAATCAGGAAACATGGGTAGGTAAACAAATTATTTTTCCATGTGCCAAACAATATTTTTCAAAAAGGAGCATGGAACTAGCAGGATTAAAGCATTTACAAATTATAATCCACTAATCCCGCTAATAAAATGAAAAAAAAAACAGGTTCATCAAGTTGAATATGGCTAAAGCATGAGCAGTTATAAATAATTTTGAAGATGTTCAGAAACACTGGAGGTAAGAGTAGATCACTAACCATGAAGCCAATTTAGAGAAGTTGAGGCACGTGTAGTCAAAATAGTGAATGTATGGTTGATCTCTCCTGAGGCAAATAGTAGGTAATGCTGGATTATCAGTATCAGGGACAGTGACATAATTTGATTGTTTCAAACTTGGCATGAACAAGCTTCTTTGAACAGTATTGTCAAATAAATAAGTTAGGCATGTGTATGAAGTATGCTAGCAATCATATGCTGCAAGCACTTACTGGATCAAATTTGAAGAGAGTCGTAAATTAATACAGCTTTCAAGGATTTTTTTTTCGAACGCGACTTCACGTGTTTTTCATTAAGAGGATATACAGTTTTCAAGATATAAACTAAATCTTAACAGGGAATAGAATGGAGATAATCGACACAAGTACTGTGTTTACAAATACGTGTGCCTCTACGTGTCCATCCTGCATCACATCTATGTATGCTGGTCCTACGTATGTCCATTAGTGCAGTGCTTAAACAATGAACACATTGTGCTTTCCCGTTAGCACTGCCCTCTTCTTTTGGCCCATTGTGCTGACATCTTCCTTTGACAGGTTCGGGCTGAGCATTCCTTTCATCGCTGTGTTGCAACAGTCATCTTGGACAGTGCGTAAGTGTGAACTGCTTTGTTCAAGAAAAAGTGTGCACAATTTCACATGCAATACTTATCCAAAGCTTCAGTATTTTTGAAACAACACAACATCATGTTTGCCCCTCTGTAAATGATTAAGCAGTTACAGGTATAAAGACAGATCAGAGAACTACAAGAACATATCAAACCTCAGTAGGTTAAATAAAGTAAAAAGTATCAAGAACATAGCAAGATCTGAGAGCCACAACTCCTATGATCGAAGGGCGAAGGCACAACAATAACTGAATAAAATAGGATGTGTATAGCATGATCTGCTCCATCCAAAACAATAAACTTGATATTCAAAAATGCTAGTATCAAATACATCCTTCACAGGTGACATACATGTAGAATAAAAGAACATATTGACTAAATCACCTAAAACACTCAGTCTTTAAATTCCCCAAAAAAGTTGGATTTATAAATTAGTAAATAAATATTTTTTGTGAAAAAAAAGTTATAATATAATTATTGCAATAAGTAAGCATCCTAACCTTCTGAATTTGTCCACGTATCATACAAGGCTGCAAAGACAAGAGGCCTATGATCTTGAAAATGTATGTAGTATGGCTGTTTTTTTGATCCATTCTTCTTCCACTCATAAAACCTAAATCCATAACAAAACCCAACTCCTGATCAGTTAAAGAAATGTACTCAACAGACTATTTCTTCTTCCTATAAAGTTACTGAATATCCAATTGCAAACTGCAACAAAATCATACACAGGGCAAAGTAAACTGTTATCCAGGTTCAAAGTATAATGTATAAACACACCATATGAGTGAACCAGAATTATATTTTCCATGTAGGCAAGAGGTATATGCAAAAACAAAAAATAGGTGTTATATTTTATTGAAAGAGTAAAATGCACAGGGGGGGCCCGAACTTGTCCCAGGATGTCAGGTCCCCCAAACCCTTAAACTCATTTTTTAGGTCCTCGAACTTGTCTTTGTGTGTCATCTAGATTGATCCCAAACTTTTGAAATGTTATTTTAGGTCCCAAGACTTGTTTATGATACAAGATTGAAGCCTTTTAAAAAAAACTTACTGAAGCTGACCAGATTAACATAAATTATTCATACTACATTAGTTGTTGGACTGTAGTACAAATGGAGTCAGCAGTTCCAGAAAATATCAGAAACAGTCCGAGATGGCAATATCAGTCGGATGTGTCACAATGTTAGCATGAATGCAATGGCTTTGAAAGATATCCATGTCTTGTTAGGATTGAACATACATATGGTGGCATCCTGGTTTAGGATGTAGGTTTAGGATGTATTCATAATAACAGGCTAGAGTCAAATTAAGTCAGTACCCCTTGCTATTATAGACCCTGTACGGGTTTGGAGTCAGCAAGAATAGTTAACTGTATTTGTAACGTATGAACTACGAAGTTATCCCACCAAAGTATGTCCCCATTCCAATGTCCTCACTCCCTTGCAGTGTGTACACAGTATTTTATCTACACACAGAAGACTGAAGATCTGGCATGGCATAAACAGAAGTTGCAAAACTCAAAATCAACCATAATTTCATACCCTTCTACTGCAGCAAGGCACCTATTCTTTTGAATTAGTCGACAGAATGAAACCTTTTCTTTTATGGACTCTGATCTAGCATTGAACTGCATGAAAAAGAAAACTATCAACTCAACTAATGCGAAAAAAAGGAAAGAACCAATTCCTGAATTAAAAAAAATAGATTCATGAAATATAAATAAAGCATCATAACACATCTCAATCACAAAGATATTACAAATGTGGACATTGTCTTGAATCAAGTGAACATTTGGAAAAAAGAGTGAGACTCAAGGTATTCACAGGGAAACTAAAAAGGGGTATGGCAATTCACAGGGATAAGTAGATTGAAGGTTGCAATGCTCTTTCAAAACAATAGAACCTTAGCCAACCAATTACTAGCAGCACAACACTAATGTTAAAATCAAGAAGAAAAAATTACATTAGAATGCCAAGCTAAAATTGTTCAAGTAACATAATCCCACTGCAAACTATTTACGGTCTACAGTTTGCTATCTACGTGCCCAAGCTTTGATAGAGTAATGCTCAGGTGTAAGAACAATATCAGATGCTACAAATATAGACATAGCAGCCAATACACACACACCATCCTGAAATGGTCGGGTTTCTCAGTCTTGCTGGTGAAGCTGGGCACCAGCCCCCACTTCATGCACTGGATCACCGGCCCCTCCCCATCCGCACCCCATCCTCCGTCGCCGCAGCCTGGTCGTGCCCGCACGGCGCCAACAGGCAGGTACGCCCCAGGGAACACGTTGTGCGACGGCCGGAACCTGCGCGCCACACAGCCAAGAGCAGCGAAAACTGAACGCACACGAACATGAACCCGTGTACCCAAAAGGTTTGCCCTACCGGTCAAGATGCAGTGTCGGCACAGCGGGGCCGTCTCCACCGCCGCCCGCGTTGGCGGAGATGGTGGGGAAGCCGAAGGCCCTGGCAACCTGGGCCGGGCTGAGGGTGCACCGGGCCCTGCCGCACATGGAAGGCTGGACTGGAACGCGTTCTCAGGCGCCGGGGCGGTGGTTGATACTCGCTCTAAACGGAGGCGACGGAGACTTGGCCGGAGGTGGTAGCGAGACGGGCTCCGAGAGACCGATGCAATAAAACAATCTAGCAAAAAAACAAATTGATAAAAAAAAATCGTCTCCAACGCTTTCATCTATCTATCTATCTATATATATATATATATATATATATATATATATATCCCCTATTAATGCACCATCTTTTCTTTTCTATGTCCAACAAAAAAAAAACCTGTTGAGGAGTTTTTGATCCATCCATCCAGAAAAGTATACCCAGAAGTCTGACCTCTTCAAAATCTACCGTTCTGATTTAATCTTAGTCTTCTCCCTCTCTACTCACTCAAATCCGACGGGGGAGATAGCGTGTATCATCCTACTCTTCCTCCCGCACCCCTATCCCGCAGGCCGCCTCTACACGCGATCCGCGAGAGATTCCCTGGACGGCTCCCACACGCACACGCATCGAATGCCGAAATAACCGCACCGCCTCCCGCACGCACACGCCCGCACGCCCGCCTCCCGCGCACGCGCACGCGCACCCAGGCCTACCGATCACCGCGCCGTCGTCGACTCGTCGTTGTCCCGCTGCCGACCACCGGACAGCGGCAACCGAGCCCTGCCGGAGTACCGCACGCACGAAGGATGTCATCATATCTCCCTCGATTTTGCCCTCGCTTCCCTCGCAACCCTTTGGAGCACTACGCTGCAGCGAGCGAGGAAGGCGCGGCGGACAACGGCGCTACCTAATGCGCCCCAGAGCGAGGAGCGACTGTGCCCCGACGTGAGGTCCGTCGGCGCGCGGATCTGAGCCAGCGGGGGTGATGGAGACAACGACACGCGCGCGGCAGAGCTGACCCACAACGTCGACGACCTGAGGCAACGTGGACGACGACAGCCCCCACGACAACGATGGTGCGCGTGGTGGTGCAGGCGGCGTACGACGGCGAGAGGCAGTGGCCATCTCACACAAGACAACTGGTGCCAAGGTGAGGCAGACGCACTGAGGGATTCGACCATGGCACCACTGTGGCAACGACAACTACTAGGCTGTGAGTTTTCTGACCCCCACTGATGTCAGAGTTTCGAAATTTGGGGAAAACTTTGAATCTGAGATGAATTTCTACTCTGACTGGTGAACCTGTATACCTTTGTGTTAACACTGGATTTTTACACGATGACAAGTGGGCCAGTGCATAGTGAATCTGCAAAGACATGTGTTCGAAGCATTCGGTAAATATCCGTACGCTCGGTTAATTCCCAGAGATTCGGCAATTGATCATACGGTCGGCTATTCCGAAAGTGGCGGTTTTCGTTGAAGCGACAAAAGCGGCAAGTGGAAACCAATCGGTAACGACAGCTGTAACAATTAAGGAAATGGAGACTCCAAAGGAACCTAAAGTCGAAACATTGTGTTTCTTCCTTTAATATTTTTTAACTGTGTCCTCTTAGGACTCATGTCATGACCAGGGTATAAATATAAACCATTGGCTCTTGTAAAAACGTTCACAACCAAATCAATACAACCAGCCCCGTGCCAACTTCGAGTCCTTTTTGTCGTGTCGTCGAGTTCTTCGAGAGGAATCATCGATCTGTTGACCTCCGTAAGTCCCGGCAACCTTGTTATCATGTCTAGTATCATGCGGTGGATTTAGATATCAATGCAAGTAGTCTTGTTTGTTTTTCAATGATCGTTGTGGCGGATCTTTGCTTAATAATCAAGATGTATTCGCTTATGTTTTGTTTATGAGTAAATGTCGTGCGGCAGATGTTTACTCGTTATGCTTAGCAAAAGCAAGATAGTTATAGGCTCTACTAGATTTGGCAAAATCTAATAGATTCATCAAGTTATCATGAGTTGTATGCCTCCGATATTTTACATATTTGCAAACACTCTTTTGCCCAATCTAAATTGATAAGGTTCGGCTCTTCTCTTTATCATAGATCTATTCATGCTTTAACAACTTATCACTTTCATGTTGTCTCTATAGTTAGATCTTACGTTCATGATACCCGAATTAGTTCAATCTAGGTTGTTACGTGTTGCGGGTTCATGCATGTTATTTCACGTTCAAGTTTTGATAAAGCTAGGTATCGTGCGGTAGGTGCAAGCTTAAATTAGTTTGATCGTGTTTTCTTACATGTTTCCTTCATCATGGATCTCAACTCGGTCGGATTGCCGAGCTTGGTTATGCTTTAACTTTTAGATAATTGATTCATTCACACATACTTTTCCCATGCATGCACATTCGGCAACCAAAGTTCCACTCACTCTTTGTTTTAGCCGAATGATCTGTATAATCTGTTGGCAGATAGCTTCTATAGTTGTATGTCGTCGTAAGTGGCTTCAGAGTCGTACATATGGAACTCTCTGGTCTCATCCGACACGTTCTAGTTTATATCTAATGATTTGCATCTCTTGTTAGTTTCATGTCAAACTGACTGGCACATTTTTGGTTCTCGAAACACCCGGGCACCCGATTGAAGCTACGCTTTCCGGCTTGCTGTGTGTGAGACACAGTGCGTCATATTTTGTGTCAACACACTTTTTGGCACGCTCGGTGGGACCCCACATCTCAGGATGGTTGAAATCGATAATAGTCAGGTTCTGGACGTAACCATGGAAGAGTTGCCAGAGGGCCTGAGGAGTATAGTCCAGCAAGCGTGTGACAAGTTTCAGCAGAAGTGCTTGTTGTCTTTCTCAAAGAATAAGAGCAACAAAGTGTTTCAGAAGGAGTCGCTCCCAAGAACTCCCCTCCCACATCAAACTGATTACACAGAAGCAGAAGATGCTCGGAAGGTGGGTGAAGTGGTGTACAAAGCCATGAGTGAAACCGTGACAAATCATCATACATCTTTCCTGAACACTTTTCGTCAGATCATGGTCATCACGTTCGGCCCATCTGCCGATAAACTCTTTGAAGAGAATCATTGTAGGATCGAGATGGCGGACTACAAGGGGGGGGTGAATAGTCTTTTCTAAAACTTAAGCGCAGCGGCTAACCGAATCAAATGCGGAAATAAAACTATCGGTCTAGCCAAGACTACACCCCTCTATCAATAACTCTAGCACCTAGCAAATATGTCTATTATGCTAACTAAGGTCCCAAGCTAGGAGGCTCACCTAAACAAGTCTAGGTTGCAAGGTCACACAAACCTAAGCAACTAGTACTCTAAGCACACCGAAAGCTCCTACACATACTAGTAGGCAAAGCATAAAGCACTTAAGCTCACTAGCAACACTCAATAGCAAGGCTACACAAGCCTAACTAGAGAGCTCAACTTACTTAGCTACACAAACTAAGCAATGTGACTAACAAGGCTACACAAGCCAATTAGTCACTCAAGATCTTACTTCTAAGCTACACAAGCTAGAAGGCAACTAGTTAAGCTACACAAACTAACTAGTTACAAGAGCAACAACTAACCACTAGCACAAGTATGAATAAGTAAATACAAGTTACTGATTTGGAGAATGCAAACCACCGAGAAGATGTGCAAGATTGACATGGTGATTTTTCTCCCGAGGTTCACTTGGTCGCCACCAAGCTAGTCCCCGTTGTGTTGACCACACACTTGGTGATTCGGCGGCTAATAGGCGTTCACAAGCCTAGTCCACTAACTCGGGCGCCGCAAGAATCCACCCACAAGTGAGGGTAGCTCAATGACACGCTCAACTAGAGTTGCTCTTTGCGATCCCCGCGGGGCGAGCACAATACCCCTCACAAGCTCTTCTCCGGAGCCCCGTACAATCTTCTTGCGTGCTTCGACGGAGCCACAAGCCACCAAGCCGTCTAGGAGGTGGCAACCTCCAAGAGTAACAAGCACCACGAGCTTGCAAGTGGATCACCTAGTGCCACACAAAGCTATCTCTTAAAGCAACGCACTAGTAATCGCTCTCTCACACAATCGGATGAACTTTATCAAGTGTGTGTGAGTTAGAGGGCTCCCAAACCAAGCACACTAGAGGAAACAAATGCCCAAGGTGCTCTACTTGCCC
Organism: Microstegium vimineum; assembly: GCA_022036555.1. Taxonomy (NCBI): domain Eukaryota; kingdom Viridiplantae; phylum Streptophyta; class Magnoliopsida; order Poales; family Poaceae; genus Microstegium; species Microstegium vimineum. The sequence goes on along the minus strand of CM039133.1, from coordinate 23,416,323 downwards.
CAAGGGCCGGCCATGAGCTATTTATAAGCTCCCTCAGGAAACTAGCCGTTTTGCCCACTCAATGGGCTTCCTGCAGAGGGTCCGGACGCACTCAACAGTGCGGGTCCGGACCATGCAACCTGCGTCCGGACCTTCCTAGCCGTTAAAAACGGTCGTTGGCGCCTTCACCACGCCCTGCCATGTGCCTCCGGACGCAACCAACAGTGCCACACCGGACCAACGCACGCTGCGTCCGGACTCAACACAGAGCTGTTACAGAGAGCTCCAACCTCCGGACGCAGGGTCTGGAGTTCACCGTCCGGACCAACAACTACGTCCGGACCCACTCTATCAGCTCTGCTCAGTTGGGGGGGCAGGCGACCGGACGCAGACCCAATGGTCCGGACCGCCCAAGCCCCCTGCGTTCGGAGTCAGCAGACTCGACCAAACTTAGGGTTAGGTTCCGGACCCAAGCGCAATGGTCCGGACCCCCCTTGGCCCTTGCGTCCAGAGCTCGGTTTTCAGCCGAGACTCCTCCGCACTTCTTCCTTTTCTTCTCAAGTGCTAACACAAATGTGTTCACTATCTCGTACATGTGTGTCAGCATTTTCACAATCATTTTTCAAAGCATTTTTCACTTGCTTCTCACCGCGCCACTCGATCCTAATACATCGCAAAGTTAGATCGCTCACGGTGGCACTAGATAACCGATATGCAAACAAGTTTACCTCTCTTGATAGTACGACTATCTATCCTAAACCCGGTCATAATCTTCTCTACACACCTATGATCGGTGAAATGAAATGCCCTATGGTTATACCTTTGCCTTGCGCATTCTATTCCCTCTCCTTCTCCAATGTTGATGCAACACATGCACCAACAACTTTTCAAATGATATGATCCACTCCATATCATCACATGACTGTGTTGGTTCATTGACCTTGACCTCACTTGCTCTTCACCGTTGCCTTGGTCCATCGGCGCCAAGCATCACCCGCTTGCCCTTCACACTTGCAACCGGTCCATCAAGCCAAGCCTCATCTTGATATTCTCCACCTTGATCACATGACTCCATGTCATGTCTCATGTGCAATAAGCTCCTTCATCACACAATCACTTGTGAACTATTCTCCTGTGTATATATATATATATATATCACTTAAACACATATTAGTTCACCTAAGTTGTCACTCAATTACCAAAATCACATAGGAACTCTCAATCTCCCCCTTTTGGTAATTGATGACAACTCTACAAAGATATGAAATTTAAGATCAAATTTTGGACATTATGCCATTTATCCAACATTTAAGCTCTATGTTATGATTTGGATAAATGACACAAAATCTGACTTGGTAGTGATAGCTCCCCCTACATGTGTGCTCAACAAGATTTGGTTTAAGCCTTGCACACATGCATAAATTGGAATTTTGGGAGTGCTAGCACTACTAAGTGATGCTAAGGGTTATAGGATAAACATTTAAAGATACTCATTGTAGTTCCACTTGAAGTTCATCCTTAGCACCACCATGGTTAGCTAGATAGCACAAAAACACTAGAAACCCCGTGAGATCAACATTATAAGCAAGGGTTCTAGATACCACTTATTAGAACAACTATCTAGCTTACCAACCTATGCATGCTAGTTTATCAAGTCATCATGTAAATCCTATAACTAGCATACACTACACAAGCATGCATATAAAGATAATACTTATGCAATATGCAAGCAAGCACATGAATATATGCACATATCAAATGCAATCAACCAAGTTCATGAGCTTGCTCCCCCTACTTGTGTGCATCACTTAGTCCAAGACTTTGATCCTTTGATCTTGTTCCCTTGTTCATGTCCATGTCTCTTACCCTTTTAGTGCATGTCCAACATATATTCATATCTTTGCACTTATCTCTCCCCCTTTGTCATCAATTTCCATAAAAGGTAACACTTCTTTATTGATGCAAAGGTTGCACTAGGGTAGATGGTTGATACTTTTTGATGGACACTAACATCTATGTATTGGAATGACTCTTCATGAAAGATCATTGACCATTATACCATTGAGTAGGGCACCTCCCCTTTGGTCAAAGCAATTGTCATCCAAATAAGCTTTGCAAGTAAGAGAACTTTGATTTGATCACTTAAAGTTGAGGATCACTTGTTAGATTGTAGGATATCACTTGTGAGATTACCACTTGTAGAATTATTTGAATTAACTCAATGTGGATCATCACAAGTATGCTAGAACTAAACATCTTTTGCAAGTACCAATATGAAGGTTGATACTATTTGAAAGATTAGCATAAGTCTAGATACCATTTGTAGGTTACATCTTGATATCCATTTGCATTGTTGTCTTGTGCTTGAACTAGATTCGTCTTCATGAGCTTCTATGTTTGATTTGAACTATAATGAATAGCATAAGCTTTCAAGTCCGGTTTAAACCCTCTCTAAGCTTGTTCATACACATTAAACGGTTATCTTATAGAGGTTGTACTTGTCACTTGATTGCAATCAAAAATAGATCAAGTACTTGGGTTTACTAGCTCATGAACATACTCATATACTACCACTAGATCAAATAACTCAATCAAGCTATAGTGGTAGACTATAAGCATCAAATTCATTTGATTTTCAATGAAAGATCATTATGTATGACTATATGCACTAAACATGTCCTAGAGCAATATGTATGCATATGTAAACCAATTTCACCTTTGCTATGTTGGAGTAGAGGATAGTTAATTTTCATCTCCAATTAGCAATGTGAATTCCCATTAAGAGCATGGTGAAGACTAATGAATACCACTTGGAATGTTAATCTTCACCCCTATGATTTGAGTCCCACTAATGATCAAGTGCACTTTTCTTGTTGTGGTTGACTTGCTTCTTTCTTGATCTTTGCTTGCATGAGAGAGTACCAAATGATGTACCACTTTAATGTCATGATACACTTGTAGGTTAAATTCATGAATCTCTCTCTTTTGGGTGTTGCTTGCTTTCTTTGTTGATCAATCCTATTGATAGCTTTCAACTAAGCATCTCCAAATGATCCCTAGATCACCACTTCTATGTTAGCCTTTCAAGTAACGTTCTTGGTTTACCTACAAAAGGCGGCAAGCCCCTACAAAAGGGAGAAGTGACCTCTCTCCAAGAACCATCCTTGATACTCACTTGAAATTTGCTTTGTTTGATTGATCTTCATCTTGAGTACTAAACATGTGCCAAATACACTCCACAATCAAATGGCCTTGTACTCATTGCCAACATAGGTATCTCAATCACTTATAAGCATGATTCCAACTGGAGGACCTTTCAATCTTAGTGACTCTAAATCAATCCAATGTTTGTCACTTTTCTGACAGATTTTGTACTCTCTAAAGAATATATCATATCTCCCAAAGTACATATCCAATGATCATTAAATTTGGTGGAGATGTGCTTCACTAAGTCATCTAGCAGCCATAAAAATTTTTAGCTTCATTGGACTTATAGATTGCTACCAGATTTCACATATTTCCACATAGGTACATGCTGAAAAACTGCTGCACATGTGTTGACAATATCTACTCCAAAACCAAAGTATCCCTTATCCATTAATCATGAAACTTTCACAGCAACTCATACTATAAGTGTAGAGCATGTGTACTAAAATTCAAGCCAATCCAAATAGATTTGAAATCTCAAACATGGCTATGATCACAGTTAGCTCAGATTTTGAATATCGACAAGAATTGACAAATTGAGCTATGCTTCTTCAATTTGAATCAAACTTGATATCAACTTGTTTGAACACTTTCAAGAGACATATATCCATTAAATCCACTTACTAAGAGTAGTCTCTAGATCATATCCATTCAAATCAACTCAATTTTATCACTAAGCATTAAACCATCCAAATAGCAAGCAACTAGTGCACATATATATCCAATTCAATCAACTCATATGCACTATGTGTATGTCCAATTCAAATGACTTATATACACCCAAATGAACTTGATAAACAAGAAATATATCTTAGTAGATCATGATCAATCCATTAGCAAGCTTCAACTCAATTATTTGCAAGCCTTCAACTAATCCAATAAACCACCACAACTTGATCATGCACTTGTATGGTGTAGCACTTGGGCTTCATCTTTTGACTTGGCATTGGGATAAGAATAGCATTAAGCTTCATTACTTGATTCAATCATGTGATGAACTATATGCAATTAATTGAATCAAGCCTCCAATGCCCATGGTACCTACACACATTCATCCACTTGTTGATGGTACCCAAACTAGTTTGGGTCCTCTCAAGTTAGGTGCAACATACTTAGGCAATGCCTTAGTATGAATAGCGGGATGTTTTGCAATAGCAACCATAGAGGTACCACTACCATCCTTTATAAGCATATGATCATCAACAATTGAAATAGGCTTAGAAGTCATACCTAGGGGACATGAATGAGCCATGTGTCCCCTTTCCCGACATGAGTAGCACACTCTCTTTGCTTGAGCCTTTTCTTCCTTGCTTATGTTGTGCTTCTCATTGTCTTGCCTCTTCTCTTGTGCTTGAATCTTCATCTCAAGCTTGGTAGGATACTTAGAGGCAAAGTGTCCCATGTCTTCACACTTGAAGCACTTGATGTGAGCCAAATGATTCTTCTCTTGATCCTTGCTCATCATCACCTTGTTGGCATCATGGATAGGAGTTGGATGCCTTGCTCTTGCTTTGCCACCTCTTCTTGTCTTCTTCTTCATCATCCCCAAGTCATCATCTTGATGGTTGATCTTGCATTACACTTGGGGCTTGAATTGTGGCTTAGCTTGAGCATTCTTGGTTGGGCAAATATTTACAAGATGTCCCATCCCATGGCACTTGAAGCACATGAAATGAGATAACTTCTTTTGTTCTTGCTTCTTCTCTTTCTTGCCCTTGCCCTTGTGGAAGCCAATTCCACTCTTGTCACCATGTCTTCTTTGATTGTTCATCATGTGATCAAAGGTGACTTTGGCATTGTAACACCTCTCTAGCTTGTTGCTCATGTTCTTAAATTCACTTTTGAGCTCATTGTTCTCCTTCAAAAGGTTAGTCTCACAAGACATATAAGTAGAACAAGCATCTATATTTGAAGAACAAGGCATATCAAGTAAATCATCACAAGAGGTGGATACATTCTTCTTCCCTACATCACAAGGGTTAGCAACAACATGTGATTGATAATTTGACCCAAGTGATGAGCTCTCTTCATTTTTAAGATTTAGCAATTCATTGATTAGAGAGCCATGTTTGTGAACTAAACTTTCATGAGACATGCGAAGCTCCTCATGATCAAGTTTTAGTTCCTCATGTGAAGATTTAAGAACATCAAGTAAGTGCTTATGTTCTTCACATGAGGTCTTTAGAAGTGAGTTTTCATCTTTTAGTTTCTTTGTTTTATTTAACTCACTTGTTAAAACCTTTGAGAGTTTGCACACAAGCTCAAAGTTAGGGTCATCACAATCTACAATCACATTGCCAATTGATACCTTAGTGTCACTGTGTGACATGGAGCAATGTGATGAGGTAGAAGAGCTTGTGGAAGCATCACTCTCATAGCCCAAGCATGCATCATCATCATCATCATCATCAAGTGTGCTTGGAGTAGCATCATCAATTGAAGCACTTGATGTTGGGCCTTCATTATCCTTGTCAAGTGATCTTGTGGTAGATAGATCATCTTCATCATCACTTGAACATGAGGTGGAGCAATCTTCCACAATCACCGAGTTGTGGTCATGCTCAACATCCTCATGTGCCACCAACTTGGACACATCATCATTATCATCATTTGAGGCCGTCTCATATGTTTCAATGAGATAGGTCCAAATCTCATGAGCGCTCTTCATGTCCATTATCTCACCAAAGATATTATCTTTCATAGAATAGTAGAGAATGTTAGTAGCTTGGCAATCGAGATGTAGGCACTTCTTTTGTGCTTGAGTTGCATCCTCTCTCTCAATTGCACAAGAGAGTCCCACATCTACGATCCACCACATTTGGGGAGAAATAAACTTAAAATTGCATGTCAACCAATTTCTCCACCGTGCAAAGTGTGTGCCATCAAAAATGTGTGGACACTCAACATCTAGCCCATAAGTTGCCATCCTCTCGGGTTGGTAAATACCACAAATGAGAGACCAAGCTCCGATACAACTTGTTGGGTCGAGATGGCGGACTAGAGGGGGGGTGAATAGTCTTTTCTAAAACTTAAGCGCAGTGGCTAACTGAATCAAATGCGGAAATAAAACTATCGGTCTAGCCAAGACTACACCCCTATATCTATAACTCTAGCACCTAGCAAATCTGTCTATTATGCTAACTAAGGTCCCAAGCTAGGAGGCTCACCTAAACAAGTCTAGGTTGCAAGGTCACACAAACCTAAGCAACTAGTACTCTAAGCACACCGGGAGCTCCTACACATACTAGTAGGCAAAGCACAAAGCACCTAAGCTCACTAGCAACACTCAATAGCAAGGCTACACAAACTAAGCAATGTGACTAACAAGGCTACACAAGACAATTAGTCACTCAAGATCTTACTTCTAAGCTACATAAGCTAGAAGGAACCTAGTTAAGCTACACAAGCTAACTAGTTACAAGAGCAACAACTAACCACTAGCACAAGTATGAATAAGTAAATACAAGCTAGTGATTTGGAGAATGCAAACCACCGAGAAGATGTACAAGGTTGACACGGTGATTTTTCTCCCGAGGTTCACTTGGTCACCACCAAGCTAGTCCCCGTTGTGTCGACCACACACTTGGTGATTCGGCGGCTAATAGGTGTTCACAAGCCTAGCCCACTAACTCGGGCGCCGCAAGAATCCACCCACAAGTGAGGGTAGCTCAATGACACGCTCAACTAGAGTTGCTCTTCGCGATCCCCGCGGGGCGAGCACAATACCCCTCACAAGCTCTTCTCTGGAGCGTCGCACAATCTTCTTGCGCGCTTCGACGGAGCCACAAGCCACCAAGCCATCTAGGAGGTGGCAACCTCCAAGAGTAACAATCACTATGAGCTTGCAAGTCGATCACCTAGTGCCGCACGAAGCTATCTCTCAAAGCAATGCACTAGTAATCGCTCTCACACAATCGGATGAACTTTATCAAGTGTGTGTGAGTTAGGGGGCTCCCAAACCAAGCACACTAGAGGAAACAAATGCCCAAGGTGCTCTACCAGCCCCAAGGGCCGACCATGAGCTATTTATAAGCTCCCTTAGGAAACTAGCCATTTTGCCCACTCAATGGGCTTCCTGCAGAGGGTCCGGACGCACTCAACAGTGCAGGTCCGGACCATGCAACCTGCGTCCGGACCTTCCTAGCCGTTAAAAACGGTCGTTGGCGCCTTCACCATGCCCTACCACGTGCCTCCGGACGCAGCCAACAGTGCCGCACCGGACCAACGCACACTGCGTCCGGACTCAACACAGAGCCGTTACAGAGAGCTCCAACCTTTGGACGCAGGGTCCGGAGTTCACCGTCCGGACCAAGAACTGCGTCTGGACCCATTCTATCAGCTCTGCTCAGTTGGGGGGCAGGCGACCGGACGCAGACCCAATGGTCCGGACCGCCCAAGCCCCCTGCGTTCGGAGTCAGCAGACTCGGCCAGACCTAGGGTTAGGTTCCGGACCCAAGCGCAATGGTCCGGACCCCCTTGGCCCTTGCGTCCAGAGGTCGGTTTTCAGCCGAGACTCCTCCGCACTTCTTCCTTTTCTTCTCAAGTGCTAACACAAATGTGTTCACTATCTCGTACATGTGTGTCAGCATTTTCACAATCATTTTTCAAAGCATTTTTCACTTGCTTCTCACCGCGCCACTCGATCCTAATACATCGCAAAGTTAGATTGCTCACGGTGGCACTAGATAACCGATATGCAAACAAGTTTACCCCTCTTGATAGTACGACTATCTATCCTAAACCCGGTCATAATCTTCTCTACACACCTATGATCGGTGAAATGAAATGCCCTATGGTTATACCTTTGCCTTGCGCATTCCATTCCCTCTCCTTCTCCAATGTTGATGCAACACAATCACCAACAACTTGTCAAATGATATGATCCACTCCATATCATCACATGACTGTGTTGGTTCATCGACCTTGACCTCACTTGCTCTTCACCGTTGCCTTGGTCCATCGGCGCCAAGCATCACCCGCTTGCCCTTCACACTTGCAACCGGTCCATCAAGCCAAGCCTCATCTTGATCTTCTCCACCTTGATCACTTGACTCCATGTCATGTCTCATGTGCAATAAGCTCCTTCATCACACAATCACTTATGAACTATTCTCCTGTGTATATATATCACTTAAACACATATTAGTTCACCTAAGTTGTCACTCAATTATCAAAATCACATAGGAACTCTCAATCATGGTCCAATATAGGGGCCGACATTATTCCATGTGCCAAAGTGCTAGGAGAAAATCGCTAACGATGGTGGAGTGCCTGACGTGACCCAAGTTGGGATGGTTCCTCACTAGAAACAACAATATCCCATGACTCATGGCCAGCTCGCATTCGGCGCGTTAGGCAACATCCCACAGTCGGCTTTCAAGGTGTCCCCAATAGCAAACATGTTGCAGAAGAGTATGTATGGATACGGGTACCAAGAATTTGCCGATTACAACGCCATTGATGCTCTCCCGAATCTGGGATACGGGAACACAGCAGGGCTACCTTTTGAAGGGCAAACACATGGAGCTCCGAATTCCAATGTTGATCTTATCATGGATAGGATGACAGACATGATGAAAAATTAGTTTGGCTTAAAGCCAAAGAACCAGTCCTATGCATACAAGTCCCCTTATCCAGAGTGGTATAACCGAGTGGCTCTCCCTCCAAGAGTTAAGGCTCCTACAGACTTGACCAAGTTTTCTGGCTAGGATGACACCAGCACTATAGAACACATTAGTCGATACTTGATGCAACTGGGAGAAGCATCTATAGATGATGCTTGGAAGATTCGGTATTTTCCTTTGTCTCTAACAAGACCAACTTTCACATGGTTCGCGTCTCTGCCGGCAAACTCCATTGGTAGCTGGGCGGATTTAGAGGAGAAATTCCATGCATATTTCTTTACAGACACCAATGAGAAGAAACTAGTCGACCTTATGAGCTTGAGACAGAAGGTTAATGAGACACCCCAGGAATATCTCCGTAGGTTCAGAGAAACCAAAAACCTCTGCTATTCTTTGAATCTGCCAGATGACCAGTTGCCAGGGATGGCAGTGGCAGGCATGTAGCCGAATATCAGAGAGAAGCTGTTCGGCATGGACTTCGAAGACCTTGGTTAGTTGTCACAGCGGTTAGCAATGATGAGTAACCAAGCTCAAGGGTTGAGAAGAGATAACCATTTCTAGAAAGGTGATGTGGCTAATACGATGTATCAGAGTTTCCTGGAAGAAGCAACGGAGTACGACGACGATGATGAAGTAGTCGCGGCCGAACTGGTATGAGTGTAAGAGTCGACTCAAGTTAATCAGCGATGTTTGAGGCAGCAGAAAGGTACTTATGGCTTTGATGTCTCCAAGTTAGATAAATTGTTCAAGTTATTGCTGAAGGAAGGACACATCAAATTGTCGGAAGGGCACCCCATGCTGCACCCTGAAGGGGTAAAAGACAAGAAGTTTTGCGGCTTCCACAATACCAATTCCCATACCATCAATGATTGCCGAGTGTTCAGAATGAAAATCTAGAAAGCCATTCAGGAGGGGCATCTGAAGTTTGACGTCAAGATGAAAATTGATGCTAATCCTTTTGCACAGAATACGATGTATTTCTCTATGAACATGGTTGCCATGGATGATCCTAAAGGCAAGAGTAAAATGAAGGTTTTGACCTCAGACAGGGCAAGAAAAGCTAGTACTGTTGACCCTAATCGGCAGATTACAAACGAAGAGTTTCAGCAACAGGTTCGGTTCCAGAATAACCGAACCGAGAGAGGGGAAGCTTCCAAACCCAGGGTTACCACACGTATTCTGTTAAACAAGTGATGACGGGAACAAGAGCAATATCGGAGACAGAGATGTTATGAAGAACAGGAACTCATGGAGGAACATCAGAGGTACGAGGAAGAGATGTACCAAGAAGAGCGAGAACGCATGAAAGAGCAGGAGCAGTCTCACCGGGGATGCTCATTTTTCAAGCATTGTTGGAATGAAGGCTTAGCTGCCTACCATAGACAATTGCCCTGAATGCAGTAGCCAATATTCAGGGTACAGGTAGTCCTGGGTCAACCGCCGTCCGATCCATGAAAGACTTGGAACACAGTTTCCTGAGGACGATCGGTGTTTAAAAATAGACAGTTCAGAAAATTAGCTAGGCAAGAGGTTTGCCGATCAGGGGTGGGTCCATCATGAACAAGGTGTTAGAGAAGAAGAAAGTCACGAATATGTGTGGCAAAGAGGACAATGGTGCCCACCGGGGTTGAGGAAGAGCCAGAAGAGAAGAGTACAACGCTTGAGGTACAGAGAACTGACACAGACAGTTGCTGAAAGGAGACAGACGTGGCGTCCTAAGAAGAAACTCGATGAGCACGACCATTCGGCTGATGCATGCATGGCTTTCTTTATTCCGTCAGATTTCATAGCTCCCAAAAGCCAGGACGTCCAAGAGGATGTGTACTCAGATTTTGATGAGAGCGAGTATCAGGATCTAATGGCCTAGCTTGTCCTAACTCAACCGGCAGTCTTCGATAAACCAGCTAAACATCGACATTTGAAGACGCTTTACGTGAAGGGGTATATCAACGGCAAACCTCTGACCAAGATGCTTGTTGACGGAGGGGCCGCCATCAATATTATGCCTTATACCACCTTTAGGAAGCTTGGGATGACCAATGAGGAGTTGTTGAAAACTGACTTGGTGCTCAGGGACTTTGCTGGTAATCCTTCCGATACCCGGGGAGCTGTGCACGTCGAGTTGATGATTGGATCGAAGACTTTGATCACTACCTTCTTTGTCATTGGTGGCAAGGGGGCATACAGTCTGCTCTTGGGAAGAGACTGGATCCATGCCAACTGTTGTATACCTTCAACCATGCATTAGGTTCTCATTCAGTGGATTGGGGATGATGTTGAAATTGTTCATGCTGATGATTCAGTAAGCATTGCCGCCGCTGAGCCTGGCTACTGGGAATATGATGGCTTCGATTGTTTCTCTGGAAAAATCTGGGGAGAAGGTCCCGTGAATGTCTCTAACAAGGACCAACAATCGATCCAAGCAGTCGTCTCCTAGAGCAATTTTTAATGGGAAACCAAATCGATGGCAATGAAGGGAAGCTGGGACGTGGCTTTATGTCGGCCGATAAGCTAGAAGAAATAAATGTTGGTGATGATGTCAAACCAAGGCCGATGTATATCAGTGCAAATTTAGACCCAGAGCATAGGTTAAAGCTGATAGACCTTCTAAAAGAATTCAAAGATTGTTTTGCTTAGGATTATACAGAGATGCCCGGACTGGATCGTTCTATTGTTGAACATAAATTGCCAATTAAGCCCGGGTATCGTCCTTACAAACAACCTCCTCGGAAGATTTTCAAAGAGGAGGTACTGGCCGATATAAAAAAGGAAGTTGAAAGATTATTGGAAGCAAATTTTATTCGGCCATGCAGGTATGCAGAGTGGGTTTCAAACATAATCCCGGTGTACAAGAAAAATGGAAAGATGAGGGTCTGCATTGACTTTAGAAATCTCAATAAGGCTACTCCAATGGATGGTTACCCGATGCCGGTCATCGATTTGCTTGTCGATGCATCGGCTGGTTATGAAGTCACCAGCTTTATGGATGGTAATGCTGGCTATAACCAAATCTTCATGGCAATAGAGGATATTTCAAAGACAACCTTCAGATGCCCTGGTCATATTGGTTTGTTTGAGTGGATTGTAATGACGTTTGGTTTGAAGAATGTCGGTGCAACTTATCAGAGAGCCATGAACTATATTTTTCATGAGTTGATCAGCAAAATATTGGAGATCTATATTGATGACGTGGTAGTCAAGTCTAGAAATCACGAAGGGCATTTAGCTGATTTAAGGAAGACTTTGGAGTGCACTAGGAGGCATGGTTTGAGGATGAACCCGAACAAGTGTGCCTTTGGGGTCTCGGTTGGTGAGTTTTTAGGCTTTTTAGTCCATAAAGGAGGAATCGAGGTCGGCAAGAAAAGCATGGAAGCAATAGACAAAGTGGTACCTCCAACCAATCTCATAGAGTTGCAATCACTGCTTGGCAAGATTAATTTTGTAAGAAGATTCATATCTAATTTGTCAGAAAGAGTGTTGCCTTTCTCTCCACTGTTAAAGATTAAAAAGGATCAAGAGTTTGTGTGGGGTGACGTACAACAGAAGGCTTTTGATGAGATCAAAGAGTACATGAAGGCGCCACCCGTGTTGGTACCTCCGTAGCTTGACAAGCCTTTTAAGTTGTATGTGGCGACCGACAACCTCACAATAGGACCGGCTCTCATGCAAGAGTTTGAAGGAAAAGAAAGAGTACTAGCTTACCTTAGCCGAAAGCTGCTGGATCTAGAGACAAGGTATTCGGCTATAGAAAGGCTTTGCTTGTGTGTGTATTACTCGTGTACCAAGCTTCGGCATTACTTGTTAAATGCCGAATGCATAGTAGTTTCTAAGTTTGATGTGATAAAACATATGTTATTAATGCCAATTTTAAATGGAAGAATTGTCAAATGGATTTTAGATATGTCAGAATTTGATTTAAGGTACGAATCGGCAAAAGCAGTAAAAGGTCAGGTTATTGCTGATTTTGTTACCCAACATTGTGATCCTTCTACTGGCATGATGACTATTGCACCTTGGACTTTGTTTTTTGATGGTTCATCTTGTAGCAAAGGTGGTGGTGCTAGTATTCTCTTGATATCTCCGAGAGGGTTGACTTTTGAGTATGCCATCCCTATTGGATTCTCAGTCACTAACAATCAAGCAGAGTATGAAGCATTGCTTAAAGGACTTCGGCTTCTTGTCGAAATAAAGGCTATTGCTGTTGAGATCTTCGGAGATTCTGAGTTGGTAATTAACCAACTGATCGACCAATATGAATACAAGAGTGATATGTTAAAGGGATATTATGAAGAGTGCCAAGAACTTCTGAAAAGCTTCCGGATAGCCACCTTGCATCATATCCCTAGGGGGCATAATGAAGAAGCAAATAGACTGGCTCAAACTGCTTCGTGATACAGAGAGGATCAAGAAATTCATGCTTTGGACAAAGATCGGGTAGTTGATGACTGGAGAAACAAAATTGTTGATTACTTAAAAAGTTCATCACAAAAAGTTTCCCGAAAGCTCAGATATAAAGCTCTCAAGTTCGTGCTCCTTGATGACCAGTTGTACTACAAGTCCATAGATGGAGTACTCCTTAAATATTTGAGTCAAGAGGAGGTCAGAAAGCTAATGTATGAAGTGCACGAAGGAGTGTGTGGTGCACATCAATCGGCTTACCGGATGAAGTGGATAATAAGGAGAACTGGTTATTTTTGGCCAACCATGTTTGAAGATTGTTTTGAATATTACAAAGGGTGTTAGGATTGTCAGAGATTCAGCAATATTCAAAGAGCTCAGGCAGCAGCTATGAACCCGATTATCAAGCCTTGGCCGTTTAGAGGATGGGGCATAGATTTGATTGGTCAGATTCATCCTCCTTCTAGCAAAGGACATACATTTGTGCTATTAGCTACAGATTATTTTACAAAATGGGTTGAAGCTATTCCTTTGAAGAAGGTTACATCAGAGAACATGGTCAATTTTGTTAAGGAGCACATAATTCACAGATTTGGGATTCCTCAAACTATAATGACAGATCAAGGAACTCAGTTTACTTCATCTGAATTTTGTGATTTTGCTGAAGAAATGGGAATCAAGTTGTATAACTCTTCTCCTTATTATGCACAAGCTAATGGCCAAACCGAAGCATCAAATAAGATCACGATTAATATTATTCAGAAGAAGATTGATGAAAAGCCAAAGAAGTGGCATTCGGTTCTTAATGAAGCTTTATGGGCTTACCGAATGGCTTGCCATGAGTCTACTCAATCATCTCCTTACGAGTTGGTTTATCGGCATCATGCTGTGTTACCATGGGAGCTGCAATCAGGTTCAAGACGAGTTATGTTGCAAAACAATTTGAAGAAAGAAGATTACAAGGGACTAATGATGGATGAATTGGAAGATTTGCATTTAGTTCATCTCAAGGCGTTGGAACATATTGAGAAAAACAAATTACGTGTTGCCAGGTATTATAACAAGAAGGTTAAAGAGAAACAATTCACAGAAGGAGATTTGGTTTGGAAAACTATATTGCTGATTGGGACAAAGGATAAAGCGTTCGGCAAGTGGTCTCCGAATTGTAAAGGACCTTTTCGGATAGTGAGGTGCGCGCCTGGCAATGCGTATATCTTGAAAACTCTACTGGGGGAAGAATTCGCTAGAGCTATTAATGGACGATTTCTTAAAAAGTTTCATCCCAGTGTTGAGGTTGGTGCGTAAACATACTTTAAAATCCTTATGCGCGAATAGCCGATGTAGAGACATCGCCTTTAGCCGAAAAATACTCTGAAAAACTCAGGGAATAACCGACGCGGTATGTGTCGCCTTTAGAACAAAAATATGAGCACAATCAACCAAAGATAACGTCATGCAAACATTCTTCAGAGTGGTTGTTCTCAGAAAGATTTGAAGGTAGAGAACGAGTAAACGTCACATATGGTATTTCACAAGATGAGTGGTTTTTTACATATGATTCCTAGATACAGACTACTCATCAAACAACCTGTTGAGGACCGACTGGGCGTGTGTGGCCTAGCTGAGGACGGTTGCGTGATCTTCATAGCTCTCCAGGAGCTCGTCGATGTCCTCGGCGTCTTCTGGCGGCTCGCCACCACGGAAGCCAGCTGGCATGAAGGAGAGATCTTCATGAGTCTGGGTAGACATTGCCGCCAGCCCTAGAGCTACGCCATGAGGCACACCATTGATGACGACTTGGTCGATACGGCCGTCCGCATCATCAAGGCGTGCTTCGTCGGTTTCTCCCTGGGCGTTCACCTTGTCGGTGACTCTCTTCGCCGCGGTCTTCAGGCGCTCGGCCTCTGCAGAGAGCGCTTAACAGAAGAAAAAATCGGATCGGGTGAGAAAATGGAAAGCAAAAAGGGGGGAGACCGAACAGTGTTAGTTCTGCTAACTGGTGATGGCGCCGCAGAGTTGTTTCCGCTAATCCTCCCATTCGAGTTGATCGACGCCATATTGCTTGGAGATTTTCTCCAACTCTCCTCGGGATTCATCCCTCTCACGCCTGAAGACAACCGCCTCCTCGTGGGTATAAGGGACGTCCGCATCCGAGCCTGAACCCCAAGGGTTGGAGTGGTAAGAGGTTGAAGAATCGGAAGGGTCAGATGAAGGAGTCCCCGGTTGAACCGCTGCTGCCGAAGGGAGGGGAATGCTTTGGCTAGTGGAGATGTTCCTTATCCTAGTAAACGAGAAGAGAAATCAGGGCTAGGAGGATGAACAAAGATGGAACTGCAAGGGGGCAGAGAGATTCTTACCCACGTTGTCGGCAACGCCATGCTCGACTTCCTTCGGCTTCTCCCTCGGTAGGGCGCTTGCCGCGGTTGTCGCCTCCCGCCATTGCTACGGTAGCGGTTAGGTTTTCCTCTGGATTGGTTTGAACAGGGAAAGTGGGAAGACAAGAATGCTTGACTAGAGGTGATGGTAAAGACTAAGAAAGAGGGCTGGTTTATAAGCAGAACGGGAATACCAAACGTCAAACTAGGGTTTATAAGCAGACCTGTTATCCTGCAAGGCAGTTCTAGAGGCTATATTTTTGTTTGCTCTCTTCACCACAACAAAATAATCATCAAGGTTGGCTGCAGATTCTAGGGAGGCCTTAAGGACAGGTGGAAGATCTTGGTTGATAAGCTCAAGGAGATCTTTTATCTGATCTGAATCTTGGACCAAAATGTTGATGTCCTTGTTCAGCAGATCGGCTATATCTTTCAACCGAGCTTGATTTTCCACTGACAGAGTCTGCTGAGAGGTGGCTTCTTCACCTTTTTCACTGATGAAGTCTTCAATAGTAAAAGAATAACTAGTAGTCGGTTTAGCAGTGTTCTTGAAAGAGGAAGGAGTGTTAGCCGACTGGATAAATGTGCTAAAGGAAAAGTATAAGATAAGATATTACCTGCTGTGTTGATTGATCTTCAGGATGGGATGTGTCTTGGTCTGGTTGAGAACCTGATTGGATACCCAGGGGTGAACCTGGAGCTGGACCAGAGGAGTGTTCTCCTGCTAAATCATCTAGAATCTTATCTATTTCCAACAATGCAGGTGATAGAGTATGAGCACAGAAAATAGATGTCATATAAAGAGAGAAGAGGTTCAGCCGAATAATATTACCAATGTGCTTGGCTGTTTCATGAGCATCTGTGCCTTCGGCTTCATGAGCTTCTGCCGATGGTTGAGCTTCTCCATCTTCAGTAGAAGTTTGAAGAGGACGTCCACTTTTGTTGAAACATTGCTTGCTCCAGGGATGTCAACATGTGGCTGCAGTGGAGGTGATTGATGTAAGAATAGTCAGAGTTATTGCCGAGTGAAATTTATTACTGAATAGGAAATTCATACCTTAGGAGACCGTTTGACTTTTTTGGACCTGACCCTTCTAAACACATGAAGATTCTCAAGTGTCTTCCTTTTGCCTTCTCCTCCTGAAGGTGCAGTAGCTAAAGCTGCAGGGATCTTCATGAAGGTTGCCAGAGTTGGAGCATTGAAGCCCAATGCAGGGTTAGGCCCAGCTGAATAGTACTCTACTGCTTTAATAGGAGGAATAGGCTCGAAATCCTATGCATAGCTAGATTTTAGAATGGGAGGTGAATTCAAAAGCAGGAAGTAACAAGTGCAATGGAATTACCTCACTGTCAGAATCAAATTGGGGATACATATCTTGGCATAAAGGGTGCACTGGTACATTGAAGATATGATTGTGCCATTCTTGCCACCAGGAAGCAAAAAGGGAGTGGGCGTCATCCACTAACCCAAATGGAGAGGGTTCATATGTTGGCAAATCCCATCCAAGCTCAAAAACTTTTTTGGCTTCTGTTTCAGTTGTGATCAGCTCCCTATATCTTATGGTTATTGAGAAGAAAGGCCCTGGGGGCAGCTGTCCACATCCTAATTGCCTGGAAGTCATATTGGGATTATAGAATTCATATGTAGGTTGCACTTGTCTCCCATGATGGAATTCAGCTGACAAGATGCAAAGTTTAATGAAGGAGTTGAAAATTCATGTGGACGCCTTGTCAGAACAGCCAGATTTATAGCTAAATTTGCAAGGGAGAGTTAAGCTATCATTTTCTCTATAGGGGAGCCAAAGCACATTATCAAAACCTTTGAAGAACAGTTTGAAGAGGTGACCAATGTCCATGTCAATACTGATGGAGGATGCTGCTTCTTCATAGATTTGACAGCCTTTGACTTTTGCTGTGCTACCTTCAGCATAGTTGACTGAAGGGAAACTCAAGTTATGAAGAGGCACAGAGACTATCTGATGCATGTACAATTGCAGCCACATTTGAACAAGCCACCAAGGACCACTTATGCAAGAGATTTCCACATTTCGATGCATCTGGGCAGTGATTTGATGCATCATATGATAGACAGATCCTAGCAGATATTTGCCAAGGGGGATCAAGGAGACTGCAATTAGATCTTCGTCTATCACCATGTGATTTAAAGTTGGCTCATTGGATTTGCCACACAAGATGAATCTGTACAACCACATGTTCATGAATGCCTTGTGTTCCTTGTCAGAAACGGCACCGGATGTCTCCATATAGGTTTAGATATACTTAACCCATCCACCTTCAGATTTGATAGCTTTCTGGCTGCTTTTGCTCTTGTACTTGGAGGGATATACTGGCTGTGACACATTTAAGCCAGTCATCATGAATACATCGGCCAAAGTAAGAGTCATCATGCCATGGCCGAAAACAAAAGCATTGATGGCATTAGACCAAAAATGAGAAGCTACCATTAGGAGCGATTCATTCCTAGGCATCTCAGACAGAGACAGTTTCTAGGTAGTGGTTGATGTCTTGATCATCCCAATGACTGCTGCTCTTTTCCGACATTCTTCGATACCAGTTTCGCCATCCGGCGATTGGGGGAGACAGCCAAATCTTGAAGGTGTTTTGCCATCGGTTGGGCGGAGTGACTCCAGACTTGAAGGGGATTCTTAGAGTTTCTTTCTCGATGATCTCAGTTGGGTCGGGATTGCCCATTGGACCAAGGAAGTAGGAATCAGGATTTGCAGCATAAGGGATCAAAATTTCGTTCTTGTATTCCTTCAGAAAATAATAGAATCGGGAAAAACGAATGAGTTGGGAGAGAAGAAAGAAAGCCGGTCAGAGATTGCCGAATGCGTATAAGTGAATGAAGTTTACCTCTGGGATTTCGTCCTGAGTCGTTATTGAAGATTCAAAATGGATTCAAGAATGTGCTAGAGCTTGGATTTCTTGAGCGACGGCTACGGTGTTGAACAGTATTGACCTAGGGGAAAGCGGAAGCTTGCGGTCAATTTCAGAATAAACGGCTTTTATCCCAAAATTGAGGGGGCATGTGTTAACACTAAATTTTTACACGATGACAAGTGGTCCAGTGCATAGTGAATCTGCAAAGACATGTGTTCGGAGCATTCGGCAAATATCCGTGCAGTTGGTTAATTCCCAGAGATTCGGCAATTGATCGTGCGGTCGGCTGTTCCGAAAGTGGCGGTTTTCGTCGAAGAGACAAAAGCGGCAAGTGGAAACCAATCGGTAACGACAGCTGCGACAATTAAGGCAATGAAGACTCCAAAGGAAACTAAAGTCGAAACATTGTGTTTTTTCCTTTAATATTTTGTAACCGTGTCCTCTTAGGACTCATGTCATGACCAAGGTATAAATATAAACTCTTGGCTATTGTAAAAATGTTCACAACCAAATCAATACAACCGGCTCTGTGCCAACTTCGAGTCCTTTTTGTCTTGTCGTCGAGTTCTTCGAGAGGAATCATCGATCCGTCGACCTCCGTAAGTCCTGGCAACCTTGTTATCATGTCTAGTATCATGCGGTGGATTTAGATATCGATGCAAGTAGTCTTGTTTGTTTTTCAATAATCGTGCGACGCATCTTTGCTTAATAATCAAGATGTCTTCGCTTATGTTTTGTTTATGAGTAGATGTCGTGCGGCAGATGTTTACTCGTTATGCTTAGCAAAAGCAAGATAGTTATAGGCTCTACTAGATTTGGCAAAATCTAATAGATTCATCAAGTTATCATGTGTTGCATGCCTCAGATATTTTACATATTTGCAAACACTTTTTTTCCCAATCTAAATTGATAAGGTTCGACTCTTCTCTTTATCATAGATCTATTCATGCTTTAACAACTTATCACTTTCATGTTGTTTCTATAGTTAGATCTTACGTTCATGATAGCCGAATTAGTTCAATCTAGATTGTTACGTGTTGCGGGTTCATGCATGTTATTTCACGTTCAAGTTTTGATAAAGCTAGGTATTGTGCGACAGGTGCAAGCTTAGATTAGTTTAATCGTATTTTCTTGCATGTTTCCTTCATCATTGATCCCAACTTGATCGGATTGCCGAGCTTAGTTATGTTTTAACTTTTAGATAATTGATTCATTCACACGTACTTTTCCCATGCATGCACATTCGGCAACCAAAGTTCCACACGCTCTTTGTTTTAGCCGAATGATCTGTATAATCTGTTGGCAGATAGCTTCTATAGCTGCATATCGTCGTAAGTGGCTTCAGGGCCGTACATATGGAACTATCTGGTCTCATCCGACACGTTCCAGTTTATATCTAATGATTTTCATCCCTTGTTAGTTTCAGGTCAAACTGACTGACACATTTTCGGTTCTCGAAACACCCGGACACCCAATTGAAGCTACGTTTTCCGGTTTGCTGTGTGTGAGACACAGTGCGTCACATTTAGTGTCAACACTTTGTTTTGAAAAATAGATTTTTAATACAACTACCGTGCGATACTTTTTTTTGTAAGATCTGAATTTTAGTGCTCAGATTACTATGAGTATGCATGCTAATTGTTTATTAGTCATATCTAATTAAGTTCTTAATAATCTGAAAACGGGAGTAAGTTTTGCAGGTTGCGGAGTTTCTTGGGTTTCATGGATTAGTTTCTGAAAGCATCAACAAAACTCTCTTTCAGGAATCGGCGAATCACATTGGCAAAGTAAGCTACTGAGTACTGAGCTCACGATAAAGTTATGCACACTGTAGGCATTTAATTACTAATGCCAACATAAATTGTGAGATAAGAGACTTTAGTGTTTCATAAGAAGTTACATAATGCAATGGTCTTTGTTCAGAGTAGATTGATGTATTGTTTCCTTCTGAAAATACTGTATAGCAAGTAGATTCATGTAGCTGTGCAGTTGTTCCTTGGTCTCATTTGTTCTAAATGTATGCAGATGCAAAGCTGAGTTATGCTTCCGAGTGGAGGTTGGGATGTTTGTCTCATTCTCCTATTGTTCCTTCTTCTCATTTCTTCCAAAAGTTTGCATACAAAATCTATGCGAAGGATTGAAAAAAAAACAAAGCTAAGATCTGCTTTCATAAAGTACAGATTCCTTGCTCTTGTCATCTCTTCTATTTTGGTCTTTAGTTTTCACATAATTTTCACAGTCTGATGTGATTAAAAAAACTGATATTGATGATCATATACCAGTCATGTTTATTTACTGGGGTTCACTTCATATTCTCCTCTTGACTGACAATGACAATGACAGGGGAGATGTTGTGGAGATAGACACCTGGGTTGCATCGTCAGGGAAGAACGGCATGCGCAGAGACTGGATCATCCGCGACCGCAACACCAAGAACATGATTGCAAGAGCCACAAGGTAAACCTTGCAGGTTACAATTGTGAATGAGTACTAGATGTGATCAAGTAACAAGCTGTGATTTGATGAAAATTATGCAGCAACTGGGTGATGATGAACAGAGAGACCCGGAGGCTGTCTAAGATCCCCGACGAGGTCAGGCAGGAGGTGCTCCCCTTCTACCTGGACAGGAGCATCATTGCCACCGATGCCACCAGCAGTGGTCGCAAGATCGAAAAGCTCACCGACACGACGGCGGAGCACATCAGACACGACGGCTAGCAGTAAGAACCGGAACACGCACATGCTCGTGCAGAGCTTCCCATCACATTTGGTTGGAACTGCCTCTGAACTGAACTTGTTCCCTTCTTCAGCCCAGGTGGAGCGACATGGACATCAACCAGCACGTGAACAACGTCAAGTACATCGGTTGGATCCTCGAGGTAGTTTAATTCAGAGATTCTCACACAAAGTCACACCACCTCTGAATGAACTGATGCAGTTCTGACTGCTGAACACCTGAATGCAGAGTATGCCGCTGGACGTGCTGGAAGACTACCACCTGACGAGCATCACGCTGGACTACCGCCAGGAGTGCCGTCAGTCGCAGCTGCTCGAGTCCCTCACCAGCATGACCATGACCTCGTCGGCGCCTGCCGAGCCACCGTCACCACAGTTGTCGTCGAGCCTATGCACCTCCGACCAGCACAGCACGCACCTGATACGGCAGCAGGATGACAAGGCCGAGATAGTCAGGGTCTGTGCAGAATGACGTCGCAAGGAGCATCGAGTGTCAAGGAAAGCAAACACCCAACTCGCGCCGAAGGCGACAAAACACAGTTTGATCCAAAGGCTTTGTAAGAATATCCGCAAGCTGGTTGTGGGTCTCAACATGCCAGAGGTCAATGTCACCCTTCTCGTAATGATCTCGTAAGAAGTGAAAGCGGACCTCAATGTGCTTGGTCTTTGAATGAAGCACAGGATTTTTAGCCACACTAATTGCACTCGTACTATCGTAAAGCAGAGGCATCTTAGTAAGCTCAAGACCGAAATCTTTCAAAGTGGTAATCATCCAAATCAACTGCGAGCAACAACTAGCCGCGACAACGTACTCAGCTTCGCACGTCGACTGTGCCACGCTAGACTACTTGCGAGAAGACCAAGAAACCAAAGAGGACCCGAGAAACTGGCAAGTCCCAGAAGTGGACTTCCGATCAAGTCGGCAACCGACAAAGTCGGCGTCTGAATAACCACAAAGCATAAGAGAGGAAGCGGTGGAAAACCAAAGACCAAATTCGGGAGTGAAGCGCAAGTACCTCATGATGCGTTTCACCGCCTGATTGTGCAAAGTCCGTGGGGACGCCTGAAAGCGAGCACACAAGCAGACGACGAACTGAATGTCCGGTCGGGTCGCCGTCAGGTACAGAAGCGACCCAATCATACTGCGGTACTCCGTTTGGTCCACCGCCTCTCCTTCCTCGTCCGCATCCAAGGCAGTAGTGGTTGACATAGGCGTCGAGAGGGGCTTTGCCTCGCCCATGTCAAACTTCTTCAAGATATCCTTTGTGTACTTACCTTAGTGCACAAACATCCCCTCTAGGGTTTGCTTGATTTGCAACCCGAGAAAGAAAGTCAACTCTCCCACCATGCTCATCTCAAATTCTGTGCTCATAAGATCTGCAAACTTGGCAACAAGAGCATGAGAAGAACCACCAAAGATGATATCATCCACGTATATTTAGACTAGGAGAGTGTCTTTGCCTTGCTTGAGGAGAAACAAAGTCTTATCTATCAATCTCATTTTAAAACCCTTAGCAAGCAAGAAGGTTCGCAATCTATCATACCATGCTCTAGGGGCTTGTTTCAAACCATACAAAGCTTTGTGAAGTTTAAAAACATGGTTTGGAAACTTGGGATTTTCGAAACCGGGAGGTTGTTTAACATAAACTTCCTCCTCTATGTAGTCGTTTAAGAAAGCACTTTTAACATCCATTTGAAATAGTTTAAAACCCTTAGAAGCTGCAAAAGCTACACTACAAGATTCGCACAAAATTTCAACGCGCCAAAATTGTGGTAAAAGACCCAAAAACGTTGCTATAACCGGAATGACAACGGTAGAAAAACGTTGCGAGGCGTCGCAAGACAAACTGTGGCAAGAGGCTGCCACAACGTTTTTCTATGTAGTGTTGCAAATGCAGACGTTGAATCGCATCACTTGGGGCGTTGCAATCTTTGTTGTTGCTACGTTTTCATGTGTGGTAACAACAGCTAATACAACGCTTGAGACGTTGCTAGAACAAGCAATGTCAACGCGATCATGTCGTGGCAAATGGTACAGTCGCAACGATGTTGAGGGTTGCAAGACAATGTATCACAACACCAAGATAGTGTGGCAAGTCAGGTTGTATCACAACACCAAGAACTCGTGGCAACATGTTGAGTTGCCACGCCCAAGATAGTGTTGCTATACGTGACTTTGCTATTGCTACGTAGAACTGGTGTGGCAAGTCAGGTTGTATCACAACACCAAGAAATGGTGGCAACATGTTGATTTGTCACGCCCAAGATAGTGTTGCTATACGTGACTTTGCTATTGCTACGTATAACTAGTGTAGCAAGTCAGGTTGTATCACAACACCAAGAAATGGTGGCAACATGTTGATTTGCCACACACAAGATAGTGTTGCTATACGTGACTTCTCTATTGCTACACAAAAACGTTGTGGCAATTCAGTTTATGTCGCAACACTAAAAATTGGTG
Organism: Microstegium vimineum; assembly: GCA_022036555.1. NCBI lineage: Eukaryota > Viridiplantae > Streptophyta > Magnoliopsida > Poales > Poaceae > Microstegium > Microstegium vimineum. The sequence goes on along the minus strand of CM039133.1, from coordinate 23,392,642 downwards.
GCTACATGGGCAGATGCTATTACTACGAGGAATGTGCGTTGCTATAGTATGTTTTGCCACACTAAATTTGGTTGCAAATATTCTATTTTATAACGCCATTTGTTTGGTACCGCTAGTTAATATTTCAACGCCATTTAATAATTCAGAAATCAATAATTAAAATGAGCAAATCATGAGAATATATATAGCCACTTAATGAGAATAGGCAACCATGCATTAAATACAACACAACCCATTTTAATATAGTATGTCACACCACAAAGACAAATGGTCTCATAAAAGGCTTTGGAAGATAACAGACAAAGTTTAAATTTGCTACTCTGTTTCATGACATCTCAAACTTGATCTCAGCACTCCTTTTTTGTCATGACCCCAACCACTCCATTTATCAGTTCCTTTTGTTTCCTGTTGCTCGCTTCTTGTTATTCAAAGTTTCCATCAATTGTTTTGTACTCACAAATTGTGGAATAGTGCCGTTCTCGTCTTTGTGAAGTGTTTGATTTTTGTTATTACTCCTGTTGTTGCGCACACTAGCCACTGCACCCGTCTTACCAGCAGGTAGTTGATTGTTGGTAACTACCTGGTTATTCTGCAAAACCAAAAAAATACATGCTAAATAATTAACATATGACTCATACCATGCACTAGTTCATGAACAATGAAACATTTTTGAATAAAAAATTACCTGCTCTACATTTGCATCAATCTCAGCTGTTGTTTGGTTCTCCTCCGGAGGTCCTAAGGGTGGCTCGTTCGCTCCTGTTTGATCAGCTGCTGTTGCATTTGTACTTTAGTTAACTTGCAATAAAATCTCATTAGTACTGTTGTTTAGCTTTCACACAATACCTTTAATGATCTTGAGCAAGCTTATATGAGCGTCATGACTACATGAATATGCAAGTTAAAACCGATCCTTACTATTACCTGTGTTGATGCTCCATGCCCTCGTGCTTCTAGCAGCTCTAGAAACTCTTTCCTAAGCTCTTCTTTGTCAGCCTCCCTAGCTTTCTGCAGTGCTTCTTCCATCTCACGCTTTTGCTCTTCCATCACACGCTTGTGTTCTTCCTTCTCGACTTCCATTTGAGTAACTTGGCTTTGAAGTTGTTCTTGGTCCTTCTGTAGTTGAGCCTTCATCTCTTCTTTTTCTTTGTGTGATGCTATTTCAGAACGGGCATGTTCCTCATTTTGTTCTAGCATTATCTGCCTTCTACTTGGATACCTTGCCATATACCCATTGCCGTGAACCTTGGATGATCTGCATCTAGTAGTTTCCCTGTATGTTTTCTGGAAAATATGGTTTCTCTATGTTGAAGGAACAAAGTGCTCTGTTGAGTCTACTTCCTTGTTTATAATTTGGGTGCAAGCAATTTCCTGACACATATAAGACATTTGAAAGTGCTTAAATAAACTTGGAATTTAATAGGCCGACTATGATACATTTATTAGAGGTTTCTGGAAAGTAGATTATACTTACATAGACAGCCTTAGATGCATCATTTGACCATTTCTCTCCCTTACTGTGTGTTTGCACCCATAGATCCAAATCATTTGGCTCTTCACCAGTATCTGGGTCTCTCTAATTTTGCCCAGAAAAAAACAAATGAATATTTTAACAAGTACTAAATTCAAACAACGCATGCATGTGCTTCTCTATAGTCATTACCATTTCATAGCTAATCTGAGAGAAAGGTTTTGATCCCATCATATGTTGTGTTTGTTGCATCGCACGGTTTTCAGAATTCATGGTGCTGATTTTCTGCATATATACTAGTTTGTTTTAAAAAACAATTCTCAAAACAACACAATTCTTTCTACAATTGCTATTGCAAACTAAGAAGTGAAATGCATCGAACCTGGAAGTCCGAAGTGCCAAAATACAATATGAGATAGTGCCATTCAACAATATGGAGGCTTCTGGCTTATGCCTCATTCTCAAATCGTAACAGTCCCATGCCCTATATGTGGCACTGAATGTTGACCGCCAACCTTTATAGCGTTCATTAGCTATGGTCCATATAATTTTTTTGTTTTCATCATTCTCCTCAAGGTCCCACTTGTCCTGTTCAAAAGAAATTTACACACAAAGAATCAATTCTTACACTATTTGATATGTAAGAATAAGTAAGATGGGTATGGTGGAAAGAAAGTATGAAAGCTTATTACCATTACATCAGCGGCTATCGCTTCTTTAACATCATCATCAATATTTTTCCATTTTTTGACACCAATAAGTGGAGCATGTATTCTTGTGAACAAAACGATTTCGTTAACAAAAGCTCGTTGGTTACCACCTACAGGCCCTCCTAGTCTTTCTGAGAATTGGATTTTCATTTTCCGAGTGCCTTGCTTATGCCTCTTGTTTGATGCAGGAAAACCTTTCAGCGGCCCACGTGCTCTGTACTTCCTCTTTGTACTTCCTCTTTGCAACATACAATGAAATGCAATATATGTTCTCGTTAACGCTGTGAAACCTAATTGTGAGGCTTACAAAAAATGGTTTTAGAAAAAAAACAACTTACCAGAACTGTCCTGATGCTTTAAACGCCGAGCATGACTTGGCCACTCTGTTGGAGGTGTTGGATTGCTGGCTACACTTGACTGACTATCGTTCATTCCTTCATATGCCTCTTCACAATATAAAACTTAAGTTAAAATTGGTCAATAAAATGTCTGAAAAATTAGAGAGAGATATTAAATTACCGATCTCGTCTAATAGTCCTTGATCTCTGCAACCATGTATACATGAATGAATTGGATATAACAATGAATTAATTAAGATACAGTTATGGACAAGAGTGTATAAATTTCACTTACCTTTGCCTTCGCCCATTTCATGCAGTTCTTCAAGCCATGACTTGTATTCATCAACTGGCTTATTTGTGAAGTCTTCATGAAATGTTGTACCTGGTGGTACTTTCTTTGGTGTTATGTTTACAGTCAGGTCGGTAATTTTAGTCCGGCTTAGAACTAATCTAACTTCGCACTCCTCATCGTGTTGTACTATCATATTACATGCATGTACCTCTTTTTCAATCTCTACTAGTTTTGCAATATATTTACGTTCTCGTTTCTTATAGTATAAGAAATCCCTCAAAGAGTACCCAAAACGTCCTTTCATTGTTAGCAAGTTTCCAAAGGTGAGATCGATCCTTCTTATTTCCATTTTAATATAATCCTTTCCCTTTGGTGCCCCTTGGAGGTCAATATACAAAGACCACATTTCTTCTTGTTCTAGCGTCAAATCAACCCTGACATATGTTGATTAATGGAAAGAATATGAATATAATTGCGAGCATGATAAAAATGAAAGAAGAAAACAACGTACTTATTTCAATAGTGCATATATACTGAAAAATCAAGCCTCTAAGTTTGAAAAAATAAAAGCAAGGATAAATCCTTGATTCCTGAACAAGAAGAAAATCAACAGTTTCAACGATCTTATTTTGATAGAGACATGCTCACAAGTACAAGAATGAAGGATGTTGGGTGTGACCAGTGTCAGTGGTTACGTACATATTTTGCGACTCATCAAATGACTTCAAACCCTCTGATTTTGCACTGATATTAGAGTATTGACGGTCGTCGTCGTCTAAGTCGGTGTGGTCGGAGGAAGCATGGTGACTCGGCGTCCTCTCCTCGTCGGCGAAAAGCGACGCCGAGGCCCCGCGACCACAATTCATCGTCTTGTTTGCTCCCGGTGGCCTCGTGTATTGTGGGGTCGCCGAGGATGGATGACTCCGCGCCGTCGCTGAGGATGGATGACTCCGCGCCGTCGCCGATGATGGATGATTCCGCGCCGTCTCCGTTGTCCCTTGAGCTGTCGGGGAGGTCTCCGTCTCCTTCCCTTGTAAACCCTAACTGGAGGTTGCTTAGTCTGGGGAATAGATTAGTGGTGGCGCTAATTGCGATTTGGAGTGACATGTCGAGAAGGGACGGAGATATCAGGGAGGCCGAAAAAGTTTCGGGACACAATGCACCGGAAAAATTGGCCGGGGAGAAAGGCAGCCCAAAATTGTCGACCTCTTTAATTTTGAAATTTCATTGAAAAAATGGCCCGGGGAGAAAGGCAACCCAAAATTTCCATTTATTTTTCATTAAATCAAAATTTAATCACATTAATAGGTAAACTAGTTCTAAAAATTTCACAAATGCACACAACATAATGGGAGGCCTCCATAATCATCCCAAAAAAAATTCAAATGATTCGAAGAAAGTCGTACTACACATTCCCCACAAGGATGAACATCTCTTGTTGAGTGACAAGGGTATGTGTGAGCGATGGATGACTTTGTGAGGATGTGCATCACCACTTTATTAGATTGATTTGGATTTTTTTGTACAACATTATACATTACAATGAAGGGTCTATGCAAGCTTTCAGATTTTTCTACTTAACTTAGGGCTTTTTCCCATTTATTTTTCATTAAATCAAAATTTAATCACATTAATAGGTAAACTAGTTCTAAAAATTTCACAAATGCACACAACATAATGGGAGACCTCCATAATTATCCCAAAAAAGTTTCAAATGATCCAGAGAAAGTTATACTACACATTCCCCACAAGGATGAACATCTCTTGTTGAGTGACAAGGGTATGTGTGAGCGATGGATGACTTTGTGAGGATGTGCATCACCACTTTATCAGATTGATTTGAACTTTTTTGTACAACATTATACATCACAATGAAGGGTCTATGCAAGTTTTCAGATTTTACTACTTAACTTAGGGCTTTTTCCCATTTATTTTTCATTAAATCAAAATTTAATCACATTAATAGGTAAACTAGTTCTCAAAATTTCACAAATGCACACAACATAATGGGAGACCTCCATAATCATCCCAAAAAGTTTCAAATGATTCGGAGAAAGTTGTACTACATATTTCCCACAAGGATGAACATCTCTTGTTGAGTGACAAGGGTATGTGTGAGCAATGGATGACTTTGTAGTAGTATATAGTAGTAGTATATAGTAGTAGTATATAATTGATGAGACTTGGTATTCATGACTTTTCTATTTGAAAGGTTTTAGAATTTCAAAACAAGGTTTAAGATGTCATTGTTACGAAGTTCAAAGTTTCATTCATTAAATCTTTCTCAAATGCAAAATTTCCCCATTTTGGACGCCAGTTACACCTGTAACGCTGCTAGCCCTTCTTCTTCCCCCGCATCCTCTCCACCACCGCCGCGTCTCCTTCACCCCGCAGCCTCTATACCACCGCCGCTTCCCTTCACCTCATCCCCACCTCCACCGCCGCATCCTCGCAGCACAGACTTCCTCTCCACATCCACCGCCGCATCCTCGCTGTTCCTAGGATAGGGTTTTGCCTCCGCTCCGCCGCCTGCAATCCTCTCCACAGCCGCCGCCTACACTGATGACCAGGCCAAAGAGGCGCCACTACCAAAGGGAGGCAGGTACCGGGAGGTTCGCCCCTTCCTCCTCTGCACGGGTCATCAAGAAGAATGGCGTGGCCGCTGCCTCAGCGAGGAAGAAGGGTGTAGCCGCCTCCTCCGCGCTGGCGAGGAAGGGCGTGGCCGCCTCATCCGCGCCGGTGAGGAAGGGCTTGGCCGCCTCATCCGCGCCGGCGAGGAACAAGTCCTCGGCGGAGATAAAGGAGGAGCCCCTGGAGCGCAGTGCCTCCGTCGACACCACCACCAGCGGCTCCGTCGACACCACCAGCAGAGGCTACGTCATGGGGGTAATGCCGCAACTGCTGGGAGGGAAAGCACCTCTGCCATTACTGGCTTCATGGAGGTGACAAGTGCCCTCCAAGTGCTGGGGAACAGCCCACCAACACCGGCGCCACCACCAGTAGCGTAATAACATAAATTTTCTGATTTTTTCGATCTTAATTTAATTGTATTCATGAAATGTGTTTACTTCTCAATTGATTTTCCAATCTTGTGTAGTAGTAGTAATATGATTTTGCCTTCTTGCTTAAATGAACAATCCAGTGAACAATCTTGATTTTCAGTGGATAGTGAAGTAAACATTTCTGTGAACTTTTAATCATGCTATTAATCATGATGCTAATATGTATGATATTAACTTTTTGTCTTTGCAAGTTTTAGTTCTCTATGAGTAGCTACAATCTTGTGTACATGAACTAGTACTTACTATTACTACTATGAATGTGCTCTGAAACTATCAATGTGATAATATTCTGAATGTAGCTCTTTGGTTTCATATATGTAGGCACCAGTGAATAACCTCACCCTCATGGAGGCCCTAGATGCAGTGGTTACTAAACCAATAATGAACAAGCTCAGAGCTCTGCAGTGGACTGTCGATGACATCAGGGAAAAGGTAGAGAAGGCGGCGAAGATGCTGAGGAGGCCAAGAACATTTGTTGACACCGTTTTTCGACACGTGTCAAATGGGCTGACGCTTGACTGGTCAGCGGCCTTTCTCCATCGGTATCAGGAGTCGATAGTGCCGATGGAAGAGTGCTGCGGGAAGACTAAGTGTTTTGCCGACAAGATTAGTAAAGTCTTGCTGAAACTGATTGCCGATGAAGAGTCCTTGCCGATTGCCGATGAGGGGTCGTTGCCAACTGCTGATGAAGGGTCATTGCCGATTGTCGATGAGGGGTTATTGCCGATTGCCGATTGGGGATGATTGGTGAGTTACTGGCACAAGGTCGCTAATCGGAAATGTTGCCGATTGCCGATCAGGAAAGTGTTGCCGATGCCGATGGGCGTGACAACGCTTGGTGACAGCCGAAGGTTACTGATGGTCAAAAGAAGGAAGGCGCAGATTAAAGGGATCTGCCGATGGAAAGTTTCCATCGAGAAGAAGTATAAGGAAACTGGTGTTTTATGCCAGTATTATTATAGTAGTTTGAGTCCGACTCTTGCATGGGTCGCTTATTTTCCCTTAAAATAGGTGTGTTTGTTTAGGAAATGAATATTATTATCCGGCTCCTGTGCGAGTCAGTTTCCTTTAAAGTAGGAGTTTGTTTTAGGAAGGATATGTGTCGTGTCTTTGTACAACTCTCCATGCGAGAGTATAAATATGTGCCCGAGGGCTATGGAATAAACAATCAATTCAATTCAAAACAAACCAATTCTACTTCTATCTTACTTTTATCGCAATTTACCTTTTACTGCATTAGCTATAGTTTTCAACGAGTTCTTCAAGCTTTCGACGGGCTGCATCACCTTGATCTCCGTCAAATCCTTGTTAGTTCCGCGTGGGAGTACCTCTAGGTTTTGGCAATCCGGGCGCATCACTGTTTGCCTCGTCTAGCTCTGCTCTAGTTACCCTTGATCAATCTGAGCCTTGACGTCCGGGCGCATCGCTGTCGTCTCGTTAGCTTGTTCTAGTTATCATCCTTGTCGATTGATTGGTCAAATCGACTGGCACGCCCTCGACATCGAGCTTTGGGTAATAGCCCGAGGTGTTCACAGATCTGACGTTTTTTTGTGTCAACACCTCTTTGGCACGCTCGGTGGGACCAGATTATACAAATCTACACATTCGGCATGGCTGATCACGCCGATGTCAACCAGAGAAACGTCATTGAAGTGTCTGAGGCCGATCTGAAAGATGATCAGATGCAGGCCATGGAGCGGGCTATGGAGGAGTACAAACAGCTGTACCTCAAATCCTTCAGCCTCACCAGGAGTGGCGAAGCAATTCAGAAATAGGATCCGCCGTTGCCACGGCAGGTCACGTACGACGCCAACCCTGGTAAGCTACAAGAGATGGTTAATGCCGCTGTAAGTCAAGCTTTGATTAACCACTCCAGCGTGCTGTCCAATACTGTCTACAATGCTGTCGCACAAACTTTCAAAGAAGGACATGCACCGCGATATGTCGGTCCAGCGTACCATCAACCTGCATTGGCATCTGCAAGCCCATCGGCGACCCAAATGGCGTCTTCCACCCCTGTGGAACCGTCTGCCGATGTGGCTACATCACCAAGACCGAACGCTGGCGACACTACCAAGTTCAATGCAGATCCGGCCGCGTCGGTGACTTCAGGGCCAGCCCCCGCTAACTGGTGGAGATACGGTATGCCTCCGAATCTATATGCTGGTTCTAATCTGGTGCAGGGAGACAGTTCAGCCTGGAGGAATTCTACGGCATCGGCAACACAATCACAGCCGATGGCTCATATGATGCACAACTCTGCGCCTGCTCCTACCAAACAAGTGCCATCAGATGACCTCCAAGTAATCCCCAAGATACCTCTGATGCCACCATCGGCAAGCTCCGTGCCGATGCAGCTTATCACAACCGCCGGCAGTCAATCTCTGGCGGCAAATTCTCAAGCTGGAGTGCCGATTCCTCAAGGTAACATGGTGATCAATTGCTCTAGAATTCAAGAGCCGCATGCTTCGGTCAGCTATCAGCCATCGGCAAGTCACATACCGATGCTTTATAATCCTGGATGGGTCAACCAGCCGCCGGCTCAGCAGCCTGGTACGCCGATGCTTTATTATGGAGGCCCAACTTACACTCAGAGCGGACCATCGGTACAGCAACCGATGAATGTGACGGTTCAGCCAACTCCGCCAAGTGTGCCAAACCATCCATCGGTAAGTCAGCCGATGCATAGCGTCTAGATGACTGGTGCTGCGCCCGCGACTACTGCACATCTTCAAGAGGCACGTCAGCCGACTCCACCAGTCGACAATCAGCCAATGAGTCGGCAAGAGCAGGACGCATACTGGGTCGGTAAGATTGCCGAAGTCATGAAAGAGCAATTCGGTATCAAACCCAAGGTCAACACATACTCCTATCAGACCCCGTACCCGCCTGCATATGATTTGATTCCTCTTCCAAATCGGTACAAGGTGCCCGATTTTACCAAGTTCTCCGGCCAAGACGACACGTCGACAATGGAGCATATCAACCGCTTCATTATTCAGTGTGGAGAAGCTGCCAGCAGGGAGGAGTTAAGGGTGAGATTGTTCTCTTCGTCATTGTCTGGATCGGCATTCACATGGTTCATATCGTTGCCTTCAAATTCTATAATTACATGGGCCGATCTGGAGAGGCAATTTCACAAGTACTTCTTTGCTGGCATACATGAGAAGAAGCTTACCGATCTGGTCAAGATGAGGCAATGCAACGATGAATCGGTAGAGAGCTTCGTGCAAAGGCTGCGGGACGTGAAGAACAAGTGCTACAATCTGGTGCTTGATGATCGGAACTAGCAGATTTGACCTTCCAAGGGTTACTGCCGCATATCAAGGACAAGTACGCATCCCAAGAGTTTGAGAGCCTAAGTCACCTGGTGCAGAGGATTGCCGATCAAGATATCAAAGCCTTTGAGCCCAGGAAGACTTGGAATAAGAAGGTAACCTTCATCGGGAAAGAAGAAGACTCTGGATCGGATGAAGAGCTGAACGTCAATGCGGCCGAATGGGTGAAGGATAAGAAGCCTGTGTCTTGTCCGTTTGGCCAAAAAGAAACTGAGAGGTTCACCTTCGACATCACCAAGGCCGATAGGATGTTTGACTTGTTGCTACAAGAGGGGCGAATCAAGTTGGCGCCCAACCAAGTGATTCCATCGGCCGAAGAGCTCAAGAAGATTAGGTACTGCAAGTGGCATAATGAAACCTCACACAGTACCAATGACTGCAAAGTATTCAGGCAGCAGTTGCAATCGGAGATCGAGTCTGGGCGTATCAAGTTTGAAAACTCTAAAGTCCAGAAACCGATGAAGATAGATCAGCACCCATTCCCAAACAATATGGTGGAGATCAGTGAAAAGACCAGAGTGCTGACATCGGAAGCTGCCAAAAAGAACTCATCAGTAGACCCTGGTTACCAAGCGCCTGAGCACGATGCAAGGAGGTTTGCCGATGACAGAAGGGGTAAGAAGGTTGCCGATGAAGGTAACAGTGCTGACAGGGCTTCTGGGGTTGTGATCACGCACAAACAGCCAAGGCGAAGTCATCAGCAATCACGTGAAGAACGGTATCGGCAAGAAGAAGAGGAGCATCGGGAATGGCTTCGACACAAGGACCACTGGAGGTGTCCTTTCTTCGTTCATTGCTGGGAAGAAGGCATCAAGCTGCCCACTGCCGATAACTGTCCAGAATGCAATGGGTACTACACAGCCGATCGGTCAGGTAAGCGACCTTGTTTTGATGATCAGGCACCCAGGTACACCAGGCTACTCAAAGAGAATAGATCGGCACATGACCGACTGGGGGGCAAGCTCATTGCCCATGATCGGCTTGGTAGGCGTGTTGACCAGGGGGAGCTAGAGGAGATGGCCAATGCTAGAGTGCCCGACGAAAAGATATTCTCCAGAGATCCCAACATCGGAAGAAGTGCCGATGTAAGCGGTGAGAAGCAGCACCAACCCGTCTGGAAGACCAAGCTTCCTCCATGGTGCCCTAAGGGTTTGACTAAGACCCAGATGAGGAGGATTCAGCGCCAGCGCCGCGACGACTTGTATGACAGTGCAGAACCCTCGGGAGAGAAGCAATAGAGGCCGAAGCGTAAGGACAGGGACCTATCGGCAGATATAAACATGGTTGTCATATTGCCGATGGAGTTCATGGCGCCCGTCAGCGATGATGAAGAGACTGCCGATATGGCACAATTGGTGCTGGACCCGATGACGGATATCTTTGAAAAGCCTGCCGAAGATGAGAGGCAGCACTTAAGGGCTCTGTTTGTTAAGGGCAAAGTAGATGGTCAGCCGATGACCAAAATGCTAGTGGATGGTGGCGCGTCGATCAATATAATGCCCTATGTCGTATTCAGAAAGCTTGGCAAAGGTGATCAGGACTTGGTCGAAACCGACATGAAGCTCAAGGACTTCGAAGGCAACGTGTCAACCGCCATGGGAGCCGTATGCATTGACTTAACCATCGGCAGTAAGACTTTGCCGACAACGTTCTTTGTAATCAGCGGCAAAGGCACGTACAACTTGCTCCTCGGAAGGGATTGGATCCATGCTAATTGTTGTATCCCTTCTACTATGCATCAGAGCCTGGTACAGTGGATCGGGGACAGAATTGAAGTCGTCCGCGGTGAAGCCCCATCTACTATTGCATTGGCAGGGTTGGACACTTATGAGCAGACCAGGTGTATATCTGGTGAAGCCTGGGATAAAGAGTTCCTCAAAGTTGCTGATTACCGCATCAAGCCGATCCAAGCAGTCGGTCCTGAGGAGGAGTCTTAATGGATCAGTTCGCCGATGACGGAAAATTGGGGCAGGGCTTCACGTCTGCCGATGACCTGCTCGAGGTCGACATCGGCGATGGTAGTAAACCTAGGCCTACTTTTATTAGTGCTAAGTTAGATTCCCAATGTAAGCAACAGTTAATCGATTTATTGAAAGAGAATAAAGATTGTTTTGCTTGGGATTATACAGAGATGCCTGGTTTAGACCGATCAATAGTTGAACATCGGTTACCCATCAAGTCTGGTTTTCAGCCATATCGGCAGCCGGCACGCTAATGCAATCCTACTATCTTACCCGATATTAAGGCTGAGATTACCAAGTTGATCGAGGCTGGATTTATTCGGCAATGCCGATATGCCGATTGGATCTCTAATGTGGTTCCTGTGTATAAAAAGAATGGAAAACTCCGAGTTTGCATTGATTTCAGGAATCTGAACAAGGCTATGCCGATGGATGGCTACCCGATGCCTGTTGCCGATCTGCTGATCGATGCTGCTGCTGGGCACCAAATTATTAGCTTTATGGATGGTAATGCTGGGTATAATCAAATATTCATGGCTGAAGAAGACATATCCAAGACTGCTTTCCGATGTCCAGGTCACGTTGGCTTATTTGAGTGGGTAGTCATGACTTTTGGCTTGAAGAATGCCGGTGCTACTTATCAGAGGGCAATGAATTTTATCTTTCATAAGTATATCGGCACAATAGTTGAAATCTACATCGATGACGTGGTGGTTAAGTCTGGAGACTTCAAAAAGCATCTTGCCGATTTGCGGAGGATATTAGAGTGCACGAGGGAGCATGGGTTAAAGATGAATCCTAATAAGTGCGCGTTTGGCGTATCGGCAGGGCAGTTTCTGGGTTTCATGGTGCATCAGAGAGGCATTGAAATCGGCAGAAAGTCTATTGATGCAATTAACAGGGTAGTTGCTCCCACAAACAAGACTGAGTTGCAATCTCTGATCGGCAAGATTAATTTCATTAGAAGATTTATATCCAATCTGTCTGGTAAGATTAAATCTTTTAGTCCTCTGTTAAAGTTGAAAGCCGATCAAGAGTTTATATGGAGAGAAGAGCAGCAGACAACCTTAGAAGAGATTAAAAGATACTTGGTAAATCCTCCAGTCTTAGTTCCACCTCAACACGGGAAGCCTTTCAGGTTATATTTGTCTGCCGATGATGGTGTTATCGGATCAGCCTTAATTCAAGAGTTTGAGGGGAAAGAGCGTGTAATATATTACCTGAGCAGAAGATTGGTGGATGCTGAAACCAGGTATTCGGCTATAGAAAGATTGTGCTTATGTTTATACTTCTCTTGTATTAAATTAAGACATTATTTACTGTCGGCCGAATGCACTGTTGTCTGCAAAGATGATGTGGTCAAGTACATGTTGTCAATGCCGATTTTGAGTGGACGAATCGGTAAGTGGATTTTGGCGCTATCAGAGTTTGACCTAAGGTATGAATCGACTAAAGCTGTTAAGGGTCAGGTAATGGATGATTTCATTGCTCAGCACTGCAATGTGGTGAGCTTTGTTGAGATTGCTCCTTGGGCTCTATTCTTTGATGGGTCTACGTGCAAGGATGGAGCAGGTATCGGTATTCTGTTGATTTCACCCGAGGACAGAGGTATGAGATTTCATTGCCGATTGTTGCTACTTCGACAAACAATCAGGCTGAGTACCAGGCTTTGCTTAAGGGGTTGGAACTACTCAGGGAGGTGCGTGCCGATGCTGTTGAAATCTTCGGTGATTCCATGTTGGTGATTAATCAGTTGATCGGGACATATGAGTGCCGAAGCGAAGTGTTAATTGCAGCCCATGAGCGGTGTTTGCAGTTGTTAAAGGAGTTCAAAGAATACCGCCTTGAACACATTCCAAGGTTGCATAATGAAGAGGCCAATCGGTTAGCACAGAATGCCTCAGGATATCAGCCGATTCAGGAAGTCACGACATCGGTAACAGTTGCCGATGACTGGAAAAAGGAGATTGTCGATTACTTGAGGGATCCGTCCAGGAAAGTTGAGAGGCGTCTAAGGTTCCAAGCTACTAAGTATGTGCTCCTTGATAATGAGTTGTATTATCGGACAATTGATGGAGTTTTACTTAGATGTCTTGGCAAAGAGGAATCAAAAGAGTTGATGGGTGAGATCCATGAAGGTGTATGTGGAGCGCATCAATCGGCATTCAAGATGAAGTGGATGATTAGGCGGAATGGATATTATTGGCCAACAATCCTTGAAGATTGCTTCAATTATTTCAAAGGGTGCCAGGACTGTCAGAAGTTTGGTAATGTGCAAAGGGCACCTGCATCGGCAATGAATCCTATAATCAAGCCTTGGCCGTTCAGAGGATGGGCTATTGATCTCATCGGCCAAATTTATCCACCATCGATTAAGGGGCACAAATTCATACTTGTTGCTACCGATTACTTTACCAAGTGGGTCGAAGCAATCCCCTTGAAGAAGGTGACATCGACAAACATGGTAGATTTCGTTAAGGAGCACATCGTTTACCGATTCGGTATTCCTCAGACTATCACTACCGATCAAGGGACCATGTTCACATCAGGAGAGTTTGATGACTTTGCAGTTAGCATGGGTTTCAAGGTGTTGAATTCTTCTCCTTATTATGCTCAGGCTAATGGTCAAGCTGAAGCGACTAATAAGGGAGTCATTAAGCTTATAAAACGTAAAATTGAAGAGAACCCTAGAAGGTTGCATGTAGTCTTAAACAAAGCTTTGTGGTCGTATCGGATGGCTTGTCATGGTGCAACCAAGGTCTCGCCGTATCAGTTGGTTTATGGACACAATGCTGTCCTACCTTGGGAAATCAAAATGGTTCTAGGCGACTGTCTTTTCAGGATCAATTGACGACCGATGGTTCTAGGCGACTTGGCATTCTGGATGGTCCAGCTTCATCCTGAACATCGGCAGCGGATGCCGATGACTGGGCCCTTGTTGGAGAGGCAGCCGACGCCGCTGGTGCTGGTATAGTTGTAGCCGGCGTCGCCTCCGATGTAGTGGCAGTTTCTTGTGGCGGTTCCATTCTGACATCGGGGATTTGGGTCGATGGTGCCGATGCCGACATCGCTGCTGCTGCGGGAGGTTGAGTTGTTTCTTCGCCGGGTTAGTCTGGCCGATTGTGCCGATGAAGATGCTTCCGCTATCATGGCGGGTGGGGTTATCTCTTGAACCGGGACGTCGTCCATCGGTCGATCAGGAACATTTACCGATGGAGGTTCTGCCGATGACCCACCGGTGGTTGGTGCAACTGAAGTCGATGGAGGTTCGGCCGATAACCCACCGGTAGTTGGTGCGATTGGGATCGAAGGCAGTCCTGCTGGCGGCACATCGGCAGCTGATGGCGCAGTTGGAGCCGATGGTGGAGGAGAAGCTAGCCTCAAGCGCCTCTTCTTCGTCGGCGCAACAGCAGGGGAGCCAACTCGCTTGGATGAAGACCGGGGGGCATCGACAGCCGGGCGGGAAGGCGTTTGCCTGCTGGAAGCAGATGCCGATGACCATAGCGCCTGAAAATACAAAGCAAGTTATGCAAGATAAATGTTGCCGATAAAACAGTACGTAATCGGTACGGGTAAATGCGAGTTTACTGCATAAACCCGTGTCAGGGCAACGGCAGCAGCCGATGTAGCCTGGGTTTTTGTGGGTGTCGGCGCAGGTACCTGTTGAGGCGTGAAGGCGGCCAGCGTCGGAGCTCTGGTGCCGATGATCGATATGGGGCCCATTATCCGAAGATTAAAGGGCCTACCACTGTTACTAATTGTAGGAACCGGATCATCAGCCTGTCAGGCGCAAGGGTGCAAAGGAGTTAGGCGTTAATACCGATGATAAATAAAGTAATGAAAGTACATCGGACAGCAGACTTACTGCGTCGTCAGGGATGATGTAACTGGCGTCGATCAAGTGCCGATAATAGTGCGAAGACTTGGCGAGTAGCTGACACTTCCACTCTTGCCACCAAGACTTGAATTCGTTGGTGATGAAGGAGGTTGGCGACCAGGAAGATAAGTCGAGGTCTGACAGGTCGGCATTGGCAGGAGGGCTGATGACTTTATTCCAGTCCAGATTACTGGAGATTGTCTCCCTAGGTTTTACTACTCTGGAGAAGCAGAGCTTGATCAGCAGTTGGCCGAATGCCAGTTGTCTCGCTGCTGCCGATGGGTAGTAAAACTCATAGGATGGTGGAGTGTTCTTCCCAGATCCAAAGATATTCACTGGGATGGCTCGGGGAGTAATGCTGGCTCTCATAATTGCTTGGTTCTCAGGCGAGCTCATGTCAGACAAGTTGAACAGCAACGGGAACCGGTTGTGTTCGTCAAGATATGGCCACCAGGCCCGTTCCGAGGAGGGAAATCCGTTGTAGAACTTCTGGAAATAGTAGCCGAAGTGTTCCACATCGGCGTCGGTACCTGGCAGCATTATGACGGCCTCTCCAAAGTTAAGCAGAGGCCGAGTTGTCGATTCGTCATCGTCGTATCGGTAGTCTTCTGATATGTCCCTCGGGAATTGTTGGGAAAATAGGTCAAACCGAGAGCCTTGTGCATATGTGCGTTCAGCCATAGATTGACAAACCACCAGGGGCCTCCGAGATTGCCGATGGGCTCTCCTAGCAGTAGCTTATTGGATACTTGATGCAGCAATCGGTAGACTGATCCGAGGAGATACCTACCTAAAGGGAGCCTTGTTCCATTGGCAAGCAGTTCAGCCGCGGGGAGGTGCATAGTGGTCGGGCCGATGGTTTTGCCATAGAAGACAAACTTCTCCAACCACATGTTTAAGAAGATGGCATGCTCCGTTGGGTTACCGATCCGGTTTTCTGGTGTTCCTGAATATAACCTGTCCAGCCTCCGATGCTACGGGTGTTCACCTTGTACTTAGATTTTCTGTTGAAGAGGCTAAGCGTATCGGCAGAGGTGATATCCAAACCGGTCAACATGTAAACATCGGCAAGGGTGGGAGTAGCTGGTCCATGCGTGAAGAGGAAAGCATTCATGCTGTCGGACCAGAAGTATGAAGCTGCCATCATCAAGTTTTCATTCCTCTCTGCATCGGCAATTGAGAGCCTAATGCATTGATCTAAGTCACGCTCCTGCCAGTACACTTGCTGTGACCTAGCCAATCTCAAGAACCAGTTCTTCCATCCTTTGGTGTGCTTGGGCCATGAGCGGAATGTGTCCTTCCACAATCCTAGATCAAAGCTCTCAGATCTAAGCGGTACCCGGTTGGTTTCTGCGTTGATGATGGAGGTGGGGTCTGGATTGCCCATTGGGCCTAGGCAGCTGAGATTGGAACCAACGAGGGGGATGATTACTTTATTGTACAGCTCCTAGGGTTCAAAGAAAAAGGGACGAATCAGAAAGAAGGATGGGGATAAAATCAGGTTTTTGCAGGGAAAAGAACCAAGCAGAGAGGTTGGATTGAATGGAGAATGAGTTTTACCTTCGGGATGTCGACTTGGATCGCCATTTGGAGTCGGAGAAATGCTTGGTTCGTCCTTGGGTTGCGAAAGAGTACTGTTGCTCGAGCCTGTGTTCTTCAAAGCAGCCGGAGGTTGAAGACGAAGGCAGGAAGGTGAAAGTAAAATGAGCTCGGGTAAAAAGGACGGTGTGGATCCGGTAATTTTTATAAGCCTGTTCAGGGGTATTTTGGGGTTCTGTTTCACACTGTGCAGGAATGTGGAGAGGCCCGCAGTAGATACGCGCGGTGATCGAGATGGTTTGCAACTGTTTGTGCTACAATCGAGGGATTTTATTATTAAATTGCGGTTCCATACGCGAGGATCGAGGAAACGTACACCTATCTCGGGGGTAACGGCTACAGCAATGGCTACAGTGGAGAGAATTTCGGCACGTAAAGTTATACGCTCCGAAACTGGGGGCATGTGTTGACACCGTTTTTCGACACGTGTCAAATGGGTTGACGCTTGACTGGTCAACGGCCGTTCTCCATCGGTATCAGGAGTCGATAGTGACGATGGAAGAGTGCTGCGGGAAGACTAAGTGTTTTGCCGATGGAAGCTGATGAGCTTTGCCGACAAGATTAGTAAAGTCTTGCTGAAACTGATTGCCGATGAAGAGTCCTTGCCGATTGCCGATGAGGGGTCGTTGCCAACTGCTGATGAAGGGTCATTGCCGATTGTCGATGAGGGGTTATTGCCGATTGCCGATTGGGGATGATTGGTGAGTTACTGGCACAAGGTCGCTAATCGGAAATGTTGCTGATTGCCGATCAGGAAAGTGTTGCCGATGCCGATGGGCGTGACAGCGCTTGGTGACAGCCGAAGGTTACTGATGGTCAAAAGAAGGAAGGCGCAGATTAAAGGGATCTGCCGATAGAAAGTTTCCATCGAGAAGAAGTATAAGGAAACTGGTGTTTTGTGCCAGTATTATTATAGTAGTTTGAGTCCGACTCTTGCATGGGTCGCTTATTTTCCCTTAAAATAGGTGTGTTTGTTTAGGAAATGAATATTATTATCCGGCTCCTGCGCGAGTCAGTTTCCTTTAAAGTAGGAGTTTGTTTTAGGAAGGATATGTGTCGTGTCTTTGTACAACTCTCCATGCGAGAGTATAAATATGTGCCCGAGGGCTATGGAATAAACAATCAATTCAATTCAAAACAAACCAATTCTACTTCTATCTTACTTTTATCGCAATTTACCTTTTACTGCATTAGCTATAGTTTTCAACGAGTTCTTCAAGCTTTCGACGGGCTGCATCACCTTGATCTCCGTCAAATCCTTGCTAGTTCCGCGTGGGAGTACCTCTAGGCTTTGGCAATCCGGGCGCATCACTGTTTGCCTCGTCTAGCTCTGCTCTAGTTACCCTTGATCAATCTGAGCCTTGACGTCCAGGCGCATCGCTGTCGTCTCGTTAGCTTGTTCTAGTTATCATCCTTGTCGATTGATTGGTCAAATCGACTGGCACGCCCTCGACATCGAGCTTTGGGTAATAGCCCGAGGTGTTCACAGATCTGACGCTTTTTGTGTCAACACCATTACCCAGAAGACGGCAACAGCGGCTGTTGGATAGCGCCATGCCTCCGAAGCACTAGGAAGTGAACCGATGCCACTTTAGCTGTACAAATATGTATGATCAAGTTGGTAGACATGTTAAGCACTTTAATTTAGGTGTAGTAGTAGTGGTGAAGACAATCTAGCCTCTATGGCTGTACAAATAATGGTTGTGATGAAGCCAATTTGCCTATATTATATATCTATATTGTTGCTGTTATCAAACTGTTATCAAGTTTGTTAAAACACTATCAAGTTTGTTTGCAGATGGATGAGAAGGGAAAAGGATCAGAAAAAGGAAAAAATGAAAGAAAGGCAAAAAAAAGGTGCTGGTGAAGGCTCGGCCCCTAGACCTCCGGAGTCAAAACGGCCTTCCATTGCACTAAGTGTTTGTGAGTTCAAAAGGGATACTCCAACATTGCTTATGAGGAGTTAGTAATTCTTTGTTTTACATATTATAAAAACACATTTTCAGAGCAGCAAATGACCTCAGATGAAAATGTCATAGCAAGGAAAGTTGCTAGGTTCATCAAGATGTACAACTTGTAGTCATGGTGTTTTTTCATGTGACTTAGTTTTCCCAAGCCGGACCCTAGAGATAAAAGCTCGCGTTGTCATTATAAAATATTATCGAAATTGACCAGAATAAATTAAATTAAATTTAAAATATAATGAAACTAATCTGTGTTATTTTTTTCTAAATTTAACGAAAAAAAATAAATTGACCAAAGTCTACCCACGAAACCGGTTTGAACCTGACCCATTAGCAAGCCTACGCACACATCTCTCACACATGTCATTTATACATGCATGAAATCAGGAGCGGCGGTTCCACTTCCTACGGCTCGCCCCTTCGTCTCCCCAGTCCCCAATATCAACAGTCACTTCCACTTCTGCCGCATCTCCGACCCCGTCGCCTCCACCGACGCATCCTCGCCCCGTCTCCTCCACCGCCGCATCCTCGCATCCACTGCCGCATCCTCGCCCTCGCCACATCCACTGCCGCATCCTCACCCTCGTCGCCTGTCACACCCATTTTTAAGAACAAAAATAAGTGCATAAAAGGGCTCATGTGCACCCCAGGAATAGTCGCACACATGAGTTGACAAATTATAAAAAGTACCATCACAGTGCTTATTACATAGCGAATAAATATTCATTACATAGTCTGAAACAAATAACTTTAACTAAACGAAGATATCTGCGGAAGCTCCAAGGGACTGGTTGACTGGTTGACTCCAAGTCTAGTACTCATTGCGGTAATCATCAACCCAATCTTCATCTGTGGTGTTTGAATGCAAGGGTGAGCACATACGTACTCAACAAATATAACACGGGGTTCATGAAGCTCAAAAGGGTATGCAAGGTTCATAGCGGTAAGCATTTTAGGTAGATCAAATTCATATTAATATCAACAATTGCCAAGGTGTCTTGCATAAGCTCAAATATCCATGATCATAAAGTAAATGACAATGATACAATAAATAAATAACACTTGCATAAGCCACATAGAAATAAGAACCCAATAATTCTGTGAGTTTTCCGAGCCGCTCGTGTCCGTGAGCACGGCTATCATGATAGTTTTTAACTCTGATCAGAGGTGTACAACTTTACCCACGAGTCGTGTTGCCCAGATGCCCGGGTTAATTACTCCCAAAACACTGCCAAGGTGAGCGGGCAGGGTACACTATGAAACCTTTCAAGGGTTCGTCTAACAAGTTAGGGCCGCAAGGTTTCCATGGCAGGGAGATATAGAGCCAACCTGTCCACGGTCACACTCCTTCGCGGCTATGCCCATAGATTAGGAACCACACTATACCCGTCTCGGCACACCCCTTTCGCGCCATAAAGGTAACCACTGAACGAGCTAGAAAAGGTCCCCATACTGAGCTAAAGCCAGAGCCATATAGCCCTCGTGGTTGTACTGTATATCCCATATTTTGCCGACAGATAAGCTCCTATAATCCATTGTTGCTAAAAAGCGAGTTTTACCATTATTGCATATAGTCATTAACAAATTAAGATCATGTACATCTGGTATGAGTGCTAGCAATACTAATCATATATGGTGAATCAAATCATAGGTGTCAAGGTAAACAAGATTTCAATCACTAGGATCATTCTATGGTAAAACAAGGAATATCATGCATATGAGTTATATTATTTGTGAATAGGACAACAAGGATAATTCCATGTTATACTTGCCTTCTTCAAAAAACTCTTGCTGATCCTGCGGGTCTTGATCAAAGAGAAACTCCGGCTCTTCAACGGGTTGCTCAACGTCTATACCGATCAACAATCAACACCATTCAACCAACGGTAATCATACACGAAGCAAACAAAGCTATGATTAGAACAGTACACCAACAGTAGTAAATCAAGATGAAAAGTTTATAAAACTAATCTACGCATTGCTACGATCACATTAATGTTTCGTTCACGAAAAACGGAGCTAAAACGACGAAGTTAGGAAATAAACGGGTTTTCCTATATAAAGATAATAACTTAAATCTAATCAGGAAATTAAACTTTTTCAAATCTATCTAATAGTAGTATTAACATAAAGAAAATTTTTCTACGAATCTAACGCGATTTGAACGGGTCAAAACGGATTTAAAATAAGCAAGATATAGGGTTTTGAATTTCAATGGCAATTCTGTAAATAGAAATTTTCCTTTATTTTCGAAATAAAAGAATTCCGACGGAGTTTACGCTTTCCAGAGGCAAAAGCGTAATCACTGAGGGCGCCATGGATTGCGGGTTGACACTTGAAGAACTGCAGGGGCTCTTTAGCAAGATGCCAGATCGTAGGGGTATCGGCGATCCACGATCGTCGATCTCAGATTGAAGGGCCGAGATTAGAAGGGGGAAATAAAGAGTGGCCGAAGGGGTATCCTTGGATCTGGATCGTCCGATCGACGGTAGATGGCACAGATTAGAGCTGAGAGGGAGAGAGGAGGCGTCGGCCGGCGTCCGCGAGGGAATAGGGACCACGCGGCGGCTCTCCATGGCTGCCGGCGAGGAGCTCGGCGGCGCAAGTGGTACTGGACCTACAGGCCATCAAATCGCAAAACGAAAGCACCGAGAGAAAGAGGGAGGAAAAGCGAGTTCACCAGAGGACTTGGCGCGGGCGGTGGAGGAGCAGGGACGACTGGCGACACAACGGGGTGGATGCGGGCTCACTGTGATCGGTGACACGACGATGAGGGCAAAGGGAAGTGAAATTGAGCGAGGGAATAGGTTCTCGGGGCTCCAAACCTTGTTCCGATGGAGAGAGTAGAGCTAACGCGTCACCCGTGAGCTTGCAGTGGCGATAATGGCGGCGGCGGCGGTGCTCAAGCTCGGGGACGCGCTGCGGCTGCTAGGGCGAGATGCAACGGGAGTAGATGGGAAATAGGGAGGCGGCAGGTGCTTTGTAGATGACTACCGCGTCCAAAAGGCACAATTAGGAGGGGAAATCTCGAGAAACTCGGGATTGGATTCGGTATGGGGGAGGATCGGTGTCTCCGACTTTCCTTCCGCGAGAGAGAGGCGAGGAGGGGGATGACACGTGGGCCAGGGCGGTTAGTGGCACAGAGAGAAATGGAAGGGGGAGTGTGGGCTCCCGCTCTGGGCCTTTGGCCGAGCCGGCCCAAGAAGGGAGAGGAGGGAAGCCTGCTTCGGCTGGGCCAGGGGAAAGGGAGAGAGGGGCACTGGGCTGAGCAGCGCAGAGGAAAGGGGAGGCCCACGGGGAGGAGGTGGCCTCGGGCCAAACAGAGGGATGGGCCAGAAAGAGAGAAAAAGAGGAGAAGGGAAAAGAAAAACTTTATCAATTTTCCAGAAACTGAATTTTGCAACTCATTTTCAAAACCCTTTTCCAACACAGTTTTGGATTCTTTTCAAAACTACTCATACAAAGACAACAAATGCTCCAGCATGAATGCTCACTCATGTTCCTATATGACAATTTTAATTCACCAAAACATCTATAGTTTTGATTATATTAAATGCATAACAAAGAAAGCATAATTAAATCAAATTCATGCTTTTCAAACAATGCAATTTTTGGGTTGTTACATCGCCTCCACCGCCACATCCTCTCCCCCGTCGCTCGCCGCATCCTCGCCCTCGTCCGCTCACATGGCCGGTGCAACCTCCTCCGTGGATAGCTCGCCATTCCCTGTCGCCATTGGGGCAACTCCGGCAGGGAAGCACGAGTCGTCGAAGCGGAAGCGCGACAGGAGGGGAACGATCCTGCTACCGGCGAACCGGCCGAGGACCACTACATCGGCGCAAAAGGAAGCAGCACCGATTCCCAATGTGCCTCCTGGCTTCCAGGAACACTACCGCCAGAGGCATCCCGTCCAGGCGCAGGAGCTGCATCCCATACAGGCGGAGGAGGTTCCCCCCCAAAGGTTAGGGTTTTCTTTTGTTAAATTCATTAACTGACTAGATATAGTATATTTTGAATTGATTGAGATTGATTTAGCACTTCCAATCAACGGCTATTGATTTATTTGCAATCAATGGCTCGGCCTAGATTTAGTATGTTTCAAATGTTTTCCAATCAGTGGCTCTTGGCCTATCTGTTAATTCCAATCATTGAGTAGTTGTGAGTAATGAATTGCCTTGTTGGGTTTACATTTGAGATATTTTTACTTGTGATTATTGCACTATATATTGGGTGGATAACCTATGTTGTTTCTGTGAGCATATAACCTGTGGAACTTGTGATCTTACTGTTGTGTACTAATCTTGAGTACTAATATATTCCTGGTTACTTCTATCTTTTCTAGGCTCTTAATACTTACTGTTGTGTACTTCTATCTTACTGTTATTTTGGTAAGATTGTCTGTCACTTTTGTCAAGGATCTTTGATCATCAACTTAGTTTGAGAGCAAATATGATAAACATATTGATGTGTTTAATCTGCCTTCTTCTAACAGCCAATCGTAACTCTGTTTTTGTAATGAAGAAAGTTGGTTCCCCCTACTGTTCAAAATCAACGAGAAGATGACAATCCATTGCACATTTTCTCATGACAGCGATGAGGAGACAAAGGATTGGCCGTAGCCTAGGGCCAATGAGGTGACATTGACTCCTGCACTTAAGATTCCTAAATTTGAAATATATATACAAATGCTAACGGCCAGACACCTTTGTGCATTGACAGATAAGAAAAAAAGGGCGAGAACATTCGTGTCCTCCTGAAGCGCAAGTATTTCAACGAGCCATCACCCTCGGGCTCTTCTTCCCCCTCCGTTGGCAATTAACTAGGATAGTGGACTGTCAACAAATGCTCAGTAGCTAGGATGGTTGTTCTTATGTAGCATGACTTAAGCACTTGTGTAATTAGTTAAGTACTACTATTAAGCACTCCTTAATTAGTTAAGTAGTACTGTGTTAAGCACTCCTTATATATATATATATATATATATATATATATATATATCTTTTATCTATTTATGTCGGTTGAATATATGGTTGTATCTATTTGGATCTTATTTTATACTGTAGACTTATAGAAAGGTACATGAAATATAAAACCTAGCCATAATACATGAATATGCAAGTTAAAACCGAACCATAATATACATGAATATGCAAGTTAAAACCACATCAAGAAAAATACATGCCTTAATATAGTACGTTTCTCCACTAATAATAAAATAGACTTAAATAAAGAAATCATCCTCCTCCTCGGGATCGCCAACAGTTGTAGCTGCAGGTGCAATGACTCCATCATCAATATATGTTTCTTCATCAACATCATCGTCTTCTGCATCAACAATTGCTGTTTGATCTGGTTCAAGAACAGATTGGGCAATCGCTAGTTGAATAACACTTGAATCTCCAGTAGAGCCTTCCAATCCTGTTCTCCTCCAACTTGACAAATCCATACGTTGGTGTGCTTCATCACTCATGTCTTGCACACCCACTTCAAGCAAGGATATGTCCATGTTACCGTCATCTTTTTCACTTGATTCTGGCATGGCAAACAAATTCCTAGGCTTCGTTGCGACAACAGAACACGAATGAGGCTTATTTGGTATGCCAGCATACAAAACTAGTTCAGCTTATGTTGCCAATATGTAGGGGTCACCAGAATATCGAGAATGACTAGTATCGATGTCGACAATCCCACACTGATCCTTCTTATATCCTTTTCCTTTGTTCGTAGATGCAGCTGGTACATCGTACCGGTCACACTAAAAAAATAACTTCTTTTCCGTTCTCGAATTGAAGAGCAATTATTTTTTTAATCACTCCATACCATGTCATATTGTCGGTGCTACCATCACCCTTCACATAAATTCCACTATTTTTCATGTTCAGCCTTTTCTCTGTAGAAGCTGTTCGAAACAAGAAACCATTGATAAAGCATCTAGTGAACACACGGGCTCGAGGATCCAGTCCTTTAGCAAGTGCATGTAATAAGACGTCATTAATTACGCCTTCCTTAATTTGCTTGGTGATCTGCAAAACACACAATGCAAATAATATAATTCAACTACCAGTGGATAACACACATGTCCTGAAACTACAAAATTAAATTAATTAACTATTCACTTTCTCCTTAAACCAGTCTATAAATTGCTCGTTGTGTCGTTTTTCAAGGTTTCTTATGCCATCTTCCCTGAGTTTGTCCATATGCTCACTGTTGCATTATTGTAACACATATTCAAATATTTAGTAATATACTTATGTAACTCAAACAATAATGATGTAACAAAAATATATATGGAACTTACTCAACCCATTGTCTGGCCTCCCACAGTTGGTTGCTATGTAGTGTCTCATCTTCAATAACTCTTCTCTGTTAATTACCTCCAAAACAGATCCCTTCTTGCTGTAATCAACATCGCTAAATACGCTGAGCCCAGATGGTGGCTCATTTATAGCGGCACTTTCATGACGATCAGCTTGATTCAGTTTGGTATCAACGTCTTCTAAGAAACGAGAGCAAAACGTCAAGCACTCCTCAGAGATATATCCCTCGGCTATCGAGCCTTCAGGATGCGCTTTGTTCCTCACATAGCCTTTCAGTGTACGTAAATATATTTCGACCGGATACATCCACCTAAAGCTCACATGACCTCCTAGTTTAGCCTCTTAAGCTAAATGAACCGGCAAATGCATCATGATGTCAAAAAAAGCAGGTGGGAATACCATCTCAAGGCGACAAAGAGTCTCTCCGATGGAACTGCTAAGCTTATCAAGATCTGCCAGCAGTAGCTCCTTTGAACAAATTGCATTGAAGAACCCACTAAGATCAATGAGTGGGACCACAACATCTTCTGGCAAAATGAAGCGTACAATCAAAGGTAACAACGTCTGTAGAATAACATGGTAGTCATGAGTTTTAAGACCAGAAACATTGCAACCATTGACGTCAACACATCTCTTTATATTGGAGGCAAACCCATCAGGCATCTTCACTCCTAGAAACCTGCATAAAATTTCCTTCTGATCCTTAGATAATGTGTACAAAGCTGGTGGCATAGTATATTTATGATTCTCCATCACAAGATGTTGATCCTTCCTCATACCAATACTTTGCATGTTTAGCCAGGCCTTCTCACTATCCTTACATTTACCATCAATTTGAAGCAAAGTTCTCAAAATGCTCTCACAGATGTTCTTCTCAATGTGCATCACATCCAAATTATTCCTTATAAGCAACGAGTCCCAATAAGGCAAGTCAAAGAAAATACTCTTCTTCCTCCAATTGTGCCATCTTGTTTCTTCTTCACGTTGCTTCCTCTTTCTTGTTGCTTTCCCAAAGACCACTTCCTCAAAAGATTCAAACTGTTGCCTCACTTGTTGGCCACTCAATGGCTGAGGAGTCTCCCTATTTTCAGTTCTGTTATTAAAGCTTCCCTTATTCCTACGCCACCTATGTATCCGTGGCAAAAAGCGACGATTCCCCATGTAACAATGCTTGGACTCACATTTCAGCCACAAGAAATCTGTGTCCTTGTTGCAGTATGGACATGCAAACTTCCCTTTGGTGCTCCAACCAGATAACATTGCATATGTAGGAAAATCATTGATTGTCCAAAGTAGAAGAGCATGAAGCGTAAAATTCTTCTTTACCTTCGAATCCCATGTTCTAACACCATCTTCCCACAACTCCTTTAGCTCATATATGAGGGGATGGAAGTATACATCAATATTGTTTCCAGGAGACTTGGGTCCTGGAACCAACATCGACATGATCCAATAAGGTTGTTTCATACACAACCAAGGCGGCAAATTGTATGGGATTATGATCACAGGCCAAGTCGTGTATGTTGTGCTTATCATCCCGAAGGGATTGAATCCATCCGATGCTAGAGCAAGCCTAACATTATGAGGTTCCTTTGAAAACCACTTGTATTTCTCATCCACATGCTTCCATGTCGGGGAGTCTGCTGGGTGACGCATTCTACCATCACTAGGCAAGTTTTCGTTGTACCATCTCATCTGTGTTGACGTGGTCTCCCGCATATATAGTCTCTGCAGCCGAGGAATTAGTGGGAAATAACGTATGATCTTACGTGGAAAACGCTTCTTCTTTGGTGTATCACTAATGTCACTAGTATCGTCATCATCACCACCCTTTGCACCACCTACAACATCATCCTTCCACCTAGACTCACCACATACTGGACATTTGTCTTTTTTTCATTTTACTTCCAAAATAGAACACAATCATTCTCACAAGCGTGTATCTTGTCATAGTCCAGACCTAGATCCCGAACTACACTTTGCACTTTCTCCAATGTATTTGGGACACAGTGACCTTCAGGTAGCACAAGTGAGAATAGATGTAGGATTTTCCTCAAGCAAGCGTTACTCATACCATGCATGCACTTAATCTGAAACAATCTCACAATAAAAGAAACCTTAGTAGCCTCCTTGCAGCCTGGATACAATTCCTGTCTTGCCTCCTCTAGTCATTTATAGAACTTCTTGGCACGCTCATTTGGCTCTTCATCTGCACCTTGGATGATGTCCCCATGTATACTAGCCCTGATTAATGCTCCAACCATCTCCTCGCCTTCGTTAAGGTTGTCATTACCTCCTTCTCCTTCACCATCATCATCGTCGTCTATTGATCCTCCAAGCTGGCCGACACCTTGATGATATTCTACTTCTCTGTCTTTCATGAAACCCTCATCAAACCGATTGGTCAGAACATGTCGGTGAATCTCACGTCGCGTTTTGTAGACCATGCAACGACATCTAGCACATGGACACTTTGCAGTTGTTGTCCCAACAAATATGGTGTCCATAAATTTGTTGAACTTCTCTTACCAAATAGGATCAGACCTGTCCATGCGCATCCAACTTGTCCCATATTGCCGTGACATTATCTTGTACGTGCTCGATCTCCTCCTAGCAAAAATCTGCAAAACGTAGGTACACAAATATAATCCAAGATTACATACCAATTATGAATATGCATTAAGACGATATGTACATAGATTGGCCATGCACACGCGTACCTAATTTTTGTTGTCGCGCACGTCGATCACCGGCGTACGTCGTCCACTGGCGAAGCAGTGGTGATGTTCTTTCTCTTCGCCGGCCGCTGATCGATGCCCTTGATCGATGTGTCTAGATCGATCGATGGATGGAGTCGCGCACGTCAAGCCGCGAGAGGAACCGCCGTCGACGAAGCCAGAACGGATCGGATGAAGTTCTGCAGGGGGGCGCGGAGGATTCATGATGGACCTGACCCTTAGTTTTCTATTTACCCAATTAAAGAGGCCAAATATATTACGTTTCCTATAGTAGTATATCACAACGACAACCGAGATTTATTTCAACGAAACACATATGTGGCAATAGTACACACTTTTGCCTCGCCTATAACACTCATGTTGCAATTAACAAGTATCTATGGCAACATACCAAATGTGTGGCAATTCTAGCTTTATATTGCATCAGTTTTATTAATCAGTTGCAATAACCAACACCCTAATTGCAATGGTCCTGAGAACTTCTTACAATGTACCAAATGTGTGACAATTCTAGGTTTATATTGCCACAGTTGTATTATTCAGTTACAATAACCAACACCTTAATTGCAATGGTCGTGAGCAACCTTGCAACCCACCAAGACCGTGGCAATACAATGAATGAATAGCAACTATGTACTTTATGTTGCAAGATCACCAGATAGTTGCAACGCTAATCAACATAAATACCACGAAATGTCATCATGGCAAACATGCAAACCTATGGCCACGGTTTATAAAAAAGGGTTGCTATAGGGATAACATATTGCCACAGTTTGGACATAAATACCACGAAATGTCATCATGGCAAACATGCAAACCTATGGCCACGGTTTATAAAAAAGGGTTGCTATAGGGATAACATATTGCCACAGTTTGGACCAATGTTGCAGAACGTCCCCATTTTACCACAGATTTTTAGGCGTTGCACGGAGGGTAGTATGGCAATATTGTGCGAGTCTTGTAGTGCTACAAGGATTCTAATTGCTTCTAAACGAGCTACGGGAGCAAAATTTTCCTCATAGCCTATTCCCTCCTTTTGACAAAAGCCTTGAGCTACCAACCTAGCCTTGTTGCACACTACCACCCCATCTTCACTTTGTTTATTTTTGAAAACCCATTTGGTACCTATGGGGTAGAAACTAGGTGGTGGAGGAACTAAGACCCAAACGTGGTTTCATTCAAAGTTTTCTAACTCCTCATGCATGGCATTAAGCCAATCCGGATCCATCAAAGTGTGTCCAACATCCCGGGGCTCAAAAGAAGCGACAAAAGTCGAATGAGCAAAGTGAGAGAGATAGGACCTAGACCGCGTGACTCAACGGTCGATGTCGCCGATGATGTTCTCCGGCGGGTGCTGCCGCTGGATGTGGCGGGGAGCCTGCCTGGAAGAAGTGGCCTCCCCCTCGATAGCAGCTGGAGCTCCCTCAGGTGCAACGGCCACCGACTGAGGAAGCTGCTCGAACGGCCCCCATGTAGAGGAAGTAGTCAGGTCAGGACCGTGAGCCGAAGTGGACGTCGCAGGGTCGACTAGGGCAGCTAGTGGAGTTGGCTTGGGATCACCCCAATTGGCATCGTCCTGCTCCTCCTCCACAAAAATGCTAGTGTTCACCTCATCATCACCTGCAAGCTCAAAAGCGGTGGAAACACAGGGCATAGTCTCATCGAAGGAAATCTCACAAGTCTCCATCACTCGGATAGTCTCAAGGTTAAGTGCACGATAAACACGAGAGTGAGTAGAATAACCAAGAAAGATACCATCAGAAGACCATGACTCAAATTTATCCAACTTACCGCCCTTTTTGAGGATGAAGCACCTGCACCCAAACACCCGTAGGTGACTTACCATGGGTGGTCTCCCACATCGCAGATCATAAGAGGTCTTCTTCTTGAAAGCTCGGAGAAAAATGCGATTGAAAACATAGCAAGAAGAACTGAGTGCTTCGGCCCAATACCGCCTAGGAGTCCTATGCTCATCGAGCATCGTCCTGGCCATCTCAACAAGGGTCCGATTCTTGCGCTCAACAACACCATTCTGCTGGGGAGTGTGAGGTGAGGAAAACTAGTGATCGAGACCCAAAGAAGAGCAAAGAGTTGCAAATTGAGCATTCTTGAATTCCGTGTCATTGTCACTGCAGATAGCTCTCATGACATTCTTAGGTAGCTCATTTTGCAATCTCAAAATTAGATCTCGAACAAGTGGAAAAGCCTCATCCTTACTATCCAAAAAGAACACCCAAGAGTATCTCGAATAGTCATCAACGACTACAACCACATACAGCTTCCCTCCTTCCGACCTGACCTGAGCTGGACCAACTGTGTGCATGTGTAAGAGCTCGCCGGGTCTAGTGGTCATGATCTCCGTCACACGAGGATGGGAAGCGGCAACCATCTTGCCATGCCTACAAGGATGGCAAACCAAATCCTTCTTGAACTTTAGCTTTGGCAATCCTTGGATAAGGTCCATTGAGCTAAGCCTTGCAAGCAAGTCAAAACTCAAGTGTCCCAATCTCCTATGTCACTTCCAAAGCTCGGAAGAAGAACCGGCAAGAAGATAACGAGAAGGTCTGGAAGAGATAGAAAAATTCGCACGAAAAACCTTCCCGAAGGGTAAAATCCGGCAAACAAGCTCACCACGAGAGTCCAAAATCTGAGAGAGATTAGGTTTGAAACTCACTTCAAAACCGTCATCAAGGAGTTGCGAAACCGAAAGAAGGTTAAAATGCAAATTCGCAACCAAAGCAACATCCTTGAGGACAAAAGAAGAGTTCACTCGGATCGACCCTCGGGAGACAACCTTACCTTTACTCTTGTCCCCGAATGTGATATACTCGGTGTGGTGCACGGGGTCGAGGCTGGAGAACCACTTGGCACTTCTAGTCATATGGCGTGAGCATCCGGAATCCACAAGCCAAGTCTCCTCCAGTCCTCCTTCCTACATCAATAAAAAGACATAGGGTGAGAAAACGGTGCAACACTGGGGTTGTAAACTGTGAAGGATACCAGTGTTGTCCCATTTGCCCAAACAATGGGTTAGGAGAAAAACCAAACATCTCATGTCCCATGGGAAGATAGCGATCACTACGATGGGAAAAACGTGGTCTGCTAGCGAAGGGTGGAGTAAAGCCACCGCCACGAGGCCCGTAGTCGTATGGGTCACGACCGGTACCCCACCGGGCATGACCATCGCGTGGTCTCGCCTCCTGAGGCCAAGCACCTTGAGGCATTGTACCTCTAGGTCTAGAAGTGCGCCTCTGAACTTCCGGTTCACGCACCCCAACTCGTGGGTGGTACATGTCTCGGTTGTTCAACTCAACCTGCCTCCGATCATCTCTCTTCCTCCTAAATTAAAACTCAGCCAAGTGCCCATCCCGCTCATAATACTTACAATGGTACCTCACCACACTCTTGGTAGGCACTCTCTTGTTGGGTTGGGTGGCTCTAGCTTTCTTAGGAAGGGGATCACTAGAGATGTCTGGTAGTGTGTCAAGTGGGTTACGAAGATGGTTCGGTTTTGCAATCCACACTTGCTTCTATGGAGTGGTTTTGGGTGGCTCTTCAAACACACCATCTCTCACAGGAAACTCAGAGGGGTTGGTAGGCTTAGGTGGGGTGATCTTGGTAAACTTGGGAGGTGTGGTGGGTTTCTCACTCATGCTCAAACCACTGCACTCACCGATCATACCGAAATAGCTACCATCCTTCCCACCTATAGCAAAGCCTATTCCCGTGATGCCAGCCCTTTTGCATTGGCTAAGCAACATCCCCAACTGCGGCTCTTGGCAAGACACCCAACTCAAGATGGACCAAAGTTATGTGTTTTCCTCCTTCGTTCGCATCTTGTCGTGTGTGCACGACGCGATCTCAAGCTCCAAAGCCTCAAAGCGATCTAACTCTCTAGTGCTATCTGAGCTGACCTTCTCTAACACAACAATCCTAGCATCTTTCTGTGCCAGCTCAGAACGCAAGCCTAAGCAAGACTTGCACGCACCAAGTAAGCTAGGCCTAGCCTTCAGCTCACTAACCTCCTCAAGTAGAGTGCCATACTTGTCCTAGAGAGTGACAAGACTAGACATGCGAATGGCACAAGCATCACACTCTACCTCCTCGGTAACCACAACTGACGCCTTAGCAAAATCTAGCTCATGAAGCGCGCTAAGGTACTTCGCCTTAAAGTCGTTCCTCTCACAAGCGGCACGCTTGAGCAATGCATCCTGACTCATCAAGGTGTCATTCAGAGACTCAAGCTCGAGAGAGAGGGACTCGACGGTGGGTGATACCTCGGGTGTATCGGAGTCATAATCGTAGTCGGGGCCATCCTTGCGCTTGCCAACCTTGCCTTCTTCAATCGCCATGGTGCAAAAGCCACTGTGTTTGGTGTCGGCGTAGAAGCATAGACCATTGAGCTTGTCGTCAACCTTTCCCTTCGACTCATCATCGCATGAAGAAGCACCTTCGTCGGAGGAGGCATCGATGAAGCTGAGGGAGGCGAGGAAGGCTCAGTGCTTGGCCTTCACCTTGTCGATCACCTTCTTGGAGGACCTTCGGTGGTAGCCGCCCTTGGGCTTGTGCTTGTCCTCGAAGTGGTGCGCACGCTTGTCCTTGCGCTTGGTGAAGTCGCCCGCAACTTTCTTGGGGCAGTTTGCGATGAAGTGATCCTCATCACCGCAACGGTAGCATCCCTTGGCCGAGCCACCACGTCGTTGGTTCAAACGGTTGTTGTGAAACCGTGAGAACCTAGTGATGACTAGGGCCAGCTCGTCATCTCCAAGAGCCTCCACTTGCTCCTCTGTCACAGAAATCAAAGACAAAGCAAACAAGGAGTGTGAAGGGTCAGAGGAGGAAGAAGACATACTGTTGGGGCCAGAAACCAACGCCATAGATGGTTTCGACAGGTTTTCAAGCTTGGCCCGGGTCTGGTAGTCAATCTCCGAGGACTTAAGCTTGTTGAACAACTCGTCCACGGTCAGGGCATCATAGCCCGGTGACTCCTGAATGGCAGCCACCTTCATCTCCCATACCTTCCGATCAAGAGCATGCAAAATCTTGATAGCCATCTCATGATTATCATAAGGCAAGTTGGCTCGATTAGCACGCATCTTGTTGACGATAGATTGGAAGCGAGTGAACATACCGTCAACAGATTCACCGGCCAACTGAGCAAAGTTCCCGTACTATCTAGGGTTGCCCTCATGATATCTCAAGAGTGTTTGCCAGATCTTTCGTGCCGTAGTGAGACTCGAAACTCGCTCAAACTCCGGAAGAGACAAACAAGAGAAGAGAATGCTACGGGCTGTTGCGTTTGACGCATGCTCTGAGACTTGGAGATCGGTGATCCGAGCGCCAAGAACCACGTAGTTCTCATTCTCACAAATCTCCCAAAACTTCGTATCAAGCCTTTGGAGGTAAGCGGACATGCGCACCTTCCAATAGGCAAAGTTGGTTCCATCGAAGTAAGGAGGTTTACCAGCACCTCGCTCCATGTCGCCTTCACGGATCAAGAACCGTGTAAGGTGGATTGATCCTTAACCGACTCTGATACCAATTGAAGGGCTGGAAACGGCGACCAGAGGGGGGTGAATGGGAGCCAAATAAAAATTCCTTTCGGAAGATCTTGACCCTTGTCCCAAGCACGACCCAAAGCAAGAACTAGGCTCACGATCCACAACAGGGTGGATGTTCTAGGAGATGTCCTAGGAACACAGCGGAGCTAGCCACGAACCCGGAGAAGCAAACCACAACAAGAACGGAGGAAAATAACAACCAACAGGGGGCTCCGGACTACTTCAGTCAAGACCTCCGGACCAATGGAAATGGTCCGGAGCCTTTGGTCCGGTGCTCACCAAAGCACCTCTGGACTTGTCCGACGCCCACACTTGAAAATCCGATGCTTGCACAGAAACTACGCAGGGAGTGTCCAAGCTCCGAACCACTGGTCTGACGCTCATCGTCGGACTATGCAAGGTAGTCCGATGGTCATTCCAGCCTCTGCGCAAAACAATACAGTGAGCACCCTAGCTCCGGACTCTGGTCTGACGCTCACCGTCGGACTAAAACGCCTGGTCCGACGCCCTTAGCTGCTTGACATGTGAACTGGTCAAGACCACTGGACCACTTGCAATGGTCCGGAGCTTAGGGGAAAGTCGTCCGACGCCTGGTCCGACGCTCTCGAGCAAAAACTCTGTAGCCCGCGAAAAAGGTTTCCACTCCGCCAAAACTTCCCAAAACCCAACCAAATGATCACCAACTGCAACCAAACTTTGTAGGCATGATCCTAGTGCAGTTGGGGAGCTATCCCGAAGAAATCATCGCTCAATTTAGATTAGAGCAAAGGGAGGAGAAGAGTTTTGGGGAAAAGCTCAAGAACGAAGAACTCCGTAAAGAAATCGTCCGATCTACGCACTCGTGAGGTTTGAGGAGAATTCCTTCGGTGCAAAAAAGC
Source organism: Microstegium vimineum (assembly GCA_022036555.1). Taxonomy (NCBI): domain Eukaryota; kingdom Viridiplantae; phylum Streptophyta; class Magnoliopsida; order Poales; family Poaceae; genus Microstegium; species Microstegium vimineum. The sequence goes on along the minus strand of CM039133.1, from coordinate 23,358,533 downwards.
TCCTCACGAATACGAACAACTTGGTTGAAACGGATTTGCATGAGCTACTCCCTACAAAGAGAAATCATCTCGAGAAAAAGAGGGAGCAAAAGCAAAACTCAAAGAAAACAAGCAAAACGGAGACATGATCACGAAAGCGAAGCCACCATGGCTTATGGAGGTTACGGTCTCCGATTCCTCGCAACAAAATCAAGTTCTTACAAAGGTTGGTGGAAACAACCTAGGGATCTCATGAACTAGAGAGAAGGGGGGGGCAAGTGATTAGGGTTCAAGAGATGGGATGAGGGATACCCCTTCATCCCCTACTTAACGGGCTTTGGCTATTTCCCAAAGACCCCCCTAGATACATTGAGTGAACTACCTAGCCCAAACATTGCAGTCCAAGCTCTGGAAAATATCTCCCACATTTTGAATGGACGGCCCCGCTTCCTGCCGGGAGTTGCCGTCGCCTCGATGCAACCTCTAGGATTCCGCCACGTGCCATCCCCGCTTCCTTGGAAGCTCCGCCTAGGTTTTGAGGCCTAAACCCAGGAAACCTGCCACCGGTAGCTTTGGGCTCAACTACCGAACCCCGAGTTTTGAGGCCCAAACTCGGAAACCGTCCTCGGATGGTTTTGAGGTCCAAACCACCAAACCGCTCGACTCGAGCCACCTTGTCTTCGCCCGGTTGGACTCCGAGTCCCATGAGCCTCCGCTCGACTCGCGCGTCCACCATCTTGACTCGGCCGACTCGGTCTACCTCCATGTCTTCTCGCACTCGCCGGTGCCAAGTACTAGCCACCATAGCTAGTCCACCGGTGCCCATGGTCCCTCAGTCCGAGCCCCGCTTCCGCCCTTCACCGCTCTCAGTCCATCGGTACGGCAAGCCTCTACTCGACCTTCTCCACGCCATTGACCACTGTCACTAGGCATAGCACCTGCACACCACAAACTGATAGACATGCACACATTTGCTTTCGCAAAGGGTTAGAATACACCGCTCAAACTGAAACACTCAGGTGTTGGTCAATCACTCATCATCAAAGCTGAACATACATGGGTACTTATCCACCATGTGTTCGCAGTTTTACAATTAGATTAGGTATTCAAATGTGTATTCTTCGCTGCTAATACATGTATTCGCTGCTAATACATGTGTTCGCTGCTAATACATGTATTCACACACTTATAGGTTAGTTTCAAGTATTAAACACACAAATAAACTATAAAACTCTATATATAAATATATTATGGAGCTATATATATGCATAAGTATAATATATATATGCACATAAAATTTACATCATTATCCATTCATATTTGACTTAGGACACAATAGCTCTCGCCACTTAAATCTCATACAGATGTTCGTCTTGATTTCGCTTCAGTGGTTCGGCCGGGTCAAAATAGTACTCGTCTTTAGGTTTGAGCACTTTTTCAAGAAGAAATCCAGCAATAATCTCTTGAATTCCATTGAGGCGGACGCTATCCAACACTTGTCGCTTCAACCATCCAGTCTTCAATTTGCATTATAAAGAAACAAGTGTTAAGATACATAAGATTTAGTTAATAGCAACAAATAAATAAAATGGATGTATTATATATACGTATTGCATACTTTTAGTGTCTCTGTAAGAGTTCTTCTCGCATACACTGTGAGAAACTCACAAACGTAGTATCCACACAAATTGTTGTCTGGTCGATGCCTTAGAACCCAATGTAAGGTATTAAAAGATTACTATCATCATACGCATATGTTAAAGCATGCTAAGGTAACAGATTATGAGAGCTAGTAGAACTTACACTTAGCTGGACAGGATCATGAAGTGCCACTTTGTAACACCCCAGGTGTTAATTTCTAGATTATGGAAATAAATCCTAATTTAAACTTTGTTTAATGACCCCAAGTATAAATGTCCCTCTAATCCTGTCAAGTAATGACTCTAGAAATTAATTTTGTTAAAGCCTTCAACGCTTTCAAAATATGGGTTTTTCCTAGTATCAACTTTGACATTCCGCGTTCTCAAAAATTTATCAAACCGTTTGAAATCTGTCAAACTCCTTTTTTCCTTGTTGCTCCATTTTTGTTGCTCTGCATGAGGGTGCAATCGGTTGATCAAATCGACAAACGGTTTTGATTTTGGAAAAGATCAAAGCCAGTGGCATTCTTGTAAATATCTTTTAAAATTTTGGGCAAAAATCAAATTGGGAAACGGCCTCTGGCTAGCACGACACTCGCATGTCCTCCTTGCGTCGCCCACGCTCGCGTGCCCGACACCTGCCCAGTGCGTGTCTTCCTCCCGGCACCGTGGCCTCTCCACTCGCCGCGTGCCCCTCTCGGTGGCGGTGCAAGGGCAGGGAGGGCCGACTCCCTCTCCCAGCTCTGCTCCCTTCCTCCTATTCTCCCTTCCTCCCTCTCGGCCTCTCCCATTCTCTCCCTCCCTCTCTGGTCTCTGCTTGGACCGGCAGAAGGCCGAGAGCAAGGCCGACGCCCGGCTCTGCTCCCTCCACCGACCCCTCCTCCATCGACCTCTCTCTCTTTGTTCTGCTGCTGCTCAAATCCTCCCCTTCCTCTTCTCTGTTGATTGATTCTACTCCCTCCCACCTTGATTTGGTTGTCTCTGCTGAATCAATCATAAGAACACCGCTCTAATCCTTGATCCCCATGAAAAATCTCCCGGTAAGGTTGAAGAAGGTATGATTTGGTAAGGGATGTTTTTTGTTGGATTTGTATGCATCTATTTCATGACTCATGGATTTACAAATAGGTGCGTATTTGTTTTCTTGATAAGTTAGGGTTCCTGTTGCTTAAGTTAAATCCCGTAATTATTTTCCTCGGTTTTTTGTTGATCTTTGACAATTCGTAGTAATTCATAGAAAAATCGTATTAATGTGTTTTTAGACTTTTTGGAATCCTAATGAAGTGCTCTATGCAGTAGATCTATCATATGTCATGCTTTAGTTCATTAATTTGTCTATAAAAATCATTTTGTGCAAGCATGTCAATTTTGTTAAGATGTTTTTTTGTCATTTTTGTAGCCACTGGTATGTTCATCAAATAAATCTGAAACATTTATGGGATGTTTAAAAGTTTATGCTTGATGTCTGGTTAAAATTTCATGATTTTAGAATCTATGGTTGTCGAGTTATAAAAATGGCAAAGTTCCTGTCTCTCTGTTTAAGACTGCTTCAGTGATGTTTGTTGAGCATTTTATTTCGTGGTCAAGATGTTGTTTTATGTGGCTGAGTTGAATACCAAAGTGATAGATAATTTTATTACTTGTCTTGTGGTAAAATTTCATGATTGTACATATGATAATTTAGGATTTATCAATTTTGCAAGTTGAATGCAGTTGTTGTTCACTTTCTGGACAAAGCTGATAAGAATGAGTTGTTTGAACAATTTACTTTTAGATTCATGCTTTGGCACTGTGGAAATATTTGAAGTATATTTCATAAGATTTCTAAAATGTTAAGATTCATATTTTTAGGTGTTGTATATCTCAGGTTATGGTTGTTTTAAGTTGAATGCAGAATCTGCCTTGTTGTTTAAGTTGATTGCAATAGAGCTTTTTGTCTTTTTTATAGAGGTTTATATACTTGATTAAATGACATGAAATTTGTGCAGTAGACTAATGAAGACATGTATAAGCCTCTGTAATTTTGGTAGAATTTTTTATGCATGTTTGATATGTGTTCATAATTATACCTAGTTATCTAAATAAATAAATAAAATGTGTTCAAAGAATTTATTTAGCAATGGGCACTATATTTTCTAGTGTTCATTAGTCATGTGTGACATGTTGGTAATGTTGGTTTTGTCCAATTATGTGTTTGCAACATAAGTTAACTTTTATTTATTGCATTTAGTAGATTCTGGACAGTTTTGGGGGCAATGTAAATTACCCCTTGTTAATGATGTTCTTTGAGAATCTTGTGCATACTAATGTTGTAGATAACTCATGTATATATCTGCTGTTAAAATTTGGTGAAATTTGGCCAAATATTTTAGGATTTATGCATGTTTTAAGTTGGGTTTTAGAGATGGTTGCTCTCTGTTTTTCAAAAACAGATTCTGTAACTTTGCAATTTCGACTTATTTAACTTGTGAATCATGTCGTGCTAGTATGAAATTAAATGTAGATAATTTCATAATATTTTCAGAATGTCTTGTTTGAAGTCCTTTGGATTTGTAAAACTCTATATATGATTAAAATGGTGATTGTTGTCTTGCTGTCCAAAAACTGCATGTATAAGTTAATTGTTTAACTCTATTTTGGTTGTTTAATCTAATGATTACCTCTTGATTAACGAATGTTTGGCAAGTATGAACCTAAGTTCAGTTGTATGTGTACTTTAGATTCTTTTCATGTCTAAATATCATGTTTGGTAAGATTAAGTTAATCAACTATATATGTCTATGCTTTGTGTCGTCTTATGATGTCATGAGTGCTTCAATTTGCCTTTGCTTGACTGAATTTATTTAGTTAGTTTTGATTGCTCTATACTTGAAATGATTTTAATCAAATCTTATGGTGTGTCATCTTTGAAGTGATTAGCATGTCCAACCTTTATGCTTAATAATGTTAGTTAATTAACTAAAAGTGCATATGTCTTGTATGATCTCTTGTTCACTTGAATGTTTATTTGTAATGCATCTTTGTGTTTTCAATTCATTGCATTTTTACATTTGCATCTCATTAAGGTACGATAGATTAATACGTGATGGGTAATGCCGAACCACAAGACGGTGATTCGTGGTCTTAATCAAAGATGTATTGATGACTGAGTCAGCAGATGGATAATCTCAGAATTCTAATATCAATCAATGATACTTGCAAAGCGAGTATCATCTAACAAACACTGACTAGTGTTCTTACCCAGGCAAGCCTCGGTGCATTCAAACCCTATCTTGTATTTAAAAGCTTTTATTTAAATACACTTATGGTTAATTATTTCATGCTTACTATTTAAGCAAATTCCAACTTGATGCATAGCCTTATCCTTGAGTTATTCAATTCTTGTACCTTGACACCGTTTTAAAAATACGAATGATGCTTTATGCTGCTTAGCAATGCTTAGACCGATAGAGTTAGATGATTCTTGTCATCTGCGAGAATAGGTGATAACATGAATTGCTTCGGCAATGGTTCTGATTTTGAGAAGAATAGCGGATTGCTGCGACAAATGGCTGTCTTAAAAAGGAAATGGTTTGTTGGAAGTAATAACTCGGGACAGGGCGGACACGGTGTTTGGGAGCCATCAGCGGTGCCTGGTGAGCGGGTTCTCTCCACCTGTGTCATTAGGAACCGTCCGTTGTAAAACGTAGAAGAGTTGTGACTTTGGAGTACTTATCACATACTTTTGGAAGCCGGACTCTGGCTATTCTCGTCTTAAGAATGGTCAAACCGCACTGGGAGTGGAGAGATGGCGAGAGTAGTGTGTACCCTCCAAGTTTGCGGAACTAGATGGAGGTGTACTGTGCTCTCGGGTGGCGGAACCCCGGTTTTGGCGAGAGGATCCAGGGAAAGGTAGTCATATGCGTGCTTTAGTGTTGTATATGTCGTGTGATTGGGAAGTCCCCAGCTGGGATAAACCGGTTCGAATCGTCGTGTTCCTCGGATATGGAAACATAACCCTACCTTTGACATCGTAGTTAATGAAACTTAAATTGGATACTTGTTGGTTCCTTTCATGGATGATTTATTACCCTGTTATCAATCATAAATTTAGATTGGTACTTGAGTAATCTTTTGAATGAAAGAAATGAATTTCAATTCTTTTTATAAATGCTCATTTATGCAAAACACTTGATTCTTGTAAAACCCCACCTTGATACGTATGACTTGCATATCTTTTGTCCACCAAATATTTTCTTTTGTCGGATAAGTCTTGTTGAGTACTCCCGTACTCAGGGTTTGTTAACCCTTGTCGCAGATGATGTTCCTAGAGCGGCAGGTACAACTTCGTGTTGTATGACCGCAGTTGTTATGTTGAAGATCAGTACTTGTATAACTCTAGGGCAGAGTACCTGGTTTGATTGTCTTATAATCTTTACCACCAGCTTGATGTAGTAATGATACATATGTTATATTTCTAAACTAATGGTTTGTAATATGACTTATGTCTTCCGCTACTTTGATGTAAATTAAATTTTTTTATTACTTCTGCAATGATTATAATGAGGATCCTGCTCGTAAAGAGGTGAATGACCCGTTGCAAAACGGCGACACCTGACGGGCCAATTAAGACTTGGATCATTTGTTGGGATTAAGTCGGATGGACGTTAATTCTGGTAAGTGGGCCCTGTTTTTAAGAGCTTCTGTCACACACTTCCAGATTCGCATGGTGTTTCGACACGAACCAAGCTCAAACCCTGCTCAATAATTGGATCATTAGTTAATTAACTCTTGCAGTGTAGTTAAAGAACATGAATCCATATTTAAAGATCAAAGTTACCCCTTGATAATGTCGATCATATCTTGGTAATCTCCCAGTGGTTTTCTCAATGAGTCATAGATTACCAATTGACTTCTGGTCATATCGAAGACTATGAGTATCCAGTGAAAACTGCATTTGTTTATAGCATCAACATATATATCTTTATGTTGAATTGAGTAAGTAAGATTAATTGTGCAAACGATAACAACACTCACCCAAAGTTGTAGGGGAAGAGTATATATTTTCTGGTCTTTTGGTTGACCAAGAACCTCTGAAGATTCCTCTCCGTTTGAGGTATCCATTGTCGCGAGGAGTGTTTGGATCCGAGAATATGATTGATGGATCAATGAAACCAATCTCCGTGTCTTCCTTATGTTTGAGGTATAACATCAAGAATCTACATATGTTTGAGGATAGTTAGTTATTATACATATACATATGCTATAGTCAGATGACTAAAAGAAATGATCACTTATAGACAGTAGCAACTGATGAGAGATTTGCCTAGAGCGCCCATATGGCATAGTTGGTGGAGCTCACTAAATGGAATATATATAACTTCATCGCCCCAGAAGTAATGTCCATCTCTAATTTTGACGCAAATCCAGTCATCTGTGCTTTTGGTACATGCCTCCATGTACCACGAGTTTAACGAGCGTACCAAGTTCCCTGAGGGCCGCAGGGTTGTATAGACTTCTGCCACGTACATAATTTCTCTTCCACTCATCGACTACAGTGGCATTTTCGATGACTGCATCTTCTAGAAATTGTGCCGCGGTTCTTCCATACCATCATAATTGAGCCTTCCACTTATCTCTTGTAGCGCGCTCATGTTTGAACCATATTGATTCCCAACAACTAGCAAGGGCACTGATTTCTTCGATTGTTCCCCGAGCTGTGGGACACCCTTCCGTGCTCTTCTCTCTTTATTCTTCGCCTCGTTAATTGACTTCTGGAGAGTTTCTGGGGAGGTGATGGGGACGGTTTCGGCGTTGGAGACCATCGTGGAGGTGATGGGGCCGGTTTCAGAGATGGAGACCGTCTTGGAGGTTCTAGGGAGGAAGTCGTGTCTTGCATTCCACCATCATCATCCCTCGCAACACTATGACCAGCAGGTGATGAATGGTGAATTGGACTTACGTCTTTGGGTGAGGTCCTGCAGTGAAAACAACGAGTGAATAAAGTATCGCTATTTAAGCCAATACAAAGTTAGTGAAAAAGAGCTAGGTATGATTCACTTTCATTCGCACCTAGGATGAGGAGGAGGAGGAGGCAGTGGCGGTAGAATACGAGGTGATGCCCCAGGAATAATGATATAGCGCTTGCGCCAACAAATAAATGTCTTCTCCGCTTCTTCTAAAGTCTTCTCCCCATCACCTCCTTCAATGTCAAGCTGAACTTTGCTATGACCTTTTTCAACTCTATCCACCGAGACATGAGCATATCCAGGTGGTATTATTTTCCCATGACATAGCACAACTACAGAGCTCCGCTAAGATACTAAGGAGTAGTTTCTCCAATGAGACAAGAGTTGAGAGTGAAGGCCTAGGGGGTATTTATAGCTAGAGGTGGAGTAGGGGCTACTCCGGTGCCACGTCAGCGATCCGCGCCACCTCCATCAGCCGTCATAGGATTAAACCATCATTGTAACCGCCTTAGATCAATGGTGGAGATGAAGTCGATGAATGGAGGCATGCAGGAAGGCGGTGGGAAGCTTGGGGCAGCTTTTAGGCACATGGGGGCAGTCGGTCGACCGTCCTATGACGCGTGGGCCCCTGCCACTCCTTCTAGAAGGTGTCCCCACAGGTCAGGGGGCCTGTGGGTGGCCTGTGGGCCCATACCCACGGTCGGCCGGCTGCAAGTTGTGGTCATCTTTCGTGTGGAGCATGGCCCACATGTCATTGGCACCTTAGCAAAGTTTGGTATTGTTCCGAGGTAGTTTGTGGGCCCATGTATCCTCGTGCTTTGATCTAGAGCCGTTGAGAAGAAGCACAGAGGAGATCCAAGGGTGGATCTTCACTCTAGAGGGTGTGCTTGGATCATGGGGGCTTGGGAGGCTTAGTGGCCCCACAGGGTGGTCGGCCGACCCCCTAAGTGGGTCCACTAGCTCCCAAAAGTCCTCATTTGTCATTACGTGCATCAAATAGTCATGGGACATGTGGAACTAGTTATTGGGTAAAATATGTTCATGCTATGCCTGTATTTCTTCGAATTTGAGGATGTTGATAGTATTTTGATGGTGATAAAACAGCTCATAATTATTGTCAACAGTCACTTCCTTTTCTTCGACACAGCCTTTTTCTTTCCCCGATCGATGGTCGGACGACGTGGAGAAGGAGGGTCACTACTACCACCGGGGACAGGACCGGGTTCATGCGTGCCATTTTCGGGCATTAGAAGACTCACAAGCACAACTGCCCTCTGAAGAATCAACTGTCACAAAGAATCCACACAAGTTCACTCTAACAATCCACTGACCAATAACTGACTAGAATGGCATGACAACCCTGGACTGTCCTTTCGAGGCTTTTCCTCGTTCCTTACTCGCGAGCTTTGCCCCGAGTTCATAGTCGCTGTTGCACGATAGATAGATAGGGATATAACAATTATAAGCATATACCTAAAGATGAGATGAACCTATGGATAGAATGAAATAGATAAGAGTTAGATCACATCTATCCATACCTCAACAACAGTGACAAAATATAGATAGGTAAGAGTCCTCGATCAATTTCAAAACACAAACCGCAAACCTAAAGAAGGAAAGAGATGGCAGATTTTAGGGTTAAGGGGGTTGAGTAAACTTGATGAGAACCAGGTTGATCAAGCAAATTTGAGGAGGGGGAATCACCTTGAGCAAGGCACAGAAGAGCCACAAGAGGAGCCCTTCAAGGAGGTGAGACCCTCTAGCGAGGAGAACAGCACGGCTGGGGAAGCCCCTCTGTTCGGCCAAAACGCACGCCACATAGGAGGAAGAGGGGAGCACAGGCCGACGGCGCAGATGGAGTACTCCGGCGGCGAGGGTGCTCAGGCGAGCAAGGGCGCAATCGAGGGTGAAAGGGTCGAGAGTGAGGGCACGGCAGCGGATGGGAGAACAGGCGGGGCGGTGTACGGATCTGAATGGAAACCGACCGAGGGAGAAGAGCGTTTTCGAAAACTTATTGCGCTCGCGACGGACGCTCCCTCGGGGGCGACAGACGCTAGGTCACAGCGTTCAGCGCACTAACAGAAAGGATCCATAGAGCTCCCTCTGGCGACAGACGCGTCTGACGCCAAGGCGACGGACGCTGTGGAGCGTCTGTCGCGCGAACAAAGAGGACCAGAGAGCTCCATGGAGCGCTAGATGCGTCTGACGCCTCCGTGATGGACGCTAGCAAGCGTCGAATGCCCCTTTACCGAGCGACTTCAATCTGCGAACGATCGCGACGGACACTGAGGCATGGAAGGTCGAGCGTCCATCGGCAGCGTCCGACGCCTTTTGAAATAGAATTTTTCAAATCTGATTTTTGTTTCTTTCTCCCAACCAAGTCCCAATCCCAATAAGATGCAAATAACACTTGATTGGACTTGGTATGAAAACCATCTCTTGAACTCTCATTTTCAAATATTTTACCATAGGCTTAGATTTAGTTATAGCTCAAAATATTCGAATGGAACCTTGCAAGGAGACATCATAGGGCCACAAGAGGGGTAAAGAAGTGTCTTGAGCTTGGAATGCTCCCCCTAAGTGGAGAACCTAACGGATGCTCAAACTTAACCGAAAAGGAAAGGCAAACAACACATGCACATGCAATGGATTATAAGAATTTGAATCTAGATTTCTTGCAAGTTTAAACGATGATTGGACTTCTTCACACGTTTCAAGAACGGATATTCCAACCATGTTAGCCAAGCCTATGTGCATTACTGATTAACATGATTATATTACACATGATGCAAGGTTGGTTCACACAAGATCATTTTTTAGTGAAGTTTGAGTGATCAAGCACATTCAACTCGCTTCTCAACCTACAAAAGGTTGCTTCATCAAGTGGTTTAGTGAAGATATCCGCCAATTGATTTTCGCTAGAAACTCCCACTAGTGATATGTCTTTCCTAGCCACATGATCTCTATGAAAGTGATGGCGAATATCTATGTGCTTGGTGTGAGAGTGTTGAACCGGGTTGTTTGCAAGCTTTACAACGCTTTCATTATCACACAAGAGTGGAACATTTTTTAGAGTAACGATGTAATCTAGGAGAGTTTGTGTCATGTATAAGATTTTTGCACAACTTGCTCCCATGGCTATGTATTCCGCCTCGACGGTAGAGAATTTCACACTATTTTGCTTCTTAGAGCACCAAGAAACAAGTGATCTTCCTAGCAAATGGCACCCTCCGGAGGTACTCTTCCTATCAACCTTACACCCGGCATAATCTGAATCAGAATAGCCAACTAGTTGGAAGAGAGCCCCTTTGGGATACCAAAGGCCAATGCTAGGGGTGTGCCTTATGTACCTTAGGATTCTTTTTACCGCACTTAAGTGTGACTCCTTAGGATTAGCTTGGAACCTTGCACACATACACACACTAAACATGATATCCGGCCTAGAAGCGATGAGGTAAACTACCGATCATCGAGCGATAAAGAGTTTGGTCGATCGGGTTACCTCCCTCATCAAGGTCGAGATGCCCATTAGTAGGCATTGGGGTCTTGATTGGATTGCATTCCTCCATCTTGAATTTCTTGAGCACATCATGAGTGTACTTCTCTTGAGATATGAAGGTGCCCTCCCTCAATTGCTTCACTTGGAAGCCAAGGAAGAAGGTAAGCTCGCTAATCATCGACATCTCGAACTCCTTAGACATCAATGCACCAAATTCCTTGCTATGATCTTGGTTTGTTGACCCAAATATAATGTCATCGACATATACTTGGCAAACAAAGATCTCTCCGTCTAGCACCTTGGTGAAGAGTGTGGTATCCACTTTCCCAATCTTGAAGCCCTTCTTGAGTATGAAGTCCCTTAGCCTCTCATACCAAGCTCTTGGAGCTTGCTTCAATCCATAGAGTGCCTTGGACAACCTATATACATGATTAGGACAATTGGGGTCTTCAAACCCGGGAGGTTGTGAGACAAACATAAGTTCATTAATGAAACCATTTAAGAAGGCACTCTTCACATCCATCTGAAAGAGTTTCATTTTGTGATGTGAAGCATATGCCAAAAGGATACGAATGGCTTCTAGTCTTGCAACCGGGGCAAAGGTCTCTCCAAAATCCAATCCTTCAACTTGAGAGAACCCCTTTGTCACCAATCTTGCCTTGTTCCTCACAACCACGCCTTGATTATCTTGCTTATTCCTAAACACCCACTTGGTGCCAATGATTCTTGCTCCTTTGGGCTTTTCTACAAGTGTCCACACTTCGTTCCAGGTGAAGTTGTTCAACTCTTCATGCATGACATTCACCCAATCCGGATCCGCAAGTGCATCCTCCACACTAGAAGGCTCAACAAAGGAAACAAAAGAGTGATGCTCAACATAAGAAGCAAGTCTCGATCGAGTTGTTACCCCCCCACCCCTTGATGGACTCCCTATGATGAGGTCTTGTGGATGAACTTGAAGCATATGTGTAGATCTTCTATCAATCACTTGGGGAGGAGGTTGTGGTGCACCAACATCACTAGCTTGAGCCTCGGCTTGATCTTGAGGGATGAAAGAATCTTATTGTGCTTCCCTCACTTGTTCTTCATCAACTTGAGGCGTGTGCGGTGGAGATGGTACTTGATTTGTATCATCTTCTACATCTTCCACCTCTAGTGGGTTGATGGCACCAACGGGCATATTCTTCATGGCCTCCCTCAAGGGTACATCACCTACATCATCAATATTCTCATGTTCTTCTTGAGAGCCATTAGTTTCATCAAACTCCAAATCATATGCTTTGTTAAATACTCGATATGCCTTGGACTTAAGAGAATAGCCAAGTAATAAACCAATGTCACAACGCCTTTGGAACTTGCCCAAGTGTTGACGCTTCTTGTAGATGTACACTTTGCATCCAAACACTCGGAAAAAGGATATATCCGGTTTCTTCCCATTTACAAGCTCATAGGGTGTCTTTTTGAGAAGCCTTTGGACAAAGAGCCGATTGGCCGCATAGCATGTGGTGTTGATTGCTTCGGCCCAAAACTTCTCAGGGTGTTGTACTCATCAAGCATGGATCTTGCTAGAGTGATAAGTGTCCGGTTTTTTTATCTACAACACCATCTTGTTGTGGGGTATAGGTGGCGGACACCTCATGCTTGATTCCCACTTCATCACAATAAAATTCGATCTTGGTGTTCACAAACTCGGTGCCATTGTCACTTCTTATCTTCTTGATCTTCACATCAAATTCATTTTGAGCTCTTTTTTCAAACTTCTTGAAGATGCCTTGTGTCTCTCCCTTGTCTTGAAGAAAGAACACCCAAGTGTACCTAGAGTAATCATCAACTACCACCAAGCAAAAGAGATTTCCTCCAAGGCTAGCATAGGTGGTAGGTCCAAATAGATCCATGTGGAGTAGCTCTAGGACTCTTGAGGTTGACATGAAAGCTTTGGTTGGATGAGTGTTTGCCACTTGCTTGCCCACTTGACATGCACTACACAATTTGTCCTTCTCAAACACCACATCCTTCACACCTCTAACCATCTCCTTCTTGACAAGCTTCTTCAAGGTTGACATTCCCACATGTGCTAATCTTCTATGCCATAGCCAACCCAAAGAACTCTTCGAGAATAGACATGTTTGCAAACTAGCTTCCTTTGAAGTGAAGTCCACTAGATACAAGTTGTTGTGCCGGAATCCCTTGAATATGAATGAAGAGTCATCCACCTTTGTCACAACAACCTCACTTGGAGTGAAGAGACATTGGAAACCAAGATCACAAAGTTGACCAACCGATAGAAAGTTGAAGCTCAAAGATTGCACTAGCAAGACATTGGAAATTGATTGATCTTGGGAGATAGCCACTTTGCCTAAGCCTTGTACTTTGCCCTTTGAATTATCCCCAAAAGTGACCTTGTCTTTATTTGAGCAATCCTTATCAAGTGTAGTGAACATCCAGGAGTCACCGGTCATATGTTGAGTGCAACCACTATCAATCACCCAATGACTTCCACCGGTCTTGTAGTTCACCTACACACAAGCAACTTGGAGTTAAGCTTGTTGTTTGGGAACCCACACTTGGCGAGGTCCCATAGCCTTGTCCACCAACTCCTTAGCAACCCATAACACTTTGGGCTTGTTCTTCATCTTAGGACCGAGAAACACAACTAGGGATCTACCCTTGGAGTCCTTGTTGATGATGAAGTGTGCATCATGAGCAAATGGCCTTGTGTGCTTGGGAAAGGTCTTAGGAGGTGGAGTCTTGCAATCATAGGCAAAGTGACCAACTTGACCACACTCAAAGCATCTTCTTGGCTTGGGCTTTGGCTTGTCATAGTTGTTGCTCATTGCCTTGTTCTTGTAGTAGTTCTTTGCTTCAATCTTGACCTTGGCCTTCATGAGTTGGTTCTCCTTGAACCCAATACCGGTCTTGTCGGTCTTCATCACGGTGTTCATCAAGAGCTCACTTTGAAGGTCATGGCCCTTGGTGAACTTCTCAAATCCACTTGCGAGCTTGATCTTCTTATTCTTGAGCTTTGCATTTTCTTCTCTAAGTGTGTTGATCAAGGTGATAGCATCCTTGTCATCTTCCTTGGTCGACTTGATGGTGAAGGGATTGTTTTCCTTGAGGTTGATTAGCTCTTCCTTGAGCTTTGAGTTCTCCACCCTCATCTTCACATAGTCATCATATTTCTCAGCTTCAACTACCTTCTTGCCCTTGCACTTAGCATTTTGCTCACTAGCAACTTCATCAAGCAAGTCCTCACAAGAAATAGCTATATCACACTTAACAACCGGGTTAATAGCAAATGTGTAGCAAGATCATTTGTAAGCAATTCATTAGCTAACACAAGTGTGTCATGTTCATTTATAACTTGGTTGTAGTCATCTTTTAGCAAGTTATAAATTGTATTGAGCTCTTGTGTTGACCTCTCAAGCTTATCATGTTTCTCATTTATTTGCTTGAGTGAGGCTTTGAGCTCCCTAGTTCTACATGTGAGAGAATTGTTCTCAAGCTTCAAATCATCATTAGCACTAGACAAGGCATCAAGCTTAGCATGCAAGTTTTCTTTAACTACAAGTAGTTTGTCATTTTTATCTTTGTACTTGCTGATGATGTTTGAGTACTTGTTACAAATTTTTATTAGCTCATCATAGGATGGAGTGTCATCATCATCACTATCACTACCACTTGAGTCACCACTATCATCCTCCTCTTTTTGTACCTTCTTGTCACCTTTAGTCATGAGGCATAGGTGTGTTAGAGGATGAGCCCGATAATGAAGCAGGAGGTGGTGGTGGAGTAGAAGAACCAATCACTAATGCGGCCACCTTCTCATCTTCACTCTCACTATCGGAGGGCTCACTTGAATCTTTAATATCGGTGAGCTAATCTCCAACAATGTAAGCCTTGCCATCCTTCTTCTTCTTGTGGAAGTCGAAGTTCTTCTTCTTCTTGTAAGGCTTATCTTCCTTCTTGTCATCATCACTAGAATCATCTTGTGCACCCTTCTACTTGTAGTTCTTGAACTTATTGTTCTTGAACTTGTCTTTCTTCTCTTCTGTGCAAGCATGAGCTAGATGACCAAGAATGCCACAATTGTAGCACTTCATTTGTGAGATGGGCTTCCTTGAAGAGCTTGTGAAGAATTTCTTCTTCTTTGAGTCAAACTTGACTCTATTCTTGTTTAGCCTCATCAACATCTTGGTGGTCTTCTTCACCATGAGGGTGATGTTGTCATCATCTTCATCATCATTTGTGCTCTCATACATGATTTGCATCTTGCACTTCTCCGAGGAGGATGCCTTGAGAGCCAAGTACTTCTTCTCCTCCTTCTCTTTCTCTTTCTTCTTGGAGGAGGATGAATAGCCTCCATCACCAATCTTCATGTACATCTCATGAGAATTGATCTTTTCCAATACTTGTGTTGGTGTAGAGGTGGAGAGATCCCCTTGGTGAAGAACCGTGACGATATGACCATACTTATCAATTGGCAAGACACAAAGTATCTTGCTCACCACATCGGTCGATGTCATTTGGTTGAGGCCAAGACCATTCAATTCTTCTACAAGAATGTTAAGACGTGAGTACATCTCATTTGCATTTTCATTAGCAAGCATAGTAAAGGAATTGAGCTTTGCCATGACCAAGTGATAGTGTTCCTCACGCTCACTCTTTGTGCCTTCGTGAAGAGCATAAATAGTGGTCCATAAATCAAATGCGTCTTTGGCATTACGCACTCGGTTGAAGACATCCTTGCAAATGTCGCGAAAGAGGATATTCTTTGCCTTGGCATTGTGCTTCTCAAAGTAGGGGTCTTCCGCGAAGTAAGAACCCCCCTTTGTGGCGGCTTTGAACACGCCCGCATCCACGGCCTCTAGATAGGCCTCCATACGAACATTCCAATAAGGAAATTCGTCTCCATCGAACAAGGGAGGTGGTCCATCCCCATGGGACATCTTGCTCTAGGCGGTGAAGCCTAATTTAAGAGCAACCTTGCTCTGATACCAATTGAAAGAATCAAGATGCCCAAGAGGGGGGGGCAGATGAATTGGGCTTATTTCAAATTTCTAAAGAAATATGAAATCCTAGCAATGCCAATTACCCCCTAGTGCCTACCGATCGTGTGTCCTAACTAGAAAGCGGTAGCAATTCAATGAAAGTAAGGACGATGAGGTAAGTAATGCGGTATGAAAGAGCTAGGGAGACAAAGCTTGACACGACGACATTTTGCCGAGGTATCGAGGAGTCGACACTCCCCCGTAGTCCTCGTTGGAGCACCCACTCAAGGGTATTGCTCCCCCTTAACCCGCACAAGGGTTGAGTGCTCTTTACGGGCTGGTTCTTCGCCGCTCCGGCTCGGTGAACCGCCCACAACCGATCACAAGACGATGGAGAAGGGCCGTCGACAATCCTCCGGCGATCACCTTCCTCCAAGCACCACCGGACCGTCTAGGTGATGTCGATCACCAAGAGTTACAAGCCTTGATCTTCATTTGACTCAATCAAGCCTCACAACTAGAGTGGATGCACACTTGAACTCTTGGATGAACTAGAGAAGAGGATGGATGGATTCGCGAATCACTCTCTCTCTCTCTCTCTAGGACTCTTGCTCTCTTCCCAACCTTCTCAAGCAACTCAGGAACTCAAATGAGCAAAGGAAAGGTTGGAAAGGCAAGGGGTGAAGTATTTATACTCCCCCAGACACTCAGCACTCGGGCTAAGAAACAAGCATTTTAAGTTGGCGACGGACGCTCCGTCGCTAGCCCCAACGGCTAGTTCATATTTACGTCAGCAGGCGTCGGACGCTCCGACGCTTGGCGACGAACGCTGCTCCTCAACGTCTGGCACCAACTGGCTGCTCTCGGGTTTCTGGGAAAATATCCCCGGACGCTCGCTAGCGTCCGACGCCCATGTGATAGACGTGTCCGTCGCAAAATGGACGTTACTGGAGTTCTCTGTGTTGGCGACGGACGCTATGTCATGCATACGTCATCGTCCGGCGCTAGCGTCTGGCGCACCGGACACTCGTCTGGTGCCCTCAACCTCAGCGTCCGATGCCCACAAAAGCCCTCTCTCAACTCCGGTTTTCATTGCGATGAATTCGGAAGTTGTTCTAGGCTATCTTACGGTCACCATAGTCTTGCTTAGAGCTAAGGAAGTCAAGTGTGCACCACACCTAAGTCATGAAGCTTTCCTAAGTCAAGCTACTAGTCTTAACCCCTCTTTATAGTACAACCAAAGATCAAATAAAGATCTATCTATACTAAGTGTCCTTCATCTCCTTATGGCACTTAGCCTATCACTTTAGGATCTTAATTATGCTTCTTTGAAATCCGAAACGATATCCATCTTGGGGGCTAAGTGATAACCATTGATGCTCATTCATGTTGATCACTATGGCTAAGCTACGCATAGCCTCTGCAAAACACACATTAGCCATAATAAACTCTAATTGTCGTTAATCACCGAAACTAATAGGGCCATGATTCTTCAGATTGCAGCTTCAGGAACATTTTGTCGAACAACATACTTGCACCAACATGGATGGTGTAAGCAGCTCCTCAGCTCCTTGGAGGTTACCTAGATCCTGCCCTTGTGCGCGGAGCGAGACATGGTGTGTCCCTAGGCTAGCACCACGACCTTGCGCGGCGCACCATGGTGGCGACAAGCTCCTCCATGGTGTGGAGACCTTACGCTTCTAGTGGTGCGCCATGGCATCGACAAGCCGGACTCGAAGAGCCCAGGGTCGTCGGCGTGGTGGGGCCGACGGCCTCAATGTCGCCCTAGAGCTAGATGAGCTCGGAGACCCACGCCCCGCGGGCAGGAGGTCGGAGGCCGCGACTGCGGCGTTGGCGGCCGTGGAGGAGGCGCCGGAGGGCTCCAAGGACGAATCTAGGAAGACGTCGATGCACGCAGCGATAGG
Organism: Microstegium vimineum; assembly: GCA_022036555.1. NCBI lineage: Eukaryota > Viridiplantae > Streptophyta > Magnoliopsida > Poales > Poaceae > Microstegium > Microstegium vimineum. The sequence goes on along the minus strand of CM039133.1, from coordinate 23,340,554 downwards.
TCGCATGGCGACACGTGCTCGGACAACTCGGCGTCCTTAGCGCTGGCCATGACGGCAACGACCGCGGCTGACCACCGGTCGAGGATTTGGCCTTGGCTCGCTGGCGGAGGAGTAGGGACGGGGAGTCGGACAAGGCTGTCGTGTGGAGTGGGGTTTGCGGTTGTGCGTGGAGTAGACAAGGAAGGTCGTGGGCGTGCGACGGTTCCATGGGCGTAGGACCGCCGGGCCACCTATCGTGCGGCGAGACGAGGTGAAGTCGGGTGGGCGATTCGCTCGAGGTGTTTTTTCTCGGCCAGTGGACGATTATATAGAGATCGAGTGGGAAGCGACTTTTAACTTTTAATCTCAGCCGTTGTATTCGTAGTAGGCTTGTTGTGAATCGTTGATCTTGGAGAGAAGTGACTTGAAGAAGTTTTTAATTATAGTAGAGATAGTGGATAATCTATACAATTATTATGTTGTCTTTTCGTTTATCTTTTTTATTGGTAGATATGGATAATTATTACGAGACTAAAGGCCAAATATTTCTAATTATTATGAGAATTTTGGGAATTTCTTTTTTTTAGCGCGTTGAGTGAGAATTAACCCAATGCATTTGTTGGGACTCTAATTAGTAATAGAAAGACTATAAAATATTTTTGAAAACTTTTTTAGTAATGATAGACGTAGATAGTTTAGATTTAAGGATATTTTACATTTTTATTAATAATATAGTGTAGGTGCATAATTCAGATATAAATTTGTGGGTTACATTATTTTTTTCATAATGGTACTGGTGAATGATTTTGATCCAACTTTAGATGTTTATCTATCTATACCTATTAATAAAGAGGTAAAAATTCAGCCATTTTTTTGTCCGTCTTTCCCTAAATAACTTCATGAATGTCCGTCTATGTCTATTTTCATATGAATTGTGTTCTACTCTAATACAAGTCGTAACTTGAAACTTACCAAAATTAAGAACCAAGAGTCCCGTCCGATTTCAAACGAATTGGGTCATGTATCTCTAGATTCTAAGTAACCTGAATAGAATAGAATCTTAATCCTAATTTAAATAAAAAATATATAAAAGCAGCTTTAACCTGCCCACCGGACACCGTCCATCCCTGTTGTCTGGTTGCACGTCTGGTAGCTTGTTGCTTGCCCGCGTCAGATGCATGCCTGGTCTCTCCCCGACGAGATGAGTACCACGCATCCGTGTCCCACACCCAGACGCAACGTAGCTTTACTTCTCATGCGCCTACATATACTGAAGATCATGGTGCATGCGGCTGCTATAATACCGGGATAATCCAAGCATAAGCTATAATAATATTATGTATCTATTATAACGTCTCGAAATAATGAGGGACATTAGAGGTACGAAGTAGAGATCAATTTCTAATATATATCTCTACCTACGTATATATGTGTATATTTTTTTGTCCATTCATTTTTTTCATGCAAACAAACTTCCGTAAATATAAAAATTCTCTCAAGCGTGCATTATTATAACTAGGAATCATATTCTAATCCAAATACAAGATGTTCTCATTATGTTTGGTTTGAAAGTATTTTATGTTTGTTTTGGAAACTAAGGCTCCAAGGATCGTTTCCATATTAAATTTATTTTTTCTTTATACGTCGATCTTGTTATTTCTTTTTAAACTATAGTTTTTTCCATGTTCTATCTTCCAACGCCCAACCGTTCAACAAATTAAAGCATCCCAAAAGTTAAAAAAAAAAGTTCGTCCGCATCCATCGTCTCTCTTCGGTAATTTTTTTCTCCGTTACAACGTACAGACACGTTTGCTAGTTATAATAAAAATGTGGGTAATTTTTTTAAAATATATTAGAACTAAGACCGCTACCATTATCAATAATGACTATGGTTTATCAAGTAGATGCCTGCATAAAGAATTTAGAAAAACATTCATGTGTATTATTTTATTGAAAACATTAATACATTAACTAAGTGACAGATAGGGCCAATGATATATTTTATTAAATACATTAATAACTAAGTTGCCACACGGTCATATTTTATTCATTAACAAACTGAAACGTTGCTACGGCTGAAATATTTTATTAACTAACTGAACGTCGTACACTACAACACGTCGCTTAATCAAAGGCATTTTAGTAAAGGCATTTTTATCAAATTGCCTTAATTTCCTTTTACTTAAAGGCATTTTTAGAAAAAGGCCTTTAAAACCACTCCTATAGAGGCTGATTTAAAAAATTCCTTTAATTATGTGTAGCATTTGAGGCATTTTCCAAAATGCCTTTAATTACCTGTAGATTTGGAGGCGTTTTTCAAAACGCCTTGTAATCCTCACCCCTCACGAGACTCACGGACGGAGAGGCAGCAACGCACCTGTACTGCTCTGCTGTACACCCCAGCGATTGCCCAACATGTTTTGCAAAAAAACCCTCCATATCTTTACAAACTAACCTGCAGTCTTAATTCATTCCAACAGCCATGATGCCTGATTTCCGTGAGAAATTTTGAAATCTAACCCGTTATTCGCACGCCGTAAGAAAATTGATCAGGAATTCGCACGCCTTTAGAAATATGACCCAGATCATACAAATTATTTTGAAATTTAGTCTTTTTCAGGATTTCGCAATTTCAATAATTTTAGAAATCCTCTTGTACTGTTTGAATAAGGGAAAAAGATGTCATTGCCCCTCACTCTATTTCCTCCCTATCCGTCCAGAACTCACGAGTGGACATCGGAAAAAAAAATCGCGAGTGGTCGCGACCCTTCGTCCCGCGTGGCGTGAAGCGAAGCCGCGCCGCCCCGCCCGTCGCCGGCGTCCCCACCGTCCGCTGCCCGCCCCCGCAGGTACGCCACTCTTCCTCCATGGCTCCACTGCCCCTGCTCCTCCTCAGGCCGCCACAATCAAGTCGCTGCCGTCGGCGCAGTACCTGGCCGCAACGGGCGCCGGCGGCTCGGCGTCCGCCTTGGCGCGTGGCTTCGGCGTGTCCAAGGAGTGCGTGGTGTGCCTGCTGGAGTTCACGGACGGCGACGAGCTCCGCGCGCTGCCGCTGTGCGCGCACGTGTTCCACGCCGACTGCATCGACGTCTGGCTCCGCGCGCACGCATCCTGCCCGCTCTGTCGCACCGCCGTCGCACTGCCTTCGCCTGTGGCGTCGCCGCTGCACCGCGTCGTGGCGCAGAGGGTGCTGCCTGCGCTTGCGCGGGTTGCCAGGCTCGGCATCGTCCTCGTCCTCGGCGCCGGCGGACATGGCGTTCAGGTGGTCGCTCCCGGAGCGGCTGTCGTTCTCGGCGTCAGCCGACGGACATGAGGGGTAGTGATGTCTTTGTCTCTTATCCAAACAGTACAACAGGATTTCTAGAGTTATTGAAATTGCGAAATGTTGGAAAAGACTAAATTTCAAAACAATTCACATGATCTGGGTCATATTTCTAAAGACGTCCGAATTCCAGGCCAATTTTCTTACGGGGTGCGAATAACGGGTTAGATTTCAAAATTTCTCGATTCCCGTTCCTTCATCCCATCGCTGGCTCATTCCAAAAGAAAACAACCTCGCGGGAGCGGCTTGCCGAAACCCTAGCCGTCGTCACCTCTTCCCTCCCATCTTCTCCTCGTCGTGTCGCCATGCTTGTGTGCTCGGAACAACTACCCGTGTCGCCGTGCTCGCGTTCTCAGAACAACTACTCGGGTCGCTGTGCTCGTGAAACAGAAGGCGATGTCCTCCATGTGGATCTCGGTGTCGACTGTAGGTTAGGTCCTCCGCATGGATCTCGGTGTCAACTGTCAGATCCGTGACGTGCTCCACCAGATCCATGTCGGGAGATGAGGAGCGGTGGAGTCACCTCCTCTATGGCGGCGGAGATCTACGGCGATGTCGGGATCGAGGCGCGCCAGGGTTGGTGAGTAGCACCCGAGATCTTCCTAAACGACGACCGACGGGATCTCTGAATGACGATCCTGATCGGTTTCCTTTCTTGGTTCGGCGCAGGGCTCCGGTACGACGACCTGTACGACCCGTACCATGACCTGGACATCAAGGAGGTGCTGGCGCGGCTGCCGCCGGAGGTGGTGGACGCCCGCAACCAGCGCCTCAAGCGGGCCATGGACCTCTCCATGAAGCACCAGTAGCTGCCCGACGATCTCCAGGTCAGGATTCGTGCTTGGTTTCTCCCTCTGTCATTTGTATTTGTTGTTGCTTTATATGCATTTGGGAAATAAAGCGATTCCAGGTTTAGATAATATAATTCAGTTTGTGGTGGTGATTCTGCTGGATTCCAGGTGGACTCGTAGGAATTGGTCGGGCGATAATTGAATGATTATATATTGAGTTGTACTATCGACTTATAGATGCTTGTCAAGTTAATACAATTGGAAGCTAAGGACGCTATGTTTTCTAATTGTGTACTTGCAACCTTGTCAT
>CM039133.1:23310110-23336052 GCA_022036555.1 Microstegium vimineum | reverse complement strand
AAATTCAGGAAACCAACATCTGGGATTTGGGCCCTGTGAACCCTGGTTTGGGGTGAATGACCCTATATGACGATGAGTTGTGATATTTGTGGGTGGTTAAATTTCCCCTTCATTCCGTTTTGGTAGCTCTGTTTTCCCTTTTTTTTTTTCATGTCGGCGAGACCCTTTGGGTCAGGATATGCGGCCCCCAGGCCGGGGGAAATTTGCAGGGGGGCCAAAAATTAAACCCAAAGCCGCGCGTGGAAAAGCCAGTTGCTTTGGGGAAATGCCTCTCCCCCTCTCAGGTGCTATCTCTTGCGTCTTGCATGCGGCATCCTCTCCACGAACAGACGAAAAAACCCCCCCTTCCTTTTCCCACCCCAACGAGGGGATGCCCCCTTTTCCTTCAATATGCGAGGGGAACCCCGAGGGGGTTTTTAAGGGTTGAGGATGGTGAGATGCGATGGGATGATCTATGCAAAAAAAATCAGTGTTCAACCTTGCCATGGATGCAATGGATTTAATTTTTGGCACTTAGCTCGAGCCCCCGCGGGCCCTTTTCTCCATCACACCGATGAGCCATGATGGCAGCAAACAATTTGGTCCCAATTGGTTTTGACTCTTCGTTTCTAGGTGTCCCTTAATTTTTTTATAAAAGTTCTTTTTTTTTGTAGAGATAGAGAATTATACTGTTTCTGCTTACATGGAGGTACTACAAATCGGTTGCCAGATTTTTTTTTACACAAACCCCAGATTTTATTGTTTTCATGGATTCTGTTTGTAAAAAATTACAGAAAAAAAAATGATTTTGGGGCCAAAAGATGTTTTTAATTTTTATTGTCGATGCAACGAAAAATTTCTGTTTCTTTTTTGTTTATTATTTTTGATTTGACAATGAGAAAAAAGGTATAGCCAAGCAATAATTTTATTGTCTCAACTTTTTTCCATTTTTAGAGTATCTGTACCAAGGGTGTCAATTTGATAAGTTGATTTAACAGTAACATGGTGTCAGCTTTTATAGGATATATAAAAATAGGTGATACTCAAACCTACTCAATGAATTTGTTTTCACTATCCAAAGAGCCTCTATCCATTAATGTCATGATCAATGGCACCACATCCATATTTCATATCGATCTACATATAAATAACTAGTCTGTAACTCTGTTATACTTTGTTTTAGTTCAATACATGTATATTTAATTCCTTGACTCCAATATGCTTCCTGGTGTGTATTTAACCTGTACTTGTTTGGTGTGCATCCAAACACTGTATATTTCTAGGGGTGTGAATTTGATATGTTGATAACAATAACAGGGTGCCATCTTTTATAGTATAGATAAAATATGTTATACTCAAACGTACTCAGTGAATTTGATTTTCCTGTCCAAAGAGCCTCTATCCATTAATGTCATGATCAATGGCACCACATCCATATTTTGTATCCGTCTATGTACGAATAACTGGTATGTAGCTTTGTTATACTTTGTTGTAGCTCAATACATGTATATTTAATTTAACTGCTTGACTCTAATATGCTTCCTGCTTTGTATTTAATTGAATGTTCATGTGGCTCATGGTGATCCTGCTTGTGCAGGAGACGGAATACGTCTTCAAGTACAATCCGGTGAGCACCATTGATATGCTGGTTCGATAACCTCTGGAGGCATATCTGAACATCAGGCAGGGCAAGAGCATACGGTTCATCGACGCCGTCAAATCTGAAACTTGTCTACAAGAGTGTCATGCAAGTGGAGTTTGACAAGAAGGATAAGAAGAGGTTTGTGAAGGAAGCACTAGAGACGTACCCAGACCTGACAAACTTGTGCAAGTGAGTTCATTGAGTTATTTACCAAAAATGTCATATGCAAGTCTCATGTCCTTGTAAATTGGATGGGTTTGGCCTTCGCCTGAATATATATGTACCTGCGCTTGAATATATATGTACGCCTAGATCAGTATTCTTCATTTTTAGTTAGAATAGAGGTGGTGGTAATTTGTTATTACTTTGGGCCTAGAATAATATTGATTTGAGTTTGTGACGACTCAATATTTTGTCATTATGGTTCTATGCATTAGAAAATAATATTCATTCCATATGACATTATGATTGTGTAAATTTTCATGAGCTTGTGACTAGACCAATGGTGATACGAGTTTGAGATTTCTTTTATGCATTATGAAAATTAGGCTTTAGAAATTTGATTGTTACACTAGTACAGAACACACATTTATTCCCGGTTGAGAAACCCCTTTAGTCCCGGTTTCCCAACCGGAAACACAAATGCGGGACTAAAGGTGGCACCCTTTAGTCCCGGTTCGTAATAAGAACCGGGAGTAAAGGGTGGTTCCCCACGTGCAGCCCTGCTGCCACCTTTAGTTGTCGGGGCGCCGGCGGCAGACGGAGAGATGGCGGCGGCGAGAGGGGGGCTTGCTGGGAGGGCCGAGTCAATCGTGTGTGTGAGGACTTAGCGGCGCAGCGGGGCGCAGGAACTGGGCTTTATAGGCCCAGACCTTTAGTCCCGACTCTAAACCCTAACCCGGACTAAAGACCCTTTAGTCCCGGTTGGTGTTACCAGCCGGGACTAAAGGTCTACCTTCAGTCCCGGCTGGTAACACTAACCGGGACTAAAGGTCTCTGCCTTTTTGGCGGCAATTGAAAAAGTAGATACCTTTAGTCCCGGTTGGTGTTACCAGCCGGGACTAAAGGTCCCTTTCTGTTCACTTCCCGCCGGCTTTCAAAAGAATTTTTGGTTTTTTGGATAGATTTCATTGTAATTTTCTTTTTACACTTGTTAATTAAACAATAAATTAATTATTAGGCATAATATTGTTTTTAAAGCACCATTATTTGGTTTTTTCTTTATTCTTTGAAGGAAAAGCCTTAAACTTTAAAATTATTTTGTTTCTCTTTTATTTTGGTCATCGTAATATAACCATTAATCACTAGTTGCTTAATGCAAAAATGTTTTTTTCAATGTAAATCCTTTAAACTATATGTTTTGGACAGGATATTAGTTTTCGCAGTATCGTAGCGTTAAAATTTTTTTTTCACCAAATTATTTCCAAAAACGCATAAGGGAATGTAAAACATGATCGAGCCATATATTGAGAAATCATACAATAGCATGATGCTAAAATTACACATATTAAGCCATATATTGAGCAATCATACAATATATTAAGTGATGGCAATAACAACAAGCTTGTTCCTAATGTATGTCCCTTGGTCATAATCACTGTGTAACCATGGAGTGTCTTCATTATTTAGCATGATGCTTGGGTCTTTGTTTACTATGGAGTTGGTCGTCCTTTTCATAATCCTCTGACAAGTCTGACCTGTCCTCGATTCCCACGATGTTTCTTTTCCCTGAAAGAACAATGTGGCATTTTGGCTCACTTTTTGAGTTGTCGTTTCTCCCTGTCTTTGTTTTCGTACACATATCCTTTACGTAGAACACCTGATTCACATCCTTGGCTAAGACAAATGGTTCGTTTCTGTACCCAAGATTGTTGAGATCCACAGTTGTCATTCCATAGTCATTGTCAATTGTTACCCCGCCTCCAGTCACCTTCACCCATTGGCACTGAAACAAAGCGACCTTAAAAGTGGGTCCGTAGTCTAGTTCCCATATCTGTATAATGCGTCCATAATATGTTTGATTATTCCCACTCGGGTCCGTGACATCAATGCGGACACCACTGTTTTTGTTGGTGCTCTTTTTATCTTCAGTTACTGTATAAAATGTATTCCCATTTATCTCGTACCCTTTGTATGTGACGATATGCCACGATGGTTCCCTGGCCAACAAGTACAATTGCTCATCAAGACTCTCATCACCTTGACATTTTTTCCGTAGCCAACCACCAAAAGTTTGCATGTGCTCACGAGTAATCCAATGTTCAGTTCTCCCTGGAAACTGGGATCTTAGGATGCCCTTGTGTTCCTCGATATACAGATCCACCAAGGAAGAGTTTTGTAGAACGGTGTAGTGTGCTTTATTGAAACAATCGTCCTCCGCACCGACATATGATTTTTTCCCTAGTGTTCCCTTTCCACTTAGTCTCCCCTCGTATCGTGATTCAGGAACCCCAATCGGGTCAAGGTCTGGAATAAAATCAACACAAAACTCAATAACCTCCTCTGTCCCGTACCCCTTGGCCATACTTCCTTCTGGACGAGCATGATTGTGAATGTATTTCTTCAGGACTCCCATGAACCTCTCAAAGGGAAACATATTGTGTAGAAACACGGGACCAAGAATACTAATCTCCTTGACCAGGTGAACTAGGAGGTGCGTCATGATATTATAGAAGGATGGGGGGAACACCAACTCAAAGCTGACAAGACACTGAACCACATCATTTTGTAGCTTTGCTAGATCTCCTGGATTGATTGCCTTCTGAGAAATTGCATTGAGGAATGCACATAGCTTCACATTGGCTAAACGTACATTTGGAGGTAGAATTCCTCTTAATGCAACTGGAAGCAATTGTGTCATAAGCACGTGGCAGTCATGAGACTTTAAGTTTAGAAATTTCTTCTCTGACATACTTATTATACCCTTTATGTTCGAGGAGAATCCAGATGGGACCTTAATGCTATCTAGACATTCGAACATGCTTTCCTTCTCTTCCTTGCTAAGTGTGTAGCTTGCTCGTCTTAAGTATTGGCGTCCATCATCTGTCTTCTCTGGATGCAGTTTTTATTGTTCATTTAAACATCGTAGGTCTTGTCGGGCTTCAATTGTGTCCTTAGTCTTCCCATACACACCCATGAATTCTAGTAGGTTTACACACAGATTCTTCGTTAGGTGCATTACGTCAATCGCGCTGCGGACCTCTAGCACTTGCCAATAAGGTAGCTCCCAAAATATAGACTTCTTCTTCCACATAGGTGCGCGTCTGTTAGCATCCTTCGGAATAGGTTCGCTCCCTGGTCCCTTTCCGAAGACTACTTTCACATCCTTCACCATATCAAATAAATCCTCACCAGTTCGGTTGAGAGGCTTGGTCCGATGGTCTGTCTTACCTTTAAAATGCTTCCCTTTCTTTCTAAGGGGGTGATTCGCAGGAAGGAACCGACGATGCCCGAGGTACACAACCTTTCGACATTTTTTCAAATATCTATTTTCAATGTGATCAAAACAGTGTGTGCAAACATTATATCCCTTATTTGTTTATCCTGAAATATTACTAAGAGCCGTCCAATCATTGATTGTTACGAACAACATTGCTCGCAGGTCAAAGTATTCCTGTTTGAACTCATCCCACATACGTACACCCGGCTTATTCCACAAAAGCATAAGTTCGTCAACTAAGGGCCTCAGGTACACATTGATGTCATTGCCATGCTGCTTGGGTCCTTGGATGAGCACTGGCATCATTATGAACTTTCGCTTCATGCACAACCATGGAGGAAGATTGTAGATACATATAGTAATGGGCCATGTGCTATGACTACTGCTCTGCTCCCCAAAAGGGTTCAAGCCATCTGTACTTAAAGCGAACCTTAAGTTTCTTGCGTCCTCCGCAAACTCTGGGAATTCTCTATTGATTGTTCGCCATTGGGACCCATCGGCAGGGTGTCTCAACATATTGTCTACCTTACGGTCTTCACTGTGCCATCGCAACAACTTGCCATGGTCTTTGTTTCTAAAGAGACGCTTCAGGCGTGGTATTATTGGAGCATACCACATAACCTTGGCAGGTATTCTCTTCCTTGGACGTTCGCCATCAACATCACCAGGGTCATCTCGTCTGATCTTGTACCGCGATGCGTGGCATACCGGACATTCATCCAAATCCTTATAGCCCTCCCCGTGGTAGAGGATACAGTCATTGGGACATGCATGTATCTTCTGGATTTCTAATCCCAGAGGACAGACGACCTATTTTGCTTCATACCTAGTTGTTGACAATTCGTTTCCCTTTGGAAGCATCTTTCTCTGAATAGTCAATAACTGTCCAAATCGCTTGTCAGATATACCATTCTTTACCTTCCATTGCAACAATTCCAGTATGGTACCCAACTTTTTTTTGCTCCTCTGTGGCTGTCGGGTACAATAATTTGTTATGATCCTCTAGCATGCGAGCGAAGTTGATCTTCTCCTTTTCACTTTCGCATTCTCTCTGAGCATCACGAATGACCTGACCAAGATCATCAACAACGGGCACATCTTCTCCCTCTTGCTCTTCTTCAGCTTCCCCCATTGCAATATCATTTAGTGCAGCATATTCAGCAAAAATATCTTCATCATGCCCTAGTTCTTCGTCTTCGCCTTCTTCCATTATAAAACCGATTTCTCCATGCTTGGTCCAACAAATATAGTTTGACATGAAACCAGACATAAACAAGTGTGCATGGATATTCCTTGCGATAGCATATTCCTTCAAATTCTTACATAATGCACATGGACAACGTATAAAACCATCTCGCTTGTTTGCCTCTGCCACAGTTAAGAAATAATGCACGCCATCAATAAATTCTTTGGAGCGGCGATCAGTGTTGTACATCCAATGTCGACTCATCGATTTGCACAATTACACGTGACATACTATATAAAAATCTTAAACAGGACATCCTATGTCGGCGTGGTTCAATTTAGAAATTATTAAGATACAAAATATTCAGGTCAGTTACATCACATCAATATTAAATTATGTAAGCATAACCACAATATAGAAAATCCCAAGTAACACTAAACAAACTAGACATAAAATGCACTTCAACAGGATAACAATTTTGCGGCCAATTCCAACTAAAACAAATGACACATCATTTGTCTGTTCAACATTCATGGGCTTCGTCTGCTGGCTCACTCCTTCACCAGCCGCTTCTTCTAGAAGAGATTTTTGCACGTGTGTCACATATTCTTCCCCCTAGTACCATCCTTTGCATCCAGTACCATCCCACTGAAAATAGAACAACAAATTAAGAACTATAATCAAAATCACTTAGCAAAATGAGACAAACTAGAAAAATCGTCAAACGCGATAAAATAGCTCACATTGCGATCCGGACACTTGTAGAAGATACGAACCTTATTGGGACCCTCCTTGGACACTCGATACTCCATCACAATCTTCTGCTCACACTTGCCGCACGGAATGAGAGGGAGCTCCGGCCTCAGTCATCCATTTCCAACCCCATGAGAGGCCGAGGAACCATTAGTCGTCGTCATCTACTCACTAGCTAGATTATTTTCTAAACAAACTCAATTAAAATGAGCTATCAAGTACTATAACTCTAAAAAAATTCTTTATATATTTCTCGAAATCACTATAGTCTCATTGAAATTACAAAGGACAATTAAAACTATAAGTAGTTGCCATCTACTTAGTAGCTAGATTAATTTATTTAAACTAAATTAAAAATCTTATTTTCTAAACAAACTCAATTAAAATGAGCTATCAAGGAGTTGCTAAGTAAAACTATTCCTCTAAATCACTGTCGTCTCAATGCAATTACAACAACAATTAAAACTATGAAGTCATTTGTAGGCCAATAAGAGAGAAAATGACATGCAAAATTCAAAATACACAATAAAAACAGTAATTTGTAAGCATGAAATGAAATGGTGATGAAACAAGAGAGGATGAGATTGGTAACCTTGCTTAGGAGTGAAGTACGAGTGAAGAAAATCTTGTGTATATGCCAGAAGAAGCAAAATCACCAAGAACACCTTTCTTCCTCCTCTCTTGCTCAAGAACACTCTCTGTTTCTCAAGAACACTGATGTGTCCTCTCTAGCTCGGGCAGGGGAGGAAGAAGGCTATTTATACAGGGGTTTTTTAGTCACAGTTGGAGTTACCAACCGGGACTAAAGGCTCATCTCTAGTTCCGACTGGTACCTCAAACCGGGATTGAACCTTTAGTCCCGCCTAGAGCTACCAACCGGGACTAAAGATAAGCCTTTAGTCCCGGTTGGTAACTCCAGCTGAGACTAAAGGTCCCTGCCTGCAAAAGGCTGCTGCACGCCTGGCGTACTAGCTGTTGGGCAACACCCTTTAGTCACGGCCGCAAAAAATGCCGAGACTAAAGCCAATTTGGCATATCGTTCAAAGGTCTGTTCTCTACTAGTGTTATTCTTCTGTTATAGAAGATTTTGTATACACATGTGTGTGCCGCACATGCATCTCCACTAGTTAATTAAATGTTTTCTTAATTATTATCGAGCTGGTCACACAGGAGTATGGACATTCCAAACCTAGACCATGTCTAGTGAAGGACCGAGAACGGCGACCAGAGGGGGGGGGGTGAATCGGAGCCTCAAATTTCTCTCGAAATATTCGGGCCACTCTTCCCAAAAACCAAACCCAGTTACTGGGTGCTCAACCTCCCCCGAGCAACGCGAGCGGGGATTCAGATGAAAATGAACAATTGAGAGCTCACCGACAGTGGAGAGAAACTCACCGGAAACCCCAAAACGTAAGTTCTTGACACCTAGGGAAAATAGGCAAGAACCTAGGCAAAACAGGCAGAACAGACAGGCGCCAGACGCTGTGAAAATAGGCGACGGACGCTCTATCGCAGTGCGCCAGACGCTGAGCGTCGGACGCTGGGTCAGAAGCGACGGACACTACGCTTAGCGTCTGACGCCAACACAGAGCCGAACAGAGAGGTACTCCAGGCGACGGAGGCGTCTGGTGGACACCCGACGGAAGCTGGCGAGCGTCCAACGCAAATGGACAGAGAGCTATGAAACTCTCAAAACCGACAGACTCGTCTGGCGGTCAGGCGACAGACGATGGCAAGCGTCCGACACGAACTTGAGCTGGGGCAAACCGAGAGAGTTGGGGCAAATGATTAGGGTTCCAGAGATAGAATGAGGATACCCCTTCATCCCTTATTTAACAGGGCTTTGGCTATTTCCCAAAGACCCCCCTAGATACATGAGTGAACTACCTAGCCTAAGCATTGCAGTTCAAGCTCCGGAAAATATCTTCCGCATTTTGAATGGACGGCCCCGCTTCCTGCCAGGAGTTGCCGTCACCTCGACGAAACCTTCAGGATTCCGCCACGTGCCATCCCCGCTTCCTCGGAAGCTCCGCCCGGGTTTTGTGGCCCAAACCCGTGAAACCCGCCACCAGTAGCTTTGGGCGCAACTACCGAACCCCGAGTTTTGAGGCCCAAACTCGGAAACCGTCCTAGGATGGTTTTGAGGCCCAAACCACCAAACCGCTCGACTCGAGCCACCTTGTCCTCGCCCGGTCGGACTCCGAGTCCCATGAGCCTCCGCTCGACCCGCTCGTGCACCGTCTTGACTTGGTCAACTCGGTCTACCTCCATGTCTTCTCGCGCTCACTGGTGCTAAGTACTAGCCACCACAGCTAGTCCTCTAGCGCCCATGGTCCCTCAGTCCGAGCCCCGCTTCCGCCCTTCACCTCTCTCAGTCCATCAGCACGGCAAGCCTCTACTCGACCTTCTCCACGCCATTGACCACTGTCACTAGGCATAGCACCTGCACACCACAAGCCGATAGACAGACACACATTTGCTTTCGCAAAGAGGTTAGTTCAAGCCACTCAAACTGAACCGCTCAAGTGTTGGGCAATCACTCATGACATAACGGAACTACATGGGTACTTATCCACCATGTGTTCGCATCTAGCCTAAATCTAGCCCAAGACATTCTTGTAGCTAGAGTGGATGTGTCGGCTACTCCGTCTCTGGACTCTGTTGCTATACGCCCAGACTTGCGTCCTCGAATAGGGACCGAGGAGAGGGCCCGTCAAGGTACTCTCCCATATGGTTCTTGTGGGCCATATATAGGGTCTCTGATCCTATTTACTATATATGCGGATAAAATGTGTCATGCTTAGATGCTTAGTTGATAACTTTGTAGTCGGATCAACGAACGAAGGCGTTACGATGTTGACTTCAAGGCCGACTCCTCTAAGTTTGAATGTTGCCGCGGTAAGGACAACGACATACTGCAGCGATGCAAATGGACCCGCTATATGTATTGAGGCAAAAGAACGTGTGACATAGGAAGAATCATATTACTAGTATGGCAATATCATTTAGCGTTGTAAACAATGCAAGAATGGAACGGATTATGTTTGATGTCATTAAAATGCATTACCAATACAATGCAATATTTTGAAGAGAAAATATAAATGCCTTGGAGGCCATAATTAGTCATCCATATCTATGCATGAAGATGCCACAATCAATGGAATTATAATGGTCTTCGAAAAACAAACAGAGGCAATGAACATAGAAAACCATTCTTCGCCCAGACAAAAAAAAATCATGTCTCAGCAATATTAGACGAAGATAAGAAGAAAAAGAAAATGCAAAACCATAGCCAAAGGCTAAACCAGTTGAAGAACCCAAGTAGTACCACAAGATACAGTTGTACAAGAAAGAAAAGTAATCATTGCATATGAGCTTCAATCACATGAAAAGAAAGAACTTATGGATTTCCTTTGCTGGAATAAATTTTTTTTCGTATGGTCTTGAAAATACTTAGAAGGCGTCCGTTGAGACATAATTAAGTATGAGCTAAATATCAACGCACAATTCAAACCAAAGAAGTGGAAGCTAAGAAACATCCTTGAAGATAGAACTCAAGCAGCTAATACTGAAGTACAATGGTTCCTAGATGTGAAGGTGGTTAGAGAAGTCATTTCACAACTTGGCTTGCAAACATTGTAATGGTAAGAAAGAAAAATGGAAAATAGCGGATGTGTAGACTTCACAGATTTAAACAAAGCTTTTTCGAAAGACAATTTTACATTGCCAAGAATAAATACACTAAGTGATTAGTAGCAGGAAGGCAAATCTTAAGTTTCCTAGACTGACCATCAGATCTAGATGAAGGAAGAAGACAAAGAAATTAAAAATCAAGCTTCATTCACCTTTTGAC
Organism: Microstegium vimineum; assembly: GCA_022036555.1. NCBI lineage: Eukaryota > Viridiplantae > Streptophyta > Magnoliopsida > Poales > Poaceae > Microstegium > Microstegium vimineum. The sequence continues at coordinate 23,325,200 of CM039133.1, read as the reverse complement.
AAATATTGCTTCATACAAATTTCAGAGTGGCTTCATAATGCTGGAACAACCTTCATATGCATGACCACAACTGTGTTAAAAAAGCAAATTGGAAGAAACATCATGTCTTTTGTCATTGACATAGTGGTCATAAGCATGAAGAGAGAAGAACATGTCAAAGACTTGCAAGAAACATTTTTCCAATCTTCGCAAACCAAACGTGAAGCTCAATCCTGACAATGCACCTTTGAAATTGAGAAAGGAATTTAAGCAAAATGAATTAATCCAAAACTATATAAACTACAAGCAATATGAAATATGGCAGTACCTAAAAATATCAGGGAGGTTCAAAAGAAAATAGGAAGACTAGCAGCACTAAACATATTCATATATCAAAATTAGCCAAGTGAAGCCTCCGAATATTCCAATGTTTGAAAAGCTCTAAAAGTTGACTTCATATGGGGCAATGTTCAATAAGAAGCATTTGATCATATAAAGGAATACTTGTCCAATACAACTACACTTGTCACCCCAATGCCAGATGTAACAAACAACATGCCACACAAAATACCAAATACCAATACTTCGTATATGAAGCCTTGTTGGAATCAACGGAATTCTATTCAGAAATAAAAAAGAAATTATATTCAAAAATAAAAAAGTTAGCTTACGTAGTAGTCTCAACAAGGAAGTTAAGGCATTACTTCAAGTGCACCCATAATCTTCCCATCCAATCAACCACTAAAGATGTATTGCAAGGATGCAAAACCTAAGGAAAACTGGAAAATGGGCAGGTGACTTATCGTAGAATTATATCAAGATAAGAGAAGAACAATAATAAAATTGCAAGTACTTATAGACTTCATGGCAGATTAGATACCAACCGTGTATCCAAACCAAGAAACATAAGCCAGAATGGATAGTATTTTGTGATGGTTCATGGGGGCTTCTCAGCAGCTGAATAATTAGCCATATTATCTTTTCTCTTAGGAATCAAGCTCAAATAAGTAATAAGTCTCAACTTTCAGTGCACGAATAACATAGTTGAGTAAGAAGTAGTACTTTTGGGACTTTGCAAAGCAAGAGCAATGGGTATCCAAAAGCTACTCATCAAAAAGAAATTTACAAGTCATAGATTGACATATAGAGAAAGATTACCAAAGAAAGAAATCTAGAATTAGAAAAATATCTCACATTTCTATGTATAACATCATAGGAAGGAAAGCAATTACTACGTGATATTCAGTAAGTTATATGGGCAAACCATCCAAGATGGAGAACCATGACATCCAAACCATTCAGGCAAGGGTTTTATTGTATTTTAGCATTATTCGAAAGAAGAATATCATCAGTACATGCCACAAATGCCAAATAATAGCAAGAAAAATCAAAGCACCTGCAACAGACATGCAAATCATTGAACCAACATGGCCACTAGAAAGATGGGGCATCAATATCATAGGCAAATTACCACCTGATCAAGGGAACTATCAATTTAGAATAATAGTGCTACAATACATCACAAAATGGATTGAAGCCAAGCCACTGACTAACCACTACTACAAAACAGTTAATCACCATCGGGTCTTGCACTAATGGTTACAACACAACTGATGGTGATACCTATCACTCCTGAATCATGACTTGAGTGGGCCCTTCTGTATAAACCACCGGAGGAGATAAATGTTTTCACCAGTAGCCTGGTGTATGATTTGGCAGTGAACCCCATTTTCGACAATCACCGCCGCATCGTGCGTCGAAACGGTGGTGTAGACAATTATCGCCACCTACCAATCATACGATAGGCGACGCACAACAAAATTGGCGGAGATAAGAACAAATAGCGTTGGTTTGAAAATGGAAGGGTGCACCACCATTTCAGCTAGCCGTGAAAGTCACTACAACTATCGGTTCGTTCTATGATACGATGGTGGAAGTGGTCGTGGTTTGTAACACCGCGTCGTCCATTAAGCCTGTTACATATATGTGTTTGTTGTCATATAATACAATGTCCATTAGTGCCCTTCATTCTAGACTAAAAAACCCTAAGGCCACCGACCGGTCTAAACATTAAGGACATCCTTCGCCGACTATTAGAAAAGAACATTTTCCATCTCCTCCCACATACCAACATATTGATCCACTTTGGAGGCTTGGATTCACGGCATTGTTGCCCTACTTTCTAAAGTAAGTTGCAGTTTGTGCCAACCACTACAGTTCTCAAGCTGCGTCGCTATGAGATCGAAAGGCAAGGCATTTTTAGTTAGTCTCTTATAAGCATTAAGGTTTGGTTGCCAAGTTGTACTCAAATAAGAGTTTAACCACATGATTAAGGAAATGGCATTAAAACATTAATGATGAGCCTGGGTATCCTAATAAAGAAATAATATCCAACTATTCCATAAGAAGTCCAAGGTGCTCATGATCGGGAGCATGGTTGATATATCAGTTTTACACTCTATGTACAGAGGTTGTACATCTTTACCGATGAACCATAATTTGCCCTTTCGTCTGAGGTGGCCAACTTCTTGACCCACTTCCAAGGAAGTTCGATAGGGTTCGCTATGAAGTCTTTCAAAAGTTTTCCTAACAAGTTAGTAGCTAGCCGCTAGGTTTCAATGGCATGTAGATCTAGAGCTCCATTCCGAATGGCACATTGCGAGTAGTTTATACACATAGGGATATAGGCCGCAATATACCCGCCTCCATCTCATCAAGCCCCTTGTATGCGTTTCGGTAACCACTAATAAGATAGAATAGGTCATCATACTAGTACTTGACTAAAGCCAGAGTAATATAACACTCAAGGTTGTACTGTAAGTTCGAGGTTGATGCTTACAAAAAACTAGAGTAGCATAAAACAAGCCAATGCTCTAGCATTCTAAAACCATGTTGCTACAAAGCAAATGTTAAACCATTGTTGCATATACCATTAATCAGTGTTAAAGAGTTTTTATTAAATAGACAAGCTAGCATAAACTACCCAAGTTGTTCTTGAGGCAAAAGGCACACCCCAAGATTAAACCATTGCTAGACGAAGCTTATGTGTAATTATATATTTTAATTTTCTTCGTTTTGTTCTTTGTCCTTTGTCTCATAAATTGAGTTGTATAAACTTTTTCTCCTTTTCAATAAAAAAAACTTGACCTGCGGGGTAAGACAGCCCCCGGACATTCAATTAAGAGGAAGACCTTCTCACGCAGGTCGAGAAAACCCTCGAACCCCTGCCCCACTCATACCCATATTGATAGTACAGCCAACTGAAGAAGGACATAAAATTGTCAACCTCCCATGCCCGGTTAGTAGACAGATGGAAATTGGCATACTTTTCTTCCTACTTCTTCAAATGAAAACTTCTCTAATGGTCGCTTCTTTTTTTTCTTCAGACAGCTCCTTATCGTTATTCTCCAACTTCTCGACAACTTTCAAGTTGTCTTCGGTCAACTTAAAATTATTTCAACCGTGTTCACCATTTCTTTTTCCTTTGCGGCCAGTTGAGCTTTCAAGCTCTCAATCTCGTCAAGCATCTACTTTTTCTAAATAGATACAGACAAAGCCTCATATTCCAGCGAGAGACGAAGTCCTTGCATTAGCAAAACAATAAGGTTGCTAAACAGATAGAAGCAAAGAGCCGAAGACACAAAACAGATCAAACAAAACATTGTCTTAACTTCAAAGTGACAATCCAACCCTCATTTTAATCTTTGCTAAAATCCTCGGGATGACTTATAAATTAGTATGGACGGAATATAACTCCATAAGCAAAAACCCATGTCACGGTGAGCCCTTCAACGTATTGGTGATGAGTATTTATGGGCGTGTTTGGTTGCTTGTATCTGGCCTGACCAGGCTCGGCGCATGCACCCGACAAGCGTTTGGTTGCTTGCAACACTGCTAGCTGGCTCCGCGCGTGCGACTGAAGAGCGCTTAGTTGCTTGCATCTCCCCGTTGGCTTGTGTGTTTGCGTGCAGATTTGAGCACTCAGCCTGGCTCCCAGGAAACGAAATTGAATCTCGTTTTTCCACAGCCTGGCTCGCTCGCGCGAGCCTGCCTGGATGCGAGCCAGCCATATGCGGAAGGGAACCAAACGCGCCCTTAGGGATAAGCTGCTTCAGTAGTAAAGTTTTCTCCTATAAATGCGTAAATTGATAAAGAGTACATATGTTGAGCTACTAAGAAAATAATAACACATAAGAAAACTAGAAGATGGGCTAACTAAAAATGAATCGAATTATTATTATTAATTTTTTTTGTGGCGAAAATGAATTGAATTATTGATTGTATCATAAAGGCTTTTATGCCCATGTCCTAATCGACCCCCTAGATAAAGACCATATTTATTTTCTCCCAACCTTGATAAGCCGTTAGCCAGTCTAACTACGAGTGTCATGGCGCCGTGGCTGTTGTACTTGTGAATAATCTCATCTACGAAATTGAGATCGAGACATCTGGTCCGATGTGTACTCTCATAGACCATGACTAAAAAACCTTAAAATAGATTAATTATTTGTTCTTCGTGGACATTGATAAATATCGAATATTTTATAATTTTTATCGAATACATATATGAAATTTTCATATAGAGAAAAATGCTGAAAAAATAAATTTGGGTACATTCATTTAGTGTCCATGATAGAAACAGAATCGAATAATTTTGATTTTCCCATACCTACTGCAAATGCGTCTTTGTCGTCTCCGTGAGCCCGTCCGTCGGTCAGGCCGGCCAGCAGTAGCCAGTACCAATAGGTCGCTTTTAAAAGCTACCGCAACGAGTATAGTAGCTGACTAGCTGGCTGCTCTACCGACAGGTACCAACGGTCTGTTTGTTTGGCAGGATCATGCACTGTTCTGTTAGGATTATACACTGTTAGTTGATTTCTTATGAGAGAAAAACACTATTCTGACTAAATTTAAACCGGCTGAAAAGCCAAACGAACAGGCTGCAAACTGCTGCTGCTGCGGCCGCTGTGCATGCAGCAGGAGCTGAGCCGTGCCGTACGGTGATGGGCGCCGGGCGCATGGTACCGTACGCGCTCGGTCGGTGTCGCCGACAGCGGCGCGCGGCCACATGCCGTGTCGCCGTCCGCCATTAACAGCCGCGCTTTCCGGTTCGGTCCGGTGCGGGTGCGGGCTGGCTCGATCGATCGAGTCGCCATCGCACGCGCGCGTCGGTCAGTGACATCCCGGTAGGCACTACGCCCAGGACGTGACGTACCGCGGACGGCAGCCGCTCTACTCCATTGGTGGTGTTGCTTTGTTTCTGTGCTGAGTGAAGGGCCTAATTTTGGACTAAATGGCGGCAGTGAAATGTAGGTCGGGTTCTATATATTTGCCTGCTGTCCTGCTGTTTGCACTATATATATTAATTGCTATCAATTCAATTCAGTTCAATTAGCAGCTTGACAAAATGATAGCTTCGGTTCCTGACAAAATTAATCTCAATCAGAGTGTTTTGTTGAGACTGCTCCGCTTCATGTTTTTCAGCTCTACTCCACGTTTTTTAGCCGTTTTAGCTTCACGTAAACAACTCTAGAAAAAAATATGGAGGTACTTCACAAACTACAGTTTTTTTTAGAGTAGTGAAGTTTGCAGAGCAGAGTTTGTGGAGCAATCCCAAACAGAGCCTTAGCATTGTGAATAATTACTTTTGTGCATAAATGTTACTCCATTATACCAACATTTTGATTTCATTGGCCGAATGCCGATCAACAAGGAGTGTATATATGTTCAGAATTGAGGAACACCACAACTAGTGATTCATAATAAATAGCCGCCGTATTAGGTTTAGCACTCCCAAGAAAAATCAGTGTGCTCTTGCTTGCAATTCGAATTTGATCACCTGTCTCCAACTCCAATATGGACCATTTCTCTATCAGCGGGATATATATTGCCTTGTTTTGTGAGGCCACATGACTCATGCCTGCTGGCCAATAATTCGTGCAAGAGCAATGATACATATATAGTTGCATTTGAATACTAATTATTTCCAAAGGCCTATATATGACGATGTTCTGAAATCTGAACTGTAAAATCCAGTTAACTGCTATTTTATATCTATGGTGCTGCATGACTTACATCAAGCACTTAAGATCAAAGGACTCTGATCCATTTGGTTAGGACGTACTTCGGCTGCTTCTAAAAGAGTTTAGGCTCTGGCTTCTCATTGTAGGGCAGTTCCTCTAATCGAGTTAGAGCTGTTTTGAAAAAAAAAAAGATCCTGACTTATATATGTTTTCAAGTCAAGAACTGTCTGTTCTGTTTCTTTCTAAAAACGAAATACATAAATCTAGAAATAAATATTAAATGCCACTGAGGTTTGGACCAGTAATCCGGCACTCCGGCATGCAGTCACTTCAAGTTCCCCGACCAATGGTAACGTGGTGACCACCGTCCTCGAGATCCTGGTGGTAGTATCTGACAGGTTACCCGTCATGGACCATGCAACCTGGCTGATTCATCCCCTTCTATTGGAAACATTAGTCATGCCAAAGTAGTTGTAGTACGTAAAACGCAAATTTAATTTGGTACCGTCCCCGGAAAGAATTTGAACCAGAAACTTGCGAAACTGTGTGTACCATCACTAAAGTTTTGGAAGGGAACTACTACAAGAGTACAGTATATTTCTAGGTGTAACTGGCAGGTAGTAGCTAGCTAGCTCATGCCAGTACACTACTAAAGGCCAAAATCAAACTACCTTTTCAAATCTCTGCGAAAACAAAATGCATCCTCTATCTGAAGCCAGACACACCAGATCTACAAGCTGGAAAATACAATGAATGCTGGACCCCTTTGCAGTTGCATGCTTTCAGAGAAGTAGTCCTTTTCCTCAATGAAAACAAGCCCATTAATAAAGATCTTGCCAGCTTGTGCCCGCCAACCATCCATAAGTGGATATGGAAACAAGAGAAATGCTGCAAAGTTTGCTGATGACATCTCTGGAAGGAGAATGGTGCACTGTTGTGTGAGATTGGTAGTACATCTGCCCCGCAGTTCATTTTTCAGCTCTGGATCGAGTAGCCAACATGCATAGCATGGAAATTGGAAACCACATAAATGCTGGTCTTGCTTACAGTTGCACCATCAAACTTTCTCATAAAATATATTATAAGTGACTTGCTACTCGATTATAATTTTATCGTAAGAATACAACCTGTATTATTTCTGACTCAGTTATCATCTTAATTTCAGTATAGATGAATAAATACTTGGAGGACGCCTAGTACTTGTATAATTGATGGACAGTAGTATCTTAGAAGAAAACAACGTACTGTGCATTTTGAATTAATAAGCAGAGGAAATAATGGTCACAATATTTGACACCTCTTGCATTATATATAGATACCAACACCTTTTTTACAGTTACAGTCGACACAACGCCAAAAGAATTTCCAAAACCGAACAACAAATGGCTAACATATATATGGAATTATACAGTAAACTTCTAATAAACAGAAGGCCCAATAAATTACGTATGTTCCCTCCGCCACGCCACGGCCTACAGCTACATATATATATACCGCATCGTCAAAAGGAAAACTGCACAGATCATAAAGCTAAGCAAATTGCTTTTTGAAATCCTGTGCACAGTTTTCGTTTTGTCGATACAGATATAGCTGAGGCACGTACATGAATTAATAAATTTCCCTTTGCCCAGTGAGATGAGATCTACAGGATGTACGTAGGTACTACATACTGATGAATGGAAGAATTGATGAAGCCATGAAAGCAGGCAACCAAACCCCACCGTCGTGCTCATCCTCTTCGTGGACAGCTAGCTAGCTCGCTGTGTGCGATTGAAGTAATATGAAGCAGGGATCTATGGACCGGCGGTACGCTTGGAATGGAATTGCAATGCATTGATGGGGGATCGTCAGATGAGTCAGTTCAGTTGAACTTGGAGCAGACCTTCCTGACCTCACCCTGCTGCTTGCTCTTGACCACACCAATGCTACCCATGCGGACCATGGCGTCCGAGAAGTCCTGCCGGAAGTATGGCCCGAAGAAGTTGCTGAGCAGGCCGGAGTAGGAGTCGACGACGTCCACGGTGGCCGTGGCGTTGTACAGCGCGGCGTCGGAGCCGATGACGGCGAAGCCGTTGCGGACGTTGCGCAGGATGGAGGTGTCGAACACGCCCTCGCTGCCGCGGTCCAGCGCTAGCCGCGTGTTGAAGTCCCCCGGCGCGCACCGTGACTTGAGCTCCGACAGGAAGCCCGCCGGGATGGTCGGGTCCGAGCCTCGGCCGCCGCCGGGCAGTGGGAAGTTGTACAGCCGGTCCTGGAGGAAGAAGCACGCCGTCGTGCCCACCGTGTGCGCGGCTTCATTCAGTTCGGGCGGGAGGGTCAGATCTATCAGCAGCTTGTTGAAGCTTCCATATGTAAGCACGCAAGAAAAAAGAGCAGCGTATGTATGTACGTACCGGAGAGGAGGACGAGGTCCTTCTCGTCGAGGCCGTTGGCGCGGAACTTGGAGCGGAGCGCGTCGATGCCGTCGTGCACGTCCGGCAGCGCGTCGGCGTCACGCAGGTTGGACACCTTCCCGTCGAGCCGCCCCGTCGGCACGTCGAACGACGGCCCGCCAGTCTGGGTGCATGCATTGCATGCGTGGAGCCCGGCCAGTTGTATTTATATACAGAAATTAATGTTGTGCACATATATATATAGCTAATGGTACGTACGAAGGCGATGGCGTCTCGGGAAGCGAGGGCGACGATGTCGGCGCAGGAGACGACACCGGGGCACTGGGCCTCGAGCTGCGTCTTGGCGCCCTCGATGATCTCGACGCCGCGGAGGCCCTGGTGCTTGCTGTTGTCCACCTCGGCATTTTTGCCGCCGCCGCCCTTGATGAGCACCGACGCGTCGCACCCGCGGACGAAGCAGTCGTGGAACTGGAGCCGGATGAGCGCCGGGAGGATGGTGGGGTCGGCGGACCCGGACTGCCGGACGATGGAGGCCACGGTGGACTCGGCGCCGGGGCAGGACTTGGAGTAGAACCCCACCTGGAGCTGCCCGTTGGAGATGCCGGCGGCGAGCAGCAGCAGCAGGCATGGCAGGGCCAAGCAGCCTGGTCTGCCACTACTACTACGCCTTCTGGTGGTGGCCATATTGAGAACGAGGGAGGTGGCAAAGCAGGCGTGGGAGTACTAGCAGAAAGGAATGGACGGGGGCAAGTCCTGTGAGCTGCGTAAATGAGGTTTTATAGGCCTTTATTATAGGCTATTTTGGTGAGACGGCTGGCGCCAATGCTCCGGCACATGTGTTTGTGCACGGTGCATGATGATTTGATGATGAACTCACCAGAGTGTATATATTATTGTTCGGTAGGTACGTGCCAAACTTCCTTCTGGTACGTACGTACGGCTAAAAACTGCCATGCGTATTTAATTAGCCCCCTTGCGTAGTTTTGAATTAATAATAGTTTTTCTTAGATTAGCTAAACTTTGGACGACAACATTATGGACCACGTATTTAGAGCCTTAAACCATGCATGTAATCCAAACAAAGCCTTATACATAGACAAAAAAATATATCAAACGTCTTATATACATAGACAAGCTTGGAAAAGAGAAAAAAACATATGTAACAATATATGTTTTTTTACAATATAATAATGTGAATATGTGTATAATAATGCTTTTGGAAATTTTATTATACGACACGGTCATGCTATTATCTGTATATATACATATACATATACATATACATATGCATATGTGTATACACACACATTTCATTTATTTCTCATAGTAGGGATTTTCTGACGTGAAAATATATTGTTGCACGACTAGAATATAAATAACGGGCAGCTAGCTAGCTGAATCTACACAAGTACATTCCGCAGTTCAAATCTTGGATATATATATTCCACCATAAATGCTGCGCTGCATCTAATTTGTTGTAAAACACATGGACTCTATCCTAAAATGAAAGGAAAAGGAAGAAGAATCCTAATCCTAGTCCATTTGTATGTGGGCTCTTACCAAATCTATAGACTCTGGCAGGACTATATATACGTGGGAGATTTATGTTGTAATGATGAATAAACAGATGAATAAAGAATAGTCTCCCTATCTTGTGTCTACCTGTTCTACTATTTTCATCTACTATGTTGATCATGAGAGACGGAGAGGGAAAGATCCGAACCGCCGACAACGAGTTTTATAACACGTTATCAGCACGACAAGCTCTACGTCGACATCGCCGCTGAAGTTGCCGCCGATCTTTGACGTCGACGCCGACGTACCGCCGCGCGACTACTTCAACGATGTTGACATCCCTGACGTTGTTAGGGGAACGCATCTGCAACCTCTACATGCAACTAATCTGCACTGCATCGACATGCATCGTCGTCATCAAGCAGATAGATCTACGACAATGTCAAACGCCCTACGCGGTATGTATCTACTAACCACTGCTCTACGCAGCGTAGATCAATTTGGCATCCTCTCTACAAGGTACAAAAGTGTCACACCCGGTTTTAAGAACAAAACCAGATATACCCTATATGTGAGCCCAGGAAGTCAAATCTCACATATAGTCACAGAACAAGGTAATATCAAAAGACAATACTTAAGTATATAACATATATGGTCAAAGGAATAACCTTAAGAAAGCAAACAACGGAAAAACACTCCGATCTTCAGGCGAAGTCTCCAACTCCACAGGGACCCACTGACTGGTTGATCACAAGCCTATTTCTTTCAACTCTTGCAAACTGGTACCCATCCGGGATTTTTATCCAAAGTATTGAAAAGAGAAACAAGCGTAAGTACTTTCGTACTTAACAAGCATATATGGGGTTCATGAGGCTCAAAAAGTTGACACTGGTTTACTGCGATAAGCATTTTTAATTGATTCAAAACCTTACAATTGGTGTGTCATAAGTTATGCTTAAGCCCCCAAATTAAACCACATGATCATATAACAATTGAATGGATAACACATATAACCATGATAAAGTGATTCACAAGTAATAACCAACATGTAAACATTGTTTCTGTGAGTTTTCCGTTATTAGTCTGTGAGTTTTCCGGGCCGCTCGTAACCGTGAGCACGGCTGATATATCAGTTTTACACTCTGCAGAGGTGTACATCTTTACCCACAAGTCGTGATCCCCATATGCCATCACCTCTACCAAGGAAGTGGAGCAGGGTACACTACGAGACCGTTCACAGGTTCCACTGGTAGGTAACAACCCGCTATTCGTTTCCTCAATGGTTAGTACCACCCCTCTTACGAGGGAACTAAGGTGAGCCCCTCTTGCGCCCTTTCGGGTAAGTTGTCACAAACCAGTAGAATTCTAATACTGAGTCAAGCCAGAGCCATATAGCTTGTGGTTGTACTGTATGTCCCAGCTTTTGCTGACAGATAGGATCCTAAATCCATGTTGCTAAAAAGTCAAGTTTTACTTCATCAGTTCATATAGTCGTTAACCAAGATTAAAGATCATGCTTTGTTAAAGAGGGAACTAGCAATACTATCCAGATGCAAAGATAACCCATAGGATTTCAAGGTTCAAGGTAATCAAATCTAGGTAAACCGTAAGGTAACAAGATTAGACACATGCATATGATTTTATTTAAAACATCATGAATAGGACATCAAGGAAGATCCCATATAATACTTGCCTTAAAAGCTTAGATCCTTTGCTCAACTGGTTCTCAACTTCAGACGACTTCTTCTTGATCAGCAACGCAAAACTCACTGATTGGACGACAATTAACCAATCACCACACAAGCAGCTGGACAAACATGCATAGCATACAAACATGGCTACATTAGAACAATACACCAATCAATGAATAGATTTAAAAGAAACCTACGCAACTCTACGATCACACAGTCGCGAAGGTCACACTAAACGGAGCTACGATGATCGAGATACAACTAACGGAAGATTTGCTTTTATAAAGGAGAACTAAGAGCTTTATTAATTTTACTATGTAAAAGAGTGTATAGGGTATTTCAGAGAAACACCTTGATTAGGTCAAAATTGCATTTGGATTTCGAAAACGGAAGAGAAAGCATCGACATTTTATGTGTAAAACAAGTTGTTAAGTGGTTAATCAGATTAGGATTTGAACCCATGAAAATACAGAGCTATTAACATGGTATTAAGGATCACTAACAAGAAGGTTGCGCCGATACGAAGCCAACGCAACTTGAACGGAACGAAATGGATTTAAAACGGAGAAAATATAGAATAAACAGGATTTTGAAAAGGGCAGGTTAAAGCATTAACAAATTAATTAACTTTGATTTTCAAAAGTAATTAACATAGATTAAATCTATACTACTAGATAGATTATGAAATTATGGATCTAACGCAACTTGTTTGGGTCAAAACGGAGTTGAAACGGGGAAATTACAAGCATTTGAATGAGGGTGGCAATTCTGTAAATAGAGGGAAAACGTATTTTTGCAATAACAGGGAAGCTTTTCGTTTTCAGAAAGAGAAAACGTAAACACGTGAATACGCCAAGAGGTTTGCGGGGCTGACGGGTGCTGTGACGTGGCGCCACGTGGCAGAGCGGGACAGGGCAGACGCACAACGTGGCCGTGGACCGCACAGGAAACTGGTCCACCGGTCCACCGTGGACCGGGGAGCGTACCCCTTTGGGGTTCTAATCCCGATCGTCCGAGGTTGGATGGACGGCGCAGGGGGCTTGGGTGGTTTTGCAGGCAGGGCGACGGCGCTGCCGCGGCGGCGCAGAGAGGGGATGCGGCGGCGCCATGGCCGGAGTGCGGCGGCGCGAGGCTAACCACCGCTACGGTGCACGATTCGCGATGCAGAACGGTCGGGGAGAGAGAGGGAGAGACGGAGAACGCGTCTGGGGCACCGGTTGAAGCCGAGAGTAGCTCAGAGAGGCGGTCCACGCGCGGTGGCGGCGCGACAGCTTGGGTGGTCGCGCACAAAGGAGAGGAGAGCGAGAGAGAGGAGAACGGCACCGAGAGACCGAGGGGGACGACGCGGGCTCGATTGCAGACTCGGTTGAACCGAATCCGTCGCAGAGATGACGGCGCGTGGGATGGGGCGGCACGGGGCGGAACGGCGGGTGCAGAGAAAAACCACGCGGGCGAACAGAGGGAGAAGAGAAGGAGAGAGAGCTTCTGGGGCCCTACTTACCACGTCGCGGAGCTCAGGAGGACGCAGGACGGCGCGGGGACGCTTGGCAACGCAGAGGCGGCGGCGATGGCGTCCTGCGGCGGCGGCGGCAGTGTTCTGGGCTAGGACGGGGCGAGGCAAAGGCTCTAGCGGCTCGGGGGAAAACGGAGGAGGTACGGGGCGGTTTAAATAGCCCCGATGGCGGCGCCGTAGAAGGAAAGGAGGACTCGGGAGGCGGCGTCGCGCTCGGCAGAAAAGGGAAAGGGAGGGAAGAAGAAAGGAAGGTGAGAGGAGGAGCTGACGGGTGGGACCGTGTTGTCAGCGAGTGAGAGAGAGAAACGGTGCGGGGCCGGGCTGTCGGGGAGCAGGGAGGCGGGGACGGCTGTCAGCCAGAGAGGGAGGAGGGACGCTGGCGAGCGAGGCCCGCCTGTCGGCGCAGAGAGAGAGGGCGGGAGGGGCAGAGTGGGCCGGCCTGTGGGGCGTTGGCCCATCCGAGAGAGAGAGGGGAGAGCTTGGGCCAAAGGGGGGGTGAGGGGGATGGGCCTGCGGGCCAGAAACGGAGGGAGAGGGATTTTGACTTTTTCTTTTTATTTTGAATTTCCAAACACATTTTCAAAACCACCTTTGAAACTTTATTTGAATTTTGAAATATGACAAACAAACAAAAGTTCCAAAATGCAGAGCATGAATGATCAACCATGTTTCTACCAAAAGAAGTTTTTAATTTCATAAAAAGTTTTTATTTGCTATGATTTCATGAACACCAAATTTCAAAAATAAATCATTTTATTTCTATTTTTCATAAAGTAAATTTTAGGGTGTTACAAAAGGTATAGAAGAATCGCGTATCTTGCAGATCGCCTTGTTCGGACCATCGAGTCACGCTATTTCCATTAAATTTTCTATGCATAGTAGAAAGTCTCGTACATGCATGGCATATACCCGCCACGTAATCAGATATGCATGGAGTTTTTTTAATCCCATAAACATGATGGGGCTTTACAAGTTAGGCATGAAGCCAACACACGATCTTTATTATATATAGGATACAAACACTTATAGAAGGTGTTGCAAACGGTATTGACTTGTAGTCAAATTGAAAGATGTTAATTCGCTAATTTTTAGTACCCATCCAATCGAGCTGAAATCGATTGCCTTACACCAGATTTGCACATACTCGGACGACACCACCTGAATGTGATGTTCCGATCTGCTCCCGATATTCACCTGAATGTGCATCGCCAAACTGAAACTCATAGCACCATCGTAGGTCGTTATTTGTTGGCAACCTAGCGATAGTCCATTAGTCCTTGCTCACCGTCTACATGCACAAAGTAATAAGTTGATGAGCAATGGCATGAAGCCTACACGAGGTCAGATCGTTAATTAAGGCACGCACAGAAGCATTGTGGACTAGTAGCCACGGCGCAAGCCATGGTCGATTCATCTGCTACTACATCGGGTCCAGCAGAGCATCGTTAATAAGCATCCAGCTGATGTTCTAGCATCGCTCGAGAACTGTGCCGCTGCAGCTAGTAGTGCACGCTGCAACTCGTACGACTGATCGCAACACCATCATCCATCCTGACAATCTACGGTCTGCATGCCGTCGACATCCTGTCATCCACGACCAGGATGTAGCCACACTTTGCACCATCATGTGTAAGAGCATATATATGCACACATTAAATCTGAAATTTAAATGGGCATTGTTTCTAGTTTTTTTTATAATTACATTTTGAATTTAATTATGAAAAATGCTAGTGCAACCCTCTTATGAATTATGAATTATATATCATGCAATTATATAAGAATAAAATCTTGAATGATTATACTAGAAGCATGGTATAAGATATATGAGCTCTCTAAATCCTGTAGACCTTAGACTTATCACCTTTGAGTTTCTCATATTTATTTTCCTAGCATAATGAATTTTTGGGATGAACGAATGTTTGGTATTAATTCTGAAAATTTACATATACCATAATCCTAAAAAAAATGCTAGAAGC
>CM039133.1:23275534-23310010 GCA_022036555.1 Microstegium vimineum | reverse complement strand
CACCCTCTCTCTTCCGCCCCGGTTGCAGAGAGAATGGTGCACCGACGCCTCGAATCGCGTTGCGCCGCCGCTCTCCGGTAATGGCGCCACCGCCCTCACTGTCTCCGGCCGCGCGCGCCACCCTCTCCCTCTGTGATCTAATCCCGACCATCCATCATGGATCGGGTGGACCACAGCGCCGCGTACCCCTTCGGCCGCTGGTTTTGCAAAAGAGACCCCGCAGTTTTTAAAGGGTCACCCGCAGTCCTAAGCGTAATCTCTCTTTATGTTTTCTGTTCTGTAAAGCGTATTCTTCTTCTCGTTTTGTTTTATTTCGAAAATAAAAAGAAAAAAAATCCTATTTACAGTTTTGCCACTCTATTTCAAATGCTTATAAATTGCTCGTTTAAATCCAAATCAATCCGTTCAAGTTGCGTTAGATCCGTAATTTTATGCTCTATCCAGTAGTATAAATTTCATCTATGTTAATTACTTTTGAAAATCAAAGAAAATTAATTGGTACTGCTTTAATCTCGCCCTTTTCAAATCTCGTTTAATTCATATCTTCTTCGTTATAGCTCCATTTTTCGTGATTCAAACGTCTATGTGATCGTAGTGAGACGTAGATCAGTTTTATAAACTTTTCATTTTGTTTTATTATGTTGGTGTACTGTTCTAATCTATAGCCTTTGTTTGCTTGCATGTTATGCCTCTGTATGATTGCATGTGATGTGGTGATCGAGTACAGACGTGTGAGCAGTACGTGGGTGACCAGGAGTTTCTTTTTGGCAGGATCAGCAGAACCTTTGAGCAAGGCAAGTATTACATGGGATCTTCCTTGACGTCCTATTCATGATGTTTTTAATAAAATCATATGCATGTGTCTAATATTATCACCATAGGGTTTACCTAGAATTGATTACCTTGATCCTTGAAATCCTTATGGGTTACTTTTGCATATGGGTAGTTAATAGTAGTGCTCCATTTAAATAAGCATGATCTTTAAATCTTGATTAATGATTACATGAAATATGAAGTAAAACTTGACTTTTTAGCAACATGATTTAGGACCCTATCTGTCAGCAAAAGCTGGGACATACAGTACAACCATGAGGGCTATATGACTCTGGCTTTAGTTCAGTATTAGGGTCACTCTCTCGCATGCGGCAGTTCACGAAAGTTGCCATTGACGAGCGGTTGCGGGTTGCGGCTAGAGTGTGGACCGCTGCGTGTGTGTACCATCCCGGGGCTCCCGTATACCCCTTGCCCGTGGATCCGTACTGTCTGTGGTATGTCAGCGAACCCCTTTGAAAGACTTCATAGTGTTCCCTGTCCGCTCACCTCGGTAGTGTTAAGGGAGTCATGATCCCGGGCATTTGGGCAAACACGACTCATGGGTAAAGTGTACAACCTCTGCAGAGTGTTAAAAACTGCTATATCAGCCGTGCTCACGGACACGAGCGGCCCGAAAAACTCACAGACTCCTTGGTTACTTGTTGGTTATATTTATGAATCACTTTATCATGATGTTATGTCACTTGTTCATCTGTTAATTTGATCATGAAATTGAATTTGGGAGCTTAAGCATAACTTTGATCTATCACTTGTAAAGTTTTGTTAAAAATTAAAATGCTTATCGCAGTAACCCAGTGTCTTAATTTTTGAGCCTCATGAACCCTATATATATACTTGTTGAGTACGAAAGTACTTACACTTGTTTCCTTTCTTTTCAATTTCTGGATAAAAATCCCGGATGGGTACCAGATTATCAGAGTTATGAGGAGTATCTCGAGGACTACTAGGTTTGGGGTCAACCTGTTGACGTCCCTGTGCTATGGAGCTTCGCGAGAGTTATCATATATTTCCGCTGTTATATAATAGACATTATTTAAATACTTGTTCGCTATGTAATAAACACTTGTGATGATACAATTTTGATAATTTGTCGGCTTATGTGTGTGACTGATCTCTGGGTACACATAAGATTATTGCATCCCGTTTTGTCTTTAAAACTGGGTGTGACAGAGACCAAAAAAATATTAAAAATGTTTGGTTGGTTGGAAATAGTTTAGAAATTCCCGATAAGAAAATTGTATAGAAATGTTTAGCTGGTTAGAAATAGTTTAAGATTATTGATGCGAATTATTATGAAGTAAATATACAACTGTTGAGGGTGATAAGTTGGAGTTGACTTTCCACAGAGAAAGAAGGGACTTTTCGATGAAAAGGCCACCATGAAGGCAGCGACTCGGCCTCACCTAGAACTCTACAACCGTCCGATGAAGGATCGGCGCAGCAGATCCATCTGGTGAGGTGTCTCTCCCCGGGTCTGCTATGCTCTTATTTATCACTTTTGGGATACCAATTTAGCACCCCTTTTTTATCCCATGTTAAAGATGCTATTGAGATGCTTGAGAGAATGACGCATCAAGGTGCCTGCTGCTGTGAGAACAGCACAAGAGACGGCGTCGGCATTATGATCACTCTACCACATGACTTCTTCAAAGATAGCTTGTTTGCAAAAAAAAAAAAAGAAGAAGAAGAAGAAAAAAAAGCAAAGCTGTTCTTTTGACTAATATTCAAACTTAAATATTAGTCAAAAAAAAATATTCTTCTGAAAAGGACTAGGGACTAGAACACGTACGTGTCGCACGTGCATGCACTTGTCGCTGAAAAGGCAACCATGAACGGCAAGTGCGGCCAGGTTGGCATGCGCTCGACCAAGGCAGCGACTCGGCCTCATCACCTGGAACTCTACAGCCGTCCGATTAAGGATCAGCGCAGCAGATCCATCTGGTGAGGTGTCTCTCCCCGGGTCCTGCTCTGCTCTTTCAATCACGTAGTTTGAAACGAAAGATCTTGTTTGTTTCCGTATGACCGTACGTGTCTATATAGGGCCTGGGCTGGGATGCGCATGTTGTTATGTCAGGTCGTCTTTCTCCTACCGAGCGAGACGAGACGTACCTGTGCCGGTCTCTCGTCGGCGGCGATGTTTCTGGCGAATTGGATCTACGACTTGTTTGTCTCCCTGGCGGGGCTCTGGCAGAAGGAGGCCAAGATCCTCTTCCTCGGCCTCGACAACTCCGGCAAGACCACGCTGCTCCACATGCTCAAGGACGAGGTGCACATTCACTTCTGCCGCCTAGCTCTTCTTGCTATATATGCTTGCCGGCGGCCGGGTGCGTGAACGGTTGCCCGGCCTATATACCGTCGTTGCTGTGCTCATCGATCTATGTATGCACATAATGCTGCAGAGGCTGAGTCAGCACGCGCCGACGCAGCACCCGACGTCGGAGGAGCTGAGCATCGGGCGGATCAGGTTCAAGGCGTTCGACCTCGGCGGCCACCGGATCGCGCGCCGTGTCTGGAGGGACTACTACGCCAAGGTTTAATTTGCTGTCTGGCGACGTACGCCGAGACGACCACTCTAGCTATTCACACGTACGCCCCGGCCTGCTGCTTCGTTCATCAGCTTCACCCATATATATTTGCCTGCCTCCCTGCAGGTCGACGCGGTGGTGTACATGGTGGACGCTGCCGACGGCACCCGTTTCGGCGAGTCCAAGGCGGAGCTTGGCGCGCTGCTGTCGGACGACGCGCTGGCCGGCGTGCCGTTCCTCGTGCTGGGGAACAAGATCGACATCCCGCAGGCGGCACCTGAGCACGCGCTTGCCTACTACCTCGGGCTCACCGGCTGCACCACCGGCAAGGGCACCGTGGACCTCGCCGGCACCGGAGTGCGGCCCATTGAGGTCTTCATGTGCAGCGTCGTCCGCAAGATGGGCTACGGCGAAGGGTTCCATTGGTTGTCGCAGTACATCAAATAGATAAAAAAAACATTTGAAAAAAAGACACTGTAGCTCATTGTTTTGTTTGTACCAGAGTAATTAGGTTTATAAAAGATTTATCTCGCACATTACAAAAAAACTATATAATTAGTTATTTTCTTTATTTATATTTAATGTTTTTTCGATGTGATGAAATTTTTTGTAAAGCTTTAATTTACAATTTTAAAGTCATCTAAACATGCTAGGCCTGTCCGGTACGGTACGGTAGCCCCCTGAGTCCCTGAACCCTACGTCTCTCTGGGTGCACGAACGTGGTTGCAGGGTGCAGAGTTGTGGTAAATAAGGTCTCGGTGCGAGTTGTTATCTCAATCGAACCCGCTGTTGTCTTTAGCTATTTTAGTTGCTTCCTTTGTTGTTGCTGCCTTGCTTGATCTTTTCTAAGGATTATTGCTCAACTGTAATTTGTAAGGCCTAATCCGATTTAAGATAGTCGGCATATTTTTATTTTTTATTTATTTTTTTAAAATAAATTAATCGAACATGCAAGATGCTGGAAGGGATTTTCAATCCTGGGAACCCAAAAAAGGTTGTTAGAGAAAAACAATCTCTCCTTTTATAGGCTATTTTTGTTTTAAGATATATATATAGCTTTTTCTATGCACGATAGGTTCATTTCAAAAAATATTTTAAAAAATATAAAAACGTTTTATAATTTAAAACGACGGATGAGTAATAACTATATAGCGGTCGCTTTCAAGTTTCAACTGACCCTACCATCATTTCCTTCTTCCCTCGTAGCAAAGTTTCTGGGCCCTTTCCATCTGCCCGATCGAGAAATTCACACTACTACAGAAAGGCAAAACAGTGCCGGTTCAAAATTCGGCAGAACTTTTGGTAGTGATGAGTTCATGCCATCACTGTCAGTTATGCCAAACCGGCAGTGATGGCTCAAGCATCACTGCCGGTTCGTATTACCAACCGACAGTGATGTTTGAGCCATCACTGCCGGTTTGTAACCATCACTGTCGGTTTGTAACACGAACCGACAGTGATGATAGAGTTAAAAAAACAAAAAAAAAAGGAATAGCATGCTCAAGCTAGCACGCTCGTCGCCAACAGAGTCACCGTCATGCATTAAAAAAATCGTATAGACAAAGGAGAGATTCAACACAACCACAGATCGATTCATACATCACAGAGAATAAGAGTACACCACAAATTAGAAGGATTGAGAAGGATTCATACATCACAAATCCAATCACAAATTGATTCATATATACAGCGCAAAGAATAAGAGTTAGAAGGATTGAGAAGGATTCACACGTCACAAATTCAGTACAACACCGACCGATTCAGTCCATCCTCACATCGGCAAGTAAATCAAATTAGCAAGTCCATCACCGTCTTCCTCCTCACCTCCGCTAGCTCTAGCTGGATCTGGATAGCACGAATCAAATTAGCCTACAAACACACACACGCAAGTCAATCAAACACACACACACGCAAGTCAATCAAACACACACACAAGCCGCGGCAGGCAGGCACTACGACGCGAAACGAACTAGGTGATGCGAGACTAACCTCGACGGCGAGGTACTCGAGGACGACGCGAGGTAGACGGGGGCGCCGGTGCAGATCCGCTGGGCCGGCCTTCACGGAGCGAGAGACCGGCTTCTTCTTGGGCCCGCCGCCGCCTTCTTCGGCGCCTTTGCTCGCTGGTGCATGCTCGCGGCGGTGTCGTGCACGCGCCGAAAGCCCGGACGGTCGCCGGTGCGCGCTCGCGGCGGCGTCATGCCTGCGTCGGAGTCCCGGCCTTGTGCCCGTGCTCCGCTCGGCCGGTCGCCAGTGGGGTGGAGGGTGCAGATCTGGGGAGGTGGTTTGAAGTCTAATGAGAGGAAGGAGGAGAGGAATATCTCTGTGCAGCGAGTTCGAGGGGTAAATAAACTAGGATGGATAAAAATTTCGGGTCCGAGGCATGTACATCACTGCCGGTTGGAGCCACGAACCGTCAGTGAAACACCACATCACTGCCGGTTGGTGGCTTGAACCGGCAGTGATAGGGCCGAGAGGCATCACTGCCGGTTCAAGCCACGAACCGACAGTGATGTGGTGTTTCACTGCCGGTTCAGCCTCTGCCCCCAATAATTGGGGACCTGTCAGAGGAAGAACCGGCAGTGAAGGGGCATCAGTGCCGGCCCAAACAAAACCGGCAGTGATTGGTCGGCAGTGATTGCCGATTCTGTAGTAGTGTCACGTGCCGAATTGACTCGACACCAGCAACCTCATCGCACAAGAACCTTGGCAACCAAGGCACAGCTGCCTGAAGAAAAAGGAGTCAACATACTCACCCTGCCCTTCCGCTCAAGCCAATCAGTCCTTTTCTTAGATGAAGCTTCTTCAATCCTCATTCGTCACAACAATAAAACCTCACAATTCGTGATCACAGTTCCCTGTAAAACACCTGCCAGTACGGCTCAGACTCACACAGTCACACGGACACGGGACACGTAGGATTATTACAAGAACATCGGAGTATCAGCCAGTGCAGTTCATCGGAATTCAAACACAGTTCGGTGACGATCGAGGTGACAAAAAGATCCATTTGGTTCTATTAAGTTTAAGGATTGAGAGCAACTAATTCTGAAACCTTATTTTCTTTCTGAGCCTGAGAGAACAGTTTACCCTCACTTGATCAGCATTTTATGTTTTCTCTTTGCCTGTTTGGAACATTTGGCTGGAAGCACCTAATTAAATATCCAATGGTAGATTTAGCCTTGTTTCCCAATAAATGTGAGTGTGACTGTATGCAGTATGTGAGCATAGTATCACCCATTATTTCTTTGGTGACCAAACAGGATATTGACCAAACAGCATAGTAACCTATTACTTGAATATGTTAAGCTATTACTTTGGTGACCAGAATATGGGTGTCCAATGTTCTAATGCTATTATTTTGGGGGTCTCTGCTTATCCTTTGTCTAAACATAAGCACTATAATACTATATTAGTGGCCCATGCCATGTATATTTCTACATCAATGAAATATTTATTTTACATGAGGGAACCTGTATTAATTTTGAGTGTCAAATTACATATTTATTTTCAGATCAGTGGAACAGGATATTGATTATTCCCCTAGTGTTCAATTCTTTCTTTACTTTTTAGCAAAATAAGTTTCTTTTGTTAATATAATTAGTAAGGTCATTAGCAACTTTTTCGCATGGGTTCTGAACATCATTCAGTTTCAGAGTTGATGTCATATTTAGAATGTTCTTTAGATGGCTGAGTTGTATAGTTGGGCAGGGAACATTATAAGACAAAAACTTATCAATGCTAATTCAAGTGGGGATTTATGACAGCATGTTTTTCTCATGTCTAGGTTCATTATATATGATAACATGCTGAGACCAGATTAGGCAATAAATATATAATTAGGTGTAATGTCTGTCATACTTACCTAGAACTTATGTTATGTCTTGCAATTGCACACCCCTTTGAAGAAAATGCCAATATTTTGTAATGTATATTTGTATATTTCAGTTTTATGTTCTTAATTATAGATGGGATGATAGGATTACGAATCCTACCACGGATGTCACGCAGACTGTATGGGTGAGAGGGAAGAGCTGGGCGGCGTGCTCGCGGCCGGCGGCTGGGCGCCGTCGCGAGAAGGGCGAGGGCGAGGTGCAGGCGGCGGCTAGGGCACAGGAACTCCCGGCTCCCTAAGGAAGCCGGAACAAGTTTTGCTTAATTGATATCGATATTGTTTACAGGTATTTATACCTCCGTCAAATAAAATAGCAAATACTAATAAATAGTCTAAATATTCTATAATATGGTCAATACTCTCGATATGGGCCTTTAGCCCCTCTCGGCCGATGGTGGCTATCAGCCACTCTTGGGCTTGCGCCTCTGGTACTGAATACCAGTCATAACATCTCTTCCCTCCTCGGCAAACAGGTCGTCCCCGAGCTGAACTTCTGAAACTGTTTCTTGAAATCTTCGAGGGACTCCCATGTTGCTTCATCCTCCGGGAGACCTTGCCACTGCACCAAAATGCGTCATTCGCCGCGGCGCAGCTGAGCCCGGAGCACGCGCGCGGGACTGGGTAGGAGCCGGCCATCCTGGACCGGTGGTAGGGGAGCAGGCGCGCCCGGCGGAGGGCCCTCGTAGGCCTTGAGCTGACTGACGTGGAACACGTTGTGAAGACGCGCGCCGGCCGGAAGCTGAAGACGATAGGCCATGACGCCGATGCGTTCCAGTACTTGGTAAGGTCCTGCGTAGCGAGGCCGGAGCTTGCCCTTGGGGTGGGGAATGAGGGTCTGCTAAGGACGGTGAAGGAGCCGCACGAGCACCCAATCCCCCACCTCGAAGGAGACGTCACGATGATGGTTGTCGTAGTACCGCTTGGCATATTGCTGCGCTTGCAGCAAGCGTTCTTGGACCATGTCCAGGAAGGCGTCGCGGTCGCGGAGGAGGGAGTCGGCCGCCTCGGCCCGCGCTGCCCCAGGCTGGAGCGGAAGGAGGGGCGGTGGAGGCCGACCGTAGACTACCTCGAACGGCGTCGCTCGCAGCGCCGTCTGGAAGGACGAGTTGTAGCAGTACTCGCCCTAGGCTAGCCAATCGACCCAGGCGCGAGGTCGGTCACCGGTGACGCACCGCAAGTACATCACGATGATCCGGTTGACACCTCAGACTGGCCATCGGTCTGAGGTTGGAAGGCCGTGCTCATGCGCTGCTTCACACCTGCAAGCTTAAAAAGGTCACGCCACAGATTACTGGTGAAGACAGGGTCGCGGTCGCTGATGATGGAGGCAGGGAAGCCGTGGAGGCGCACGATGCCGTCGAAGAAGGCCCGCGCCACGGACGCCGCCGTGTATGGGTGACTGAGGGCGATGAAGTGCGCATACTTAGAAAATCGGTCAACCACCGTGAGAATGACCGATTTGCCGTGCACGTTGGGGAGTCCGTCGACGAAGTCTATCGAGATGTCCGCCCACACCTGCGAGGGAACATCGAGCGGTTGCAGCAGTCCCGCCGGGTGTGTGGTCGGCGTTTTGTTCCTCTGGCACGTGTCGCAGGAACGGACGAAGACTTGCACCAGCGTGCGGTCACCCGCGAAGTAGAAGTCCTGGCGCAGGCGCACAAGGGTCTTCTGGATGCCCTCATGGCCGGCGGTGTGGGTCAGCGCCACCACCTGCTGGCGCAAGTCGCCGTGGCTGGGGACGAAGACCCGCTTCCCGTGGAGCAGCAGGCCCTCGGCCTCGGTCTAGAGGCCCTCCAGCTCACCGCGGCGCAGCTGCTGGAGCAGCTCGGCAGCCTCCGGGTCCAGGCCCATGGCGGCCCGGATGTCGTCGTAGACGCCGAACGAGGGACCGGAGATGGCCAGGGCTGCTGGGCCGTCCTCGTCGCGGCGGGAGAGCGCGTCGGCGGCGGTGTTGAGGCGGCCCGGGCGGTACTCAACCGCGAAGTCGAAGCCAAAGAGCTTGCTGAGCCACTGGTGCTGAGGCACGGTCGACAGGCGCTGATCCAGGAGGAACTTCAGGCTGTAGTGGTCGGTGCGGACGAGGAAGCGGCGGCCCCAGAGGTACGGCCACCAATGCCGCACGACTTGGACCAGCCCGATGAGCTCCCGCTCGTATGCCGCGAGCTTGCCGTGGCAGACAGCGAACGACCTGCTGAAGAAAGCCAGGGGCCCGGCCCCCTGGTGTAGCACGACACCAAACCCGGTGCCCGAGGCGTCGCAGTCGACGACGAATTGGCGTTCGAAGTCGGGCATCTGCAATACCGGAGCTGACGATAGGGCACGTTTGAGGCGCAGGAAGGCCTTGGCTGCCTCCTCCTCCCACGCAAAAAGCCCCGGACGCCGCGGGGAGAGCGCGGAGCCGGCCAGGCGGCCACCGCCTCCACCTTGTCGTTGTCCATGGCGACACCCTCGGCGGACATGACGTGCCCCAAGTACGCCACGGAGGAGGCGCCGAACGAGCACTTCGACCTCTTGAGGAAGAGGCCGTGCGCCCGCAGCGCGCTGAGGACGAGGTTGACGTGCTGGAGGTGCGCGGCCCACGATGTGCTGTAGATGAGTATGTCATCAAAGAAAACAGGCACAAACCTGCGGAGGAAGGGTCGGAGGACGTCGTTCATCAGAGCCTGGAAGGTCGCTGGGGCATTGCACAGGCCAAAGGGCATGACCAGGAACTCGAAGTGCCCATGGTGTGTGCGGAAGGCGGTCTTGACGATGTCCTCCGGGTGCATGCGCACCTGGTGGTACCCCGAGCGGAGGTCGAGCTTGGTGAAGTACTTGGCGCCGTGAAGCTCGTCGAGGAGTTCGTCGACCACCGGGATCCAGCAGGGGGTGCGGCTGGGCGTCGGTGGTGGCAACCAGCAGCTGCTGCGCTGCTGTGGTCGGCGGCGCTCCCTCGCACTGCCAGGTGACGGTGCGGGTGCCCCTCTGGAAGGCCACCGTGTGGGCGTCGAAGTCCCACGTGTGGGGGTCCAAGGTGCGCAGGAAGTCGATGCCAAGGATGAAGTCGAAACAGCCCAAGGCGAGGCCCACGCAGGTGACGGGGTAGGGAACGCTGGCGACGAAGAGGGGGACGTCGCGGGCCACGCCCTCGCACGGCAGGCGCTCCCCACTGCGGACCCCGGCGGCGGCGGTTGCGTCGCGAGCCCCGTCCACGCGTCCTGCATGGCCGTGATGCTGCGGCTCATCTGCACCATGTGGGATGACATCTCGGCAACCACGGCGGCGAGGGACTCGAGCGTCAAGGGGGCCGGGGAGGCCCCTGCAGCCTGGGGATCGGCGGTGGCGGACGGGATGGTGGTGGTGGTGGTGGGCGGCGGCAGCGGCGAGCTTGCTTGCGGGAGCGAGGCGATCGCGGTTCCTGACATCTCTGATACCATGTTGATAGGATTACGAATCCTACCACGGATGTCACGCAGGCTGTATGGGTGAGAGGGAGGAGGAGCTGGGCGGCGTGCTCGCGGCCGGTGGCTGGGCGCCGTCGCGAGAAGGGCGACGGCGAGGTGCAGGCGGCGGCTAGGGCACAGGAACTCCCGGCTCCCTAAGGAAGCCGGAACAATTAGATAATTGTTCTGCTTAATTGATATCGATATTGTTTACAGGTATTTATACCTCCCTCAAATAAAATAGCAAATACTAATAAATAGTCTAAATATTTTATAATATGGTCAATACTCTCGATATGGGCCTTTAGCCCCTCTCGGCCGATGGTGGTTATCAGCCACTCTTGGGCTTGCGCCTCTGGTACTGAATACCAGTCATAACATGGGAACTCGGTGTGCATGCTTACTAGCAAAAACTTTGGAGAGTCCAAATTCACCTGAACTGAATGATCATTTGGTCATTTGGCACATACATGTCACCGCTGAATTAACTGTTTAGTTTTGAAAAAGAATATATAGACAAAGTCAGCTCTTTGGATTTTTCTTACTACTTGTTGAATCAACATATTTCAATACATTATGATATTCTTTGCGTTGTTGATTGCAGACTTTGAAGACCATTGGGTCAAGGTATTTGACACTTCTCTCTGAATGCAAGAGCAAGCATCCTTTCAATTCAAGCATCCTTTCAGTCCAACTTCTTTAGAAGTCATCAGTGGCTTAACAAATCATGAAGCTGATTTTATAGTCATCGGTTTATAGAGAATTTTAGCACTAGTTATATAGTAATTTTTCGGAAAGAAAAGTCATGGAAAATGGTAATTCGATGATTGTATATTACTCAAAGACAGACTTCTTGTTTTGAAGTCTCTTTTTTGGGACATTTTTTTAGCGAATGTGAAGAAATGTTATGGCAATAGTTCCACATAATTTTTTGTATGGATATATGGTATACCTTTCGTTTCTATTTGTCATGTTTTTTTTTAATTTTAGAGATGAATTTATGTATTTGCTTTTACTCTTAGTTCACAGATGATGTTCGCTTTATGTGTTAACAATTGTTTGTATTAGAACCAAGAACTGTCTGCAGCTGTTTACCCCGCCACACCATACAAAAGCAGAACCCCATACGTCTTTCGAAAGCAACATTTTTTAGTAGTGGATTAAACCCACAGGTGGAGGAGGATCGGGTGGTGGAAGGGGATTAACCCAATCCCTTCTTGGATGGGTTCCCACGTGGGTTATGCCCCCGATGTGCCAAACGAAGCCTCATGGTGCTGGGCTTAGGAGGATGCTGCGGCAGCGTCGCTGTCGCCGCTGATGAAAGGAAGGTGTCGCCTGCAGAAGCTAAGATTCAACAGCTAGCAGTAAAAGATGCGGCATGGTCACGCTGTTCTTCCGATGAGAAGGAGAAGACGAAGGAGGACAGGAAGAAGAGGGATCATGAGAAGGCTCCCTCAATCATGATGCATCAGTTCCTCTTCCACTCTCGCCCCAGCTTACTCTAAATACCGATTGATTGGTCCAGTTCTAGTTCGTCCTGATTGTCTTCTGATACCGTAGTTCAGACGAAGCAATGGATTATTTTTTTTTGGTCCTTTGTTCATTTTCCATCGGGTAATATGTATAAAAATTACTTTTGGTCCTGATTGTCTTCAGATGCCCTTTGCACGATCATCAGCAATGTAATTTTTTCTTTTATTTTTTGTTCATTCATTTTTCATCCGGTAATGTGTATACAAATTACTTTTCAACACCATTTGCATCAACCGCCATCCCCTTCATCTTCAGAGAGATTTCAATTTCTGTATTGTCGACAACAGGGAACAAGCAACTGAAACTATATCAAAATGCAATCATCCACTGAAACTTTAGTTTTGGGCCGGGCCAACCTCTTTGATCACTTTTTTTTTTGCAAAAAAAACCTCTTTGATCACTTGGCAAAATGAATACTCGGTCCATGGATTCATCTTCCAAAAGAGGCCCTGCTTCCATAGTAGGCCTACCTGCAGTTGTATGACTCGATTCTCTCTCAAAAAAAAAAAAGTATGACTCGAGGGTACATAGGAGTATGTGCAGAAATCAATGTTACACCAACCTAATATAGAACTTTGATCTTTTCTGAGGGCGAGGTAGCAGCGGTGCGGGGTTGCAGCCTTGCCAAATGAGAAGGCGCCGGATCCGACGGTTTTACAGGGTTATTATTTTATAAGAAGCCAATCCGACCAATGGAGACCTTCAGGCTTTAAAAACGGTTCTTGAGCTTTTCGAATCGGCTTCTAGGCTCTTCGCCAACTTGGAAAAGAGTATTGCCACGCCAATCAGCTGCTCTGATCAGGACTTGGTTGCGGTTCAGAATGTCCTTGCTTGTAGGATTGAGGCCTTTCCATGTCGCTACTTGGGTATTCCTCTATCGATTACCAAGCTGAAAAGGTCGGATGAGCAGCCCCTTATCGATGTTGTCACTAGCCGCATTCCACGCTGGAAGGGTAACCTGCTCAACCTCGCACGACGGACAACTCTGGTCAAGATTACCCTCTTGGCAATCCCAATTCACATGTCCATTTCCCTATGCCTCTCCGCATGGGCGATCGATCACGTTGACAAGCGAAGGCATACCTTCATCAGGTTGGGTGCTGAGATGGTCTCGGGTGGTCGATGTAGGGTGGCATGGGCAACAGTTTGCAGAGCGAGGGAGCTTGGAGGCCCTAGGATAACTGACCTCCGGCGCGCCGGTGTCGCTCTCAGGGTCCGGTGGGAGTGGCTGTGGGGGGTGGACGTTGACAACACCTAGGCTAGTTTGCATGGGCGTAGTGAAGGTGCTGCTGTTGCTCTGCTCAGGGCGGCCACGGTCTCAACCATCGGAAATGGTGAATCTACTTTCTTTTGGACCGACAGTTAGATCAATGGGGCAAGCATTCAAGCCCTTGCGCCATCGCTTTTCGTTTCAGTGGCTTGAGCAAGGAGGAAGACCATGGTTGTTGAGGCTCTGCCTGGCAGGACATGGGTGTGGCACATCACTAGCACTACTCTATCTATGCGGGTTCTCGTTGAATATGTCTGGCTATGGGATATCCTGGAGCAGGTCTAGCTTGACCCACTAACCCCAGACATCTTCAGGTGGCGACTCACCGCTAACCAGTGCTATACGGCGGCATCAGCATATGGCACCATGTTCCTCTGATCATCGATCCCACTGGGAGCCAAATTGATATGGAGAACCTCGACGCCACCGAGGGTTAATCTTTTCTTTTGGCTTGTCATGCATGGCCGGTGTTGGACGGCAGAGCGTAGCTTTCGCCATGGCCTCTAGGAGTTTGACACTTGCATCTCTTTGATCAAGAACCTGATTCCATGCACCATTTGCTGATGAGTTGCAACTTCAGTAGGGAGGTCTTGGCATTTTGGTTAGCCAAGCTACACCTAGACCATTTGATTGCTTTGTAGGACGAGCCTGTAATTCCGTGGTGGATCAACAACAGGAAGCTCATCCCCAAGCTGTTGAGACGTGGCTTTGATTTCTTCTTCTTGTTGGTTGGCTGGATGGTGTGGAAAGAAAGAAACAACATGACGTTCAACAATGAAGCCACAACAGCAACACAATTAGTTGCAATCATCACGGATGAGACCAATGAGTGTTGTCTCGCTGGTTACTTACCTTCGATCTGTTGTTATCTCTAGTCTGAATGTTTTGAGCTCCCCATGTCGTTTTCTTCCCTCCACCAATTATGGATATGTAATCTCTCTTTTGGTTTCTAGGTGATCAATGTGCTTGGCAATCTTAGGTTACCGTGACCATTGTGGTTTCTAACAAACTATCCCTACTTAATGAAAAACGTGCCAAGGCATGGTCACGAAAAAATATTTGTTTTTATGTCGTCCTTTCCATCCTATGATGATAGAAGGGCTGGAGTTCCTTATGCGCCTGCACGTTGCTGGCCAAGACTTAGTGATTGTATTTTATGATCATCTATCTATTGTTATTAATATGAAGACACCAGTTTTATGAACAACCGGTGTTAAAGGAGGATAGTAAAAATGGTGATGTTCCGTTAACATCAATTGGAAACGGCCTGTAAACGGCCTATGTAAATGGTTATACTGACACTAGTGGTTGATTTAAGGCTACTGCTGTTGTATTTCTATTTTACTTAGAAGAGACCGATGTGGCAACCTCAACGGCTATATGTCGCTGGTTACACGATTTTTTTCTTGCGCATGTGACTCAGGGATTGCATTTTTTTCCTAATACTACAACTTTGATTTTAGAAGGTTCTTCATATTTGAAAAATTCAAAATCTTTATTTCAAACCATTCGTACAGGTGGTAGGTTATGAAACCTGCTAGTGTAAGTAATTCCATACTTATCGTTAGCTGAAGGCCATCATAAATATAAATCCAAGATTGGTATTGACGGTTCTTTAAGTCAACCACTAGTATAAATGCAAGATTGATACTGATAGTTCCTTAAGCCAACCAAAAGCATAAATCCAAGATGGATGCTGACAGTTCTTTAAGCCAACTGCTACTATTGATAGAGTTTTCACAGGTACTTGTCTTAAGGGTATGACTAGTGTAAATAGAGGACTTGTGCTCAAGTTAATATTAGAAAATCTGCTAGTAGAAATGCATCTCCACTTGCAGTATCCATGGGCCCATAATTCTATATGTACCTGTGCCTATTCTTTAGGAACTACTAGTGAGTAAAATCGCTAGTGTGGACATAAACATTTTTGTACTCGTGAGAGCTCGTAATCTATACTCATATTGTTCTATATAGATAATGATATATTAGACACCCTTTCCTGATCCATATGTTCGCTATCCCTCACTCTCACCATTCTCACTTTGAGTTTGGAGCTAGAAAACATTTGTTGGCATCACACCATTCTTATAATGGACTAAAGCCACATGATCCCAGGCGTGTTGTGGCACGCATGCATGTCGCCTACCATATTTGTTAAACTCCTAGTCTTGCAAGACCACACTATCTGCGTTTGTGGTGTGGTCACCACCATGTGCTAGAACGAGGGAACAAGAGGCTCACGATAGTTTGTCGAAAGTTCAATAGTAGATATGGGGAGTGGTTCAGGAGAGCCCATCTCAAAGACACACTTGTGTGTGTGGGGAAGGCTTGGGCGCTATTCACACAATTACCATATTGGTCATTGCCATGGCATCCTCGCGAGTAGCACCAAGAGGACTATAGGGATGCGAGGAGTTTCTCGATACCTCGATTAAAATACCGGAGTCACCGACAGGAGTTTGCATTTCTACCGCTCTTTAATTACTTCCACAATATATTGTATACTTAGGTTGTATGCTTACTTTTATAATTTAATTTGGTAGGCTAGTCAATAGGTTTAGAACTTAGGTTGCTTAACTCTTTTGGGGTAGAGATAGCAACACACATAGCAAAACCTAGTTACACATTTAGATATATTACTTAATTTCTTGCATATGTTTTGACTAGGTGGAAACTAGAGGCCATAGTTTTAAAAATATATTGTATGTTTCCATTCAATCTCCCTTTTAGACGTCATGGTCCTCATCTGAAACATTGGACATACCATAAGATCCAATGTTGTCTAACATTTCGGAACTATTCCAAAACACATCAGAAATGATGAAAGAACATCGTTGATGCAACATATATTGCAGATTCGTCACTCCAACCCTTGGTTGGTCATGTATGCCTAATTACGTTTCCATGATGACCTATAGTTATTGTTCTCATGGAGAGTGCCAAGGTTTGGGTTGGATATCGAACCAGCTTGGCTCGGCTCGGTCTGGCTTGTTAGGATCTCATTATCCTAATAACAAGCCAAAAATCTAGCTTCACTTGGCTCAGTAACTAGTTTGAGCTGGCTCCTTTGGCTTGCGAGACAGAGAGGAAGAAAAATAACTTTTAGCAATAACAACATACAATCTGTTCACTGATTCATGAATCCATCATCCATGAAAAAAACATACATATATACTAATGAAGTGATGATGTGTGCTTAATATAAAGTTTTGTCCAATAGATCAGATTCCCTGCAGTTATTAGGTTATGGATCAAGCAAACTGAAATCTACATATAAACAAATATTGAATAATCTGTCATACAGGGGCTGGTCCGGAGTGCAACACAAATTAAGGAGGTGAATTAGGATTTAGAAGAAGTGACAAACATATTTGGGTTGATGAGTCTGGGCTGATTCCGGATGTTCAAGTTGTTTGGGTTGTGAGCAGCTCATGAGCTGGCTTGTTATAGCTAACGAACTAAATATTAATCTTGGGCCTGTTTAGTTCCAAAAACATTTGGAATCTGGGAACTGTAGCACTTTCGGCTTTATTTGGTAATTATTGTCCAACTATGGTGCAACTAGGTTCAAAAGATTCGTCACATGATTTACAGACAAACTGTGTAATTAGTTATATTTTTTACTTATATTTAATACTCCATGCATGCGTTTAAAGATTCGATGTGATGGGGAATCTTGAAAACTTTTGGAATTCTAGATGCAACTAAACAAGGCCCTTGTCTTGTTAAAAAATTATAACGAGCAGAGCCAATTCAAACCAAGGTGGGTGCGAGTCAAACGAGGTGGCGAGCTTCAAGTTTTTCATCCAGCCCTAGCCAATGTACATCTCCCTCCCCTTACATATAATGGTCACCACTTGTCATACTATCGATGAAATTGACTCCTGCAACA
Source organism: Microstegium vimineum (assembly GCA_022036555.1). Taxonomy (NCBI): domain Eukaryota; kingdom Viridiplantae; phylum Streptophyta; class Magnoliopsida; order Poales; family Poaceae; genus Microstegium; species Microstegium vimineum. The sequence continues at coordinate 23,292,639 of CM039133.1, read as the reverse complement.
TTGACTTTTCATAGTAACCACTAAAGTCACCGTATGTAACAAAATCTCAACAAAAAAGAATCTGATTTTGAGGGTAGATTTATTTGTGTTAAACCTGAGCAAACTAGATCTGAAAACTGATGTAAAAGAGAGAGAGACATTGGCTCTTCTTTTTGCCACCGGCAGACTCACGGGAGAAGAAAAAGAGAGAGGCCCTAGACGGCATGCCAAATCTTTAAATTTTGGAACTTTAGATGGCGTAACATATATTAGTTAGCTTTATTTTTTTTTCCTTTGTGTATATTACGTGTAAATACGTTGGCAAATTGGCTAACATTAGGCCATGGCGTGATATATATGTTCTTGCTTTTATCATCTATAGAATAATTTTCGAGACGGATGGAGTAATCACGAACATCCATAGTACAAAGGATCGTGTATGAATGTTGTAAACTACTCACACCCGCGATCGGTGTTCTTGGGAATGCTAGCTCTTGATTGGAGACATGCCACGTGGGCAATAAATAGCGTGGCCCTTCAACCGCTGAGAGATAGCAACTGCCAGAACAGTGCGTGAGCTAGCAAACCTAACAATTGGGCACGCACACATGCACGGCGGGTAGTTTATTTATTTGTAAGACGCAACATACAGCTCATACTTGTAGCCATGTATACATTCTCTCGTGTGTTGCTTGTAAGCAATCTTTGTGTGCCATAAATTCATGCCTAGTCGCAATCAGCACAAATTAATCGACCTGGATAATAATGTAGTTTACTCCAATTTATTCTTTTATATTAGTTTCTGTTGTTCGATTTGGTTTTTAATTTCTTCTTGAAAATAAGAGAATTTAGATACATGGAGGATTGGAGGTCGCTACCTTTCACTATCAAGGTCTTCATTATTTTTCTTTGTTTCTGAACTCAGAATGTGTCTTTCAGGACCTTACTGGTGGTAGTTGTCCCAATACTTCGGCTTTTTAATTGAGTGGGCCTCGCTTCGATCCTGCACTAGAAACAGTATTAGTTATTAGTTACTGATATTAGGACTGTTTGATGACGAAGTTGTGTAGTCTAAGACAAAGTAGTAGTTTATGTAGTATAGTCTCTATTTGGATCCATACATTTTCATGATGGCTGTCAATGAACAATTACTATGCTAGCCTGAACTGTGATTTAATTTTCTTCTCCCGTACTCAACTTTTTTTTTTTGAAAGAATAACTATGACTCGAGTTTTGTTACTGCAGGATTTGTTCATGACTCAGGCTTCGTACCATGATGCAAACGTACTCTTTGTCTCAATCTAACATCCCTCCAATGAGGTAAATTCTTTAGATTTCATAGAGTTAGGGTTCAAAATTTCAAAAAATAGTTTATATATGGTTCTGCTGGTTCTCTCTTACCGATGGAGATGGAGTCAAGGACAGAATCACAGGATCAAGGCAGTTTGTCACGGTGTGACAAGTTGATCATGACTCTAGAGGTTTGGTGGAGACGAGGATTTCAGTTGGCCATTTTGGTGTATCAATGATTATGTATCTAATTAGGTGGGCCAAAATTGCCAATAAGAATGGTAGAATTATAATGTGGCAGGATGTCACTGTTGATTTGTTGGTGACTTGTTGTAGACGAGGAAGAAAAGTGTGTGGTTCAGGATTTGTATGCTCTTCCGAGGGCGATAGATGTAATTAACTTGAAAGAAGAGTTGTTATTGGGTCAAGATTTAATTAGTGGGTGAAAGAAGTGATTTTGTCTTGAATTGCATGTTAACAACTGATAGTATGTTCAACGCTATCATGTATAAACTAATGGAATCATCAGGCCCATGAATTTAGTATGAGCCCAACAAGTATTTTTTGATAATTATCTTAAGAATAACAATCTAGATATAAGCCAAATGTATATTAATTTGTTGTATCATTGGATTTGTTATGGAAAGTATTTTCAATGTAGATATGATAAATGTATATTGTACTGTATACTCCCTCCATCCTAAAATATATAGTATCCAAGTATTTTTCTTGATAATAAGGAGTCTGATAAAAAAACATCTTGCCCATTACTAATTAGGATGGACGGATTAGTTCAGTTAATATTTTCCTTAATTACAATTTGTTTGTGTTAGTTGACACCAAGTTTAAAAGGAAACTCAATATTTTCTACCAAAAAGATAAAGAAGAAGGAGGATTGAGGTTTCTTATGGAAAGTATATTCATAGTTGCTAAGTTTGCATGTTTTTTAGATGAAAGAAGAATTATATTAGATAATAGCTGAGTACATCGTCATATTACAAGCACTTTTTGAACTACACTAGTATATCCAGAAATTGATCATCTAAATTATACCCACACTTTGTATAGCACCAAATCTTAAATCCAAACTTATATTATATATGGAGATTTGTATGGATGAATGCACTGGAAAACACTTAGCAAAATGCATCAGAATCCTACACGAAAAGTTGAAATACTTCTTCTTTCTTGTATCTTCCTTCTTATTATTTCTGGCACTGAAGAATAAAAAGATAGATCTGAAACTTATTCTTCCTAATCCTTTATCGTAGTCAGATCTAAATACAATAAAATGGAGAAGAGTATTATGACGACATCATCTCTACCTTGATATCATCGTTTAGAAAAACATGTCTATATCTTCATGGCAAGGAAGTTGTTGACACTGTTATCACCCTTTCTTATTATTTCTGGCATTGAAGAATAAAAAGATAGATCTGAAACTTATTCTTCCTAGTCCTTTATCGTAGTCAGATCTAAGTACAACAAAATGGAGAAGAGTATTATGACGACATCATCTCTACCTTGATATCATCGTTTAGAAAAACATGTCCATATCTTCATGGCAAGGAAGTTGCTGACACTGTTATCACCCTTATCTTCAACAAAGTTGCTATAGAGAAAATGAATCCATCCTGCCCATTGGCGTCGCTGAGGAGGAAAAGATAAATCCCCAGTACTAAAAAGCTAGACATGGAGAGACCATATCCCTAAATAACTCGACCTACTAGTAAAAAAGTTATTAAAATGATGGATCTCCGCTCCTATCCTCCAGCAAGATGCTAGCTAGAGAGAGAAAGGAGAGAGACCAGCAGTGATGGAGCGGGGGTGGTGATGGCGCTATCTCCCTAGGTCGAGTCCATGATAGCATCCTAGGCTCGTAGCTATTAGTGTTTCATCTACACAACGTGGGGCACACATATGTGAACGAAGTATACTTGGCCATAAGTCATGAGGCACGAGGGGCCGACCCGTGGCACGGCGTTTTGGCCCGGCTCGAGCACGGCACAGCTCGGTGGGCGGGCCGTGCTTGGGCCGCTACCTAGGCACGTGGCACGGCACGAGCACGACCTGGTCTAAGAGGCGGCACGGGAGCGGTTCGGTGATTGTGATTTTAATGGCTAATTTGGTTAAATGATTTGTTAAAATGATATGTGATAACTAATAATTGAGTTGTGACCTGCTAAAAACAATGATCACTTGTGAAAAACTGAAAATGATGAACACTTATGAGAATTTTGAAGTGTTTCTTGTATGACAGGCCATGGGCCGGCTCGGCACGACGGGCGGCCCGATACGGCAAAACAACTCGCAGGCCGTGCCTTGAGTCGGTAGCCAGGCACGAAGCATGACCAGGCACGGCCGTCAGGCATGACGGTCCGAGGAGGCACGACACGACACGACACGATGACCATCTATAGAACGAAGTGCTTGACATATATATTTCCGCCGTGCACATCCATGAGGCAATTATTATTTGTAAGTTAAGACGCTACACTATTTTTTTTCCATATTGCATATTGATCTTACTCCCTGTGTTCTTCGATAAATATAGATTCATAGAGTTGCTTTAAATCAAACTTTTAAATATTGACTAAATTTCTAGAAAAACTATCAACATTTATGACACTAAATTAATATAATTGGATATACCATAGAATATACTCCCTTCTTTCCTAAATATTTGCCGTCACGTTTTACGTGCTGGTGAGTTTGACTCGATTTATTAAAAAAATAAATAATATTTATAAAACTAAATAAATTTATTAAAAATCTATATTCAAATATCTACCAATGATACTAATTATGTAGCATAAATATTAATAATTTTTAATATATATTTTTGGTCAAAGTTGTTTCTCAGAAAACGAAAACGACACACATTTAGGGACCGGAGCGAGTATTTCCATAATGTGCTTGTTTGATGCGTAGATGTTCTTACACTTTTTTTATAATGATAGTAAAATGTTCATTTGACCTCTAATTATGGAAGGATAGCGTCCATGAGGAATCCATCGTCACTTGTTATATGTACCAGAATAACTGACCTGTGAAATTCACGAGGAGGCCGGCTTCACTCCCCCTCGTCAGGGCAACAGCGACGCAGGCATACACCTCGAACAACCTCGTGAAAAAAGCAAGACAAGTACTACGGGAGCCAACGTTTTCTCCATCGGAAGCCACACAGCCCTATTCTCTCTCTTTCCGGTACTGAAGCAGCTTTTCCTCTGGTTCTCTGCTCCCCTCTGTACTTCTCTGCTCCACTGTCCCAACGCTTGCCCCAATAACTGCTTAGCTTTTTTTGTCAGACGAGGCTGTGACTCTTCTGCGAGAGTCTTTGTAATACTGCAGGGCTATACTTTCCTATGATATGGACATTTTGTGTATACGTATGTGTTGGGGCAGCAGGTCACTAGCGTTGGGCAAGCCCTTATGTGCCTGCGGCTTAACGAACGCACACATGTGTGATCCATGAGTGCAACTGTACCTTTTGCAAAAGAAAACGGGAGCGACAACTCTAACCGTAAAACCAGCCCCCCCCCCCACCCCCCCCCCCGACGTGCAAGTTTTCTCCCAGTAAAAAGCTTCCCCCCCCCCCAAAAAGCTTCCAGAACGAATGCACAAGTACAAGAGTACACAGACTTTGCCTCCTAGCTAGCTCCCTAGCTAGCCTACTTTCTGGAATCTGGATGATCGAAATCCTTATCGTAGCTAGGACCGCAGGTGCAGCAGTCAGTGACACACAGCACATGCACATGTAACCTGGCCTGCTGCGATCATTCACGTACGTACGAGATTCATACACGGTTAGGTTGGTGAATGCAGTAAACCAAAGCAAGCCAGCCAACCCTTCTGGGACTGAGAGCTCGATCAGCCGACACCGTCATGTGTGCGGCGCTGTGCCAACAGCCAACCACGTACTGTACGTATTGGACCATCTCCTCTAGCTTGCTCCGGCCTCCTTCCTGCTGGGCGCCCCGGGCCTCTTTGCCGTGACAACCGGCCCATGCAAAAAGGCAAAAAAAAAATTCTTCTTAAATTGTGAGCGACGTACGGATAGATGAACATGAGACGTCATGGAGGGAGAGCGAGCTGCCAGGCTGCCACACATTACTCCGGTGACCCGACTGGCCAATATATGCACCTGCCTGAACGCCCTATATACATATATATCCGTCGACTGGCCGGTCCCCTGGAAATTTGTTCCCATATGCACCATATGCTGCCCTTCATTCGGCGGTTCCGGAATGTTAATTATGTTCGTTGTCGGCGGTTCAGATCTTTTTCTCTCCGTCTCTCATGATCAACATAGTAGATGAAAATAGTAGAACAGGTAGACACAAGATAGGGAGACTATTCTTTATTCCTTTGTTTATCCATCATTACAACATAAATCTCTCACGTATATATATAGTCCTGCCAGAGTCTATGGATTTGGTAAGAGCCCACCTACAAATGGACTAGGATTAGGATTCTTCTTTTTCCTTTCCTTCTAGGATATAGTCCATGTGTTTTACAACACTCTCCCTTGGGCGATTACCACGATATACACATGCCTCGTTAAAAACTCCAACCGAAAACTCAGTGGGAAAAACGGTTCTTGGAGAAAAGAGTACAACACATTCGTTAATTGTATTGCACATGTTGTCTCATTAAAAACCTTACGTGAGAAACCTTCAAGTAAAAACTCACATAGGAAAAAAGAGTACAACATTTAACCTTCTTGGATATGTATTCTTCAGGATCTTTTATTCTTCATGAATAAATATTTAACTTCATGATCTATGCATAAACTTCAATGTTTTAGCAAATATGATCTACTTGATCTTTGTAATTCTAGTGGTTTTAATTACCTTCTAGGTAGATCAAATTGCTCCCCCTCATAAAGCCATCATTGAACTTCATTATTCAAACCACACTTTTCATAAATGTATGCTTAATAATGGTATGCGGTACCATAATAGTATATCTTTCAAAAGTTGGCTCCAATTCTTCTATGAATTATAATATGGGTATAAATAAGAGCAATATGCGTCATGCATAATGACCACTTATTAGTTATGCAAAACAAATACATTTTTATATTTCAGGTAAATCCTTTCAGAGGAATATGGGGTAAATAAGTTACAATATTTAATATCTTCTAGATAATGTATCAAACTTATACTAGAGTTTGAATATTTAAAATCCTTTCTTAGTGGATTTGCAAATTATATGTTCTACAAATCTTCGAGATTTTGATTGTATCACTCAAGAGTAAATCCAGCCTTCCATTTGACATTTAGGGGATAATTCAATTGCCAAAGTCATCATTATTCTTATACCTTCAGTGGTATTTAGAGGATATCAATACTTCATTGCTAGCTTTACATATATACACCTTCTGAGTGTTTGTATGACATCTTCATGATGTTTATCATTCCTCATTTTGTTTCTCTCAGGTCTATATTCACTTCAAGGATTGATGGTGTTTATTCAAGAACCGACTGGTAAATCCTTCATGGATTAACTCCTTCAAGGACATTATGATATTCAGTGAATAACATGTCACTTCTATGAGATATATTCTCTAACTATATGAGATACTATTATATCACATACAATGAGATAGTAATATTCAATATTAAATCATTTGATGACTATTCTTTCTAGGACACGCTCTTCTTGAGACTTTAATATTCATTGAGGAATATATTATACCTTAGACTTCTTAATACTTAGTATGAGATTTCTATATGTTGCGATTTATATTCTTCATGAATTATATGGATCTCCATAATCCACTTTTGACTGTATATTTCAAATTTATTCATTTCATTTGCTAGAGATATAGCAGAACATTATTTCTTCTAAGTTGGAGATTCAAACCTCAATTGCTTTCTTCATTGATCCGATATAATCGCTACAAGCGACTTTGCCATGGACTTTGTTTTCCGGATCCGGATTCTCATAAGAGAATGCAATTATAGAGGTAACATTGTCGACAACTATTATTTTCTCCCAATATTCTCACAATGTGAGATTATTCTGTCTCTTTGTCATTTCCAAAAATAAGAGATGATTTGTTCCGCATATCCAACATTAATGATGCGCGCGCTTAGTATGTTGGATTTCATCTTCGTGATGATCCTCTTCATGAGGTGCTTAACCTTATTCGTGAGGTGTTCTCTTCATGAGAATGGAGGAGTTTCATTTTAATTTCTATTCAATAGTATATATTAAACTATAACCCACAGGCGTTCCCGTAGATTTTAGCTTTATAGTATAGTATACAACATTTAGTTTACTACTAGTAAACACAACTTCAGGTTATAACTTCAAGTTACCCCTCTCATTTTTCAAATATCTGGCATATGCTCCGCTTCATGCTTCACAAGAGCATAATCAAACTATTGTTTGATTTAGTGTGTGATGTTATTCCTGCTTCAAGGAATATTTTCTTTAGATCATTTTCCTTCTATGGAAATAATATTTGGCATTCAGAATAGGCTTTCTCTCCCCCTAATGCCAATATTAGATCTTTAATAGCACACTTCAAAAGATATCCCCTATCATGGGCTTAAAATAATTCAAATTCACATATCTCCAACTATAGGTGGAGGCCCATTCATGTATGCTATGATGATTTTTTCGGGGAAATATTCACACACATATTTAAACATGGGGGTTATTAAGTAAATGCAGTTGTTTATAGCCTAAAAAATAATCCAAATACTCATACATAAAAATGGATAATATACTTCAAATGTATAAAATACGCAACATTCAAATTCACATGGAAATTCTTCTAGAATTTTCTAATTGCCATTAATGCAAAAATTGCTAAATGTTTTTTCTTCATAAATCCCAAATCATCATAAGTATGTTATCTATCATTTTAATTCCATAATTATTCATCCCATCAAATGGGTTAGTCTCTATTGAGCTAATTTCATATTAACTCTCCCTCTGATCTCAAGCTGCTTAACCTTAGATCAATCATATTGCTTATGCATACAATGCATTAGAAAAACAACATATTCATTATTTCAATAAAAGTTATTTTGGCATAACATGCTAGATAGCCAATTTAATTGTAAGGGGAAAATTAGTAGCTACAAGCTACAAACTACAAACATAGCTTCCATGCTAATATATATGTACGAGGGGAGATAGTTGTAGCTCAATGGGAGCACAATATAGTGATACACATTCATGTGTAATGTGGAATATTGGTATTCAATCCAACAAAATAGATAATAATAAATACAAAGCTACAAGCTTCACTTAAAGATAGATTTAGTTTTATTATGCCTATTAAATATATATTACCCACATTTTCTTATGCCTTTACCCAAATTCCTTTCCCTTTTCATGCCATAATTACTTCAAGTATAAATATGCTTCATGCATCATACTTCTAGTATTCAATTGTTGTGGCATGAAATTCATATATTTAGTGTATTATTCAGTGTACACAATAATATATTTGTGATAGAACATAAACTTCTAGTTTATTTAGTATGCTAATATAGTCCAATTATTCATGTGCTTTTAGAAAATTCAGTTTCCCTTCTACCTACATGGTAGTATTGAACAAAGAACTATAAAATTCATGGTTACTTAAGGCTTCTTTGTGGATAAAATTCATGCAAAATTATTTAAATAGGCAAAAATAGGCAATTATTTATATGTAAAACATATAAAAGTAATTTATTCCATGCAAAATTAACACATATTACTTCAAGTAAGAATTGCAACTAAGAATATTAAATGTATTAGTCTTCAAGCTAATAAAGTAACCATTAACTCTTCTATGAGTTTACATAATCCACTTAATTCAACTGGAATTAAAACTTAATGCACCACCGTTACTACTAATAGTTATAGATAATATAAGTTTAAATACAATACAAGTATGTTAGCACATGATATAAATTCTTCTTCGAGAAATCTCAAAAATTCTCAATGCTTAACATTTTGCTGCTTCATGCATGCTTTATTTCATAGTAGTGATATGTAATCACAATCCTTCTAGGAGGGCAATATATGCAAGTCATATATTCTGGTTTATTGAGCTGTCGAAAATTTCTAACTCAACTTCTATTTGAGTAATTTCTGATGATAAGTTTAAATACTTCATGTATTACATTGCTCTTTAATATTCTATACTCAAGAGACATTTCTTCGAGAATATATATTGCTAAAATTTTATTTATCATCTTGTCTTCTAGATATTCAATTCAAAGGTTCAAGCTATTATTTATAAAGTACCATTACACCACAAACTATAAGCATACAAGCTTGAAAATTCGACTTTCAATGGAATATGATATTCTATAATCATAATTTGAGAATTTTCTCATGCAGTGAGTCATACAATATATTTGTTATTTCTCCCAGCCATATACTCATTCTAGAGAATAATCAGGAAATATATATCATAAATTCACTACACTTCAACGGTAGTAAAATATCCTACATGGATTTAATAATGACCATAACAAATAATTCTACCATTCAAAGTAATTCCAGGATATTTCTTCTTCTTTTTTCAAGCATGCATATATTAACATAAATTAAATCATGTGCATATAAGTTTACTACATGTAAACAAGTGGTAAGGTGCAAAAAGGTAGTGGATGGCTATAAAAAAATATTCTTAGAAATATCCTAGCATTTTTTAGGATTATTTTCCTTCTAGAAATTCAGGTAACTTGTGGTACATATAGTTGCCAGCTTGCTGGTTAGCCATGACGGGTGATGAGCTGCATGCTGTCATCAAATATTCGTCATGCATGTTTAAACTACAGGTTCAAAAATTTCAAAAACCAAACAAAGACAATAATGTATAGGATCATCATGTTGGAAACTACAGGTTCCTAAAACAATCTACTAGCTGTCCGAAACTACATGATCAACGGGATCAATTTAATAGACTACTTAGACAATACTATATCAATACAACTTCATGTTGTTTATTTCTGTGCCCGTAAATTCATATTCACATTTACGAGAAACATAAATTCTATTATGCAAGAATACATGTCTGGTTTAAATTCTTCAAGAATTTGAAACTTATAATATTAAGATTTCAGATCTATTAGTTAGCCTGTTTTCTTTAGTCCTGAACTGCTTCTAGCATTTTTTTTAGGATTATGGTATATGTAAATTTTCAGAATTAATACCAAACATTCGTTCATCCCAAAAATTCATTATGCTAGGAAAATAAATATGAGAAACTCAAAGGTGATAAGTCTAAGGTCTACAGGATTTAGAGAGCTCATATATCTTATACCATGCTTCTAGTATAATCATTCAAGATTTTATTCTTATATAATTGCATGATATATAATTCATAATTCATAAGAGGGTTGCACTAGCATTTTTCATAATTAAATTCAAAATGTAATTATAAAAAAAACTAGAAACAATGCCCATTTAAATTTCAGATTTAATGTGTGCATATATATGCTCTTACACATGATGGTGCAAAGTGTGGCTACATCCTGGTCGTGGATGACAGGATGTCGACGGCATGCAGACCGTAGATTGTCAGGATGGATGATGGTGTTGCGATCAGTCGTACGAGTTGCAGCGTGCACTACTAGCTGCAGCGGCACAGTTCTCGAGCGATGCTAGAACATCAGCTGGATGCTTATTAACGATGCTCTGCTGGACCCGATGTAGTAGCAGATGAATCGACCATGGCTTGCGCCGTGGCTACTAGTCCACAATGCTTCTGTGCGTGCCTTAATTAACGATCTGACCTCGTGTAGGCTTCATGCCATTGCTCATCAACTTATTACTTTGTGCATGTAGACGGTGAGCAAGGACTAATGGACTATCGCTAGGTTGCCAACAAATAACGACCTACGATGGTGCTATGAGTTTCAGTTTGGCGATGCACATTCAGGTGAATATCGGGAGCAGATCGGAACATCACATTCAGGTGGTGTCGTCCGAGTATGTGCAAATCTGGTGTAAGGCAATCGATTTCAGCTCGATTGGATGGGTACTAAAAATTAGCGAATTAACATCTTTCAATTTGACTACAAGTCAATACCGTTTGCAACACCTTCTATAAGTGTTTGTATCCTATATATAATAAAGATCGTGTGTTGGCTTCATGCCTAACTTGTAAAGCCCCATCATGTTTATGGGATTAAAAAAACTCCATGCATATCTGATTACGTGGCGGGTATATGCCATGCATGTACGAGACTTTCTACTATGCATAGAAAATTTAATGGAAATAGCGTGACTCGATGGTCCGAACAAGGCGATCTGCAAGATACGCGATTCTTCTATACCTTTTGTAACACCCTAAAATTTACTTTATGAAAAATAGAAATAAAATGATTTATTTTTGAAATTTGGTGTTCATGAAATCATAGCAAATAAAAACTTTTTATGAAATTAAAAACTTCTTTTGGTAGAAACATGGTTGATCATTCATGCTCTGCATTTTGGAACTTTTGTTTGTTTGTCATATTTCAAAATTCAAATAAAGTTTCAAAGGTGGTTTTGAAAATGTGTTTGGAAATTCAAAATAAAAAGAAAAAGTCAAAATCCCTCTCCCTCCGTTTCTGGCCCGCAGGCCCATCCCCCTCACCCCCCCTTTGGCCCAAGCTCTCCCCTCTCTCTCTCGGATGGGCCAACGCCCCACAGGCCGGCCCACTCTGCCCCTCCCGCCCTCTCTCTCTGCGCCGACAGGCGGGCCTCGCTCGCCAGCGTCCCTCCTCCCTCTCTGGCTGACAGCCGTCCCCGCCTCCCTGCTCCCCGACAGCCCGGCCCCGCACCGTTTCTCTCTCTCACTCGCTGACAACACGGTCCCACCCGTCAGCTCCTCCTCTCACCTTCCTTTCTTCTTCCCTCCCTTTCCCTTTTCTGCCGAGCGCGACGCCGCCTCCCGAGTCCTCCTTTCCTTCTACGGCGCCGCCATCGGGGCTATTTAAACCGCCCCGTACCTCCTCCGTTTTCCCCCGAGCCGCTAGAGCCTTTGCCTCGCCCCGTCCTAGCCCAGAACACTGCCGCCGCCGCCGCAGGACGCCATCGCCGCCGCCTCTGCGTTGCCAAGCGTCCCCGCGCCGTCCTGCGTCCTCCTGAGCTCCGCGACGTGGTAAGTAGGGCCCCAGAAGCTCTCTCTCCTTCTCTTCTCCCTCTGTTCGCCCGCGTGGTTTTTCTCTGCACCCGCCGTTCCGCCCCGTGCCGCCCCATCCCACGCGCCGTCATCTCTGCGACGGATTCGGTTCAACCGAGTCTGCAATCGAGCCCGCGTCGTCCCCCTCGGTCTCTCGGTGCCGTTCTCCTCTCTCTCGCTCTCCTCTCCTTTGTGCGCGACCACCCAAGCTGTCGCGCCGCCACCGCGCGTGGACCGCCTCTCTGAGCTACTCTCGGCTTCAACCGGTGCCCCAGACGCGTTCTCCGTCTCTCCCCTCTCTCTCCCGACCGTTCTGCATCGCGAATCGTGCACCGTAGCGGTGGTTAGCCTCGCGCCGCCGCACTCCGGCCATGGCGCCGCCGCATCCCCTCTCTGCGCCGCCGCGGCAGCGCCGTCGCCCTGCCTGCAAAACCACCCAAGCCCCCTGCGCCGTCCATCCAACCTCGGACGATCGGGATTAGAACCCCAAAGGGGTACGCTCCCCGGTCCACGGTGGACCGGTGGACCAGTTTCCTGTGCGGTCCACGGCCACGTTGTGCGTCTGCCCTGTCCCGCTCTGCCACGTGGCGCCACGTCACAGCACCCGTCAGCCCCGCAAACCTCTTGGCGTATTCACGTGTTTACGTTTTCTCTTTCTGAAAACGAAAAGCTTCCCTGTTATTGCAAAAATACGTTTTCCCTCTATTTACAGAATTGCCACCCTCATTCAAATGCTTGTAATTTCCCCGTTTCAACTCCGTTTTGACCCAAACAAGTTGCGTTAGATCCATAATTTCATAATCTATCTAGTAGTATAGATTTAATCTATGTTAATTACTTTTGAAAATCAAAGTTAATTAATTTGTTAATGCTTTAACCTGCCCTTTTCAAAATCCTGTTTATTCTATATTTTCTCCGTTTTAAATCCATTTCGTTCCGTTCAAGTTGCGTTGGCTTCGTATCGGCGCAACCTTCTTGTTAGTGATCCTTAATACCATGTTAATAGCTCTGTATTTTCATGGGTTCAAATCCTAATCTGATTAACCACTTAACAACTTGTTTTACACATAAAATGTCGATGCTTTCTCTTCCGTTTTCGAAATCCAAATGCAATTTTGACCTAATCAAGGTGTTTCTCTGAAATACCCTATACACTCTTTTACATAGTAAAATTAATAAAGCTCTTAGTTCTCCTTTATAAAAGCAAATCTTCCGTTAGTTGTATCTCGATCATCGTAGCTCCGTTTAGTGTGACCTTCGCGACTGTGTGATCGTAGAGTTGCGTAGGTTTCTTTTAAATCTATTCATTGATTGGTGTATTGTTCTAATGTAGCCATGTTTGTATGCTATGCATGTTTGTCCAGCTGCTTGTGTGGTGATTGGTTAATTGTCGTCCAATCAGTGAGTTTTGCGTTGCTGATCAAGAAGAAGTCGTCTGAAGTTGAGAACCAGTTGAGCAAAGGATCTAAGCTTTTAAGGCAAGTATTATATGGGATCTTCCTTGATGTCCTATTCATGATGTTTTAAATAAAATCATATGCATGTGTCTAATCTTGTTACCTTACGGTTTACCTAGATTTGATTACCTTGAACCTTGAAATCCTATGGGTTATCTTTGCATCTGGATAGTATTGCTAGTTCCCTCTTTAACAAAGCATGATCTTTAATCTTGGTTAACGACTATATGAACTGATGAAGTAAAACTTGACTTTTTAGCAACATGGATTTAGGATCCTATCTGTCAGCAAAAGCTGGGACATACAGTACAACCACAAGCTATATGGCTCTGGCTTGACTCAGTATTAGAATTCTACTGGTTTGTGACAACTTACCCGAAAGGGCGCAAGAGGGGCTCACCTTAGTTCCCTCGTAAGAGGGGTGGTACTAACCATTGAGGAAACGAATAGCGGGTTGTTACCTACCAGTGGAACCTGTGAACGGTCTCGTAGTGTACCCTGCTCCACTTCCTTGGTAGAGGTGATGGCATATGGGGATCACGACTTGTGGGTAAAGATGTACACCTCTGCAGAGTGTAAAACTGATATATCAGCCGTGCTCACGGTTACGAGCGGCCCGGAAAACTCACAGACTAATAACGGAAAACTCACAGAAACAATGTTTACATGTTGGTTATTACTTGTGAATCACTTTATCATGGTTATATGTGTTATCCATTCAATTGTTATATGATCATGTGGTTTAATTTGGGGGCTTAAGCATAACTTATGACACACCAATTGTAAGGTTTTGAATCAATTAAAAATGCTTATCGCAGTAAACCAGTGTCAACTTTTTGAGCCTCATGAACCCCATATATGCTTGTTAAGTACGAAAGTACTTACGCTTGTTTCTCTTTTCAATACTTTGGATAAAAATCCCGGATGGGTACCAGTTTGCAAGAGTTGAAAGAAATAGGCTTGTGATCAACCAGTCAGTGGGTCCCTGTGGAGTTGGAGACTTCGCCTGAAGATCGGAGTGTTTTTCCGTTGTTTGCTTTCTTAAGGTTATTCCTTTGACCATATATGTTATATACTTAAGTATTGTCTTTTGATATTACCTTGTTCTGTGACTATATGTGAGATTTGACTTCCTGGGCTCACATATAGGGTATATCTGGTTTTGTTCTTAAAACCGGGTGTGACACTTTTGTACCTTGTAGAGAGGATGCCAAATTGATCTACGCTGCGTAGAGCAGTGGTTAGTAGATACATACCGCGTAGGGCGTTTGACATTGTCGTAGATCTATCTGCTTGATGACGACGATGCATGTCGATGCAGTGCAGATTAGTTGCATGTAGAGGTTGCAGATGCGTTCCCCTAACAACGTCAGGGATGTCAACATCGTTGAAGTAGTCGCGCGGCGGTACGTCGGCGTCGACGTCAAAGATCGGCGGCAACTTCAGCGGCGATGTCGACGTAGAGCTTGTCGTGCTGATAACGTGTTATAAAACTCGTTGTCGGCGGTTCGGATCTTTCCCTCTCCGTCTCTCATGATCAACATAGTAGATGAAAATAGTAGAACAGGTAGACACAAGATAGGGAGACTATTCTTTATTCATCTGTTTATTCATCATTACAACATAAATCTCCCACGTATATATAGTCCTGCCAGAGTCTATAGATTTGGTAAGAGCCCACATACAAATGGACTAGGATTAGGATTCTTCTTCCTTTTCCTTTCATTTTAGGATAGAGTCCATGTGTTTTACAACAAATTAGATGCAGCGCAGCATTTATGGTGGAATATATATATCCAAGATTTGAACTGCGGAATGTACTTGTGTAGATTCAGCTAGCTAGCTGCCCGTTATTTATATTCTAGTCGTGCAACAATATATTTTCACGTCAGAAAATCCCTACTATGAGAAATAAATGAAATGTGTGTGTATACACATATGCATATGTATATGTATATGTATATGTATATATACAGATAATAGCATGACCGTGTCGTATAATAAAATTTCCAAAAGCATTATTATACACATATTCACATTATTATATTGTAAAAAAACATATATTGTTACATATGTTTTTTTCTCTTTTCCAAGCTTGTCTATGTATATAAGACGTTTGATATATTTTTTTGTCTATGTATAAGGCTTTGTTTGGATTACATGCATGGTTTAAGGCTCTAAATACGTGGTCCATAATGTTGTCGTCCAAAGTTTAGCTAATCTAAGAAAAACTATTATTAATTCAAAACTACGCAAGGGGGCTAATTAAATACGCATGGCAGTTTTTAGCCGTACGTACGTACCAGAAGGAAGTTTGGCACGTACCTACCGAACAATAATATATACACTCTGGTGAGTTCATCATCAAATCATCATGCACCGTGCACAAACACATGTGCCGGAGCATTGGCGCCAGCCGTCTCACCAAAATAGCCTATAATAAAGGCCTATAAAACCTCATTTACGCAGCTCACAGGACTTGCCCCCGTCCATTCCTTTCTGCTAGTACTCCCACGCCTGCTTTGCCACCTCCCTCGTTCTCAATATGGCCACCACCAGAAGGCGTAGTAGTAGTGGCAGACCAGGCTGCTTGGCCCTGCCATGCCTGCTGCTGCTGCTCGCCGCCGGCATCTCCAACGGGCAGCTCCAGGTGGGGTTCTACTCCAAGTCCTGCCCCGGCGCCGAGTCCACCGTGGCCTCCATCGTCCGGCAGTCCGGGTCCGCCGACCCCACCATCCTCCCGGCGCTCATCCGGCTCCAGTTCCACGACTGCTTCGTCCGCGGGTGCGACGCGTCGGTGCTCATCAAGGGCGGCGGCGGCAAAAATGCCGAGGTGGACAACAGCAAGCACCAGGGCCTCCGCGGCGTCGAGATCATCGAGGGCGCCAAGACGCAGCTCGAGGCCCAGTGCCCCGGTGTCGTCTCCTGCGCCGACATCGTCGCCCTCGCTTCCCGAGACGCCATCGCCTTCGTACGTACCATTAGCTATATATATATGTGCACAACATTAATTTCTGTATATAAATACAACTGGCCGGGCTCCACGCATGCAATGCATGCACCCAGACTGGCGGGCCGTCGTTCGACGTGCCGACGGGGCGGCTCGACGGGAAGGTGTCCAACCTGCGTGACGCCGACGCGCTGCCGGACGTGCACGACGGCATCGACGCGCTCCGCTCCAAGTTCCGCGCCAACGGCCTCGACGAGAAGGACCTCGTCCTCCTCTCCGGTACGTACATACATACGCTGCTCTTTTT
>CM039133.1:23253333-23275434 GCA_022036555.1 Microstegium vimineum | reverse complement strand
GGGAGTACTTGATTTTAGTATCGAAAAAACGGCAAGGATACATATGTACCACTTTTGTTTGGTTTAAGGTTATCAGGCAGTCACAGTGCTTCAATGTTATGGTTCAGTGAAACAAGGTTAGCAAACACATGTTAGGAACTAGGGACTCTGAGGACAACAATGGGTTTGTGATCAATTGCGATTTTGATCTATCACCGGTCAAGCTACACTGATCGAAATTCCACAAGGTGGATGCCTCTGCTGCAGTTCATGTATTAGTGCGAGCATGAATCACTAGTAGAGAACCTGCCTTTGAACGATATGTCAAATTGGCTTTAGTCCCGGTATTTTTTACGGCCGGGACTAAAGGGTGTTGCACAACGGCTAGTACGCCAGGCGTGCAACAGCCTTTTGCAGACAGGGACCTTTAGTCCCGGCTGGAGCTACCAACCGGGACTAAAGGCAGCCTTTAGTCCCGGTTGGTAGCTCCAGCCGGGACTAAAGCTTCAATCCCGGTCTGAGCTACTAGCCGGGACTAGAGATGAGCCTTTAGTCCCGGTTGGTAACTCCAACCGGAACTAAAGAGCCCCTGTATAAATAGCATTCTTCCTTCCTTGCCCGAGCTAGAGAGGACACATCAGTGTTCTTGAGAAAACAGAGAGTGTTCTTGAGCAAGAGAGGAGGAAGAAAGGTGTTCTTGGTGATTTTACTTCTTCTGGCCTATACACAAGAGTTTCTTCACTCGTACTTCACTCCTAAGCAAGGTTACCAATCTCATCCTCTCTTGTTTCATCACCATTTCATTTCATACTTACGAATTGTTGTTTTGTTGTGTATTTTGAATTTTGCATGTCATTTTCTCTCAAATTGACCTACAAATGACTTTATAGTTTTAATTGTCGTTGTAATTTCAATGAGACGCTAGCGACTTGGAGAAATGTATAATGAGTTTATTTTAGAGTTATAGTAGTATTTGATAGCTCATTTTAATTGAGTTTGTTTAGAAAATAAGATTTTTAATTTAGTTTAAATAAATTAATCTAGCTACTAAGTAGATGGCAACTACTTATGGTTTTAATTGTCCTTTGTAATTTCAATATGAGACGATAGTGATTTAGAGAAATATATAGAGAATTTATTTTAGAGTTATAGTACTTGATAGCTCATTTTAATTGAGTTTGTTTAGAAAATAATCTAGCTAGTGAGTAGATGGCGACGACTTATGGTTCCTCGGCCTCTCATGGGGTTGGAAATGGACGACTGAGACCGGAGCTCCCTCTCATTCCGTGCGGCAAGTGTGAGCAGAAGATTGTGATGGAGTATCGAGTGTCCAAGGCTGGTCCCAATAAGGGTTGTATCTTCTACAAGTGTCCGGATCGCAATGTGAGCTATTTTATCGCGTTTGACGTTTTTTCAGTTTATCTCATTTTGCTAAGTGATTTTGATTATAGT
The DNA here is from genome assembly GCA_022036555.1 of Microstegium vimineum. Classification (NCBI taxonomy): domain Eukaryota; kingdom Viridiplantae; phylum Streptophyta; class Magnoliopsida; order Poales; family Poaceae; genus Microstegium; species Microstegium vimineum. The sequence goes on along the minus strand of CM039133.1, from coordinate 23,274,003 downwards.
TCTTAATTTGTTGTTCTATTTTCAGTGGGACGGTACTGGATGCAAAGGATGGTACTAGGAGGAAGAATATGTGACACACGTGCAAAAATCTCTTCCAGAAGAAGCGGCTGATGAAGCAGTGAGCCAGCAGACAAGGCCCATGAATGTTGAACAAACGAATAATGTGTCGTTTGTTTTAGTTGGAATCGGGCGCGAAATTGTTATCCTGTTGAAGTGCATTTTATGTCTAGTTTGTTTAGTGGTACATGAGATTTTCTATATTGTAGTTATGTTTACATAAGTTAATATTAATGTGATGTAATTGACTTGGCTATCTTGTATCTTGATAAGTTAATAAATTGAAGCCCATGGATGTCATGTTTAAAATTTTGATATAGTATGTCACGTGTAATTGTGCAGATCGATGAGCCGACATTGGATGTACAACGCTGATCGCCGCTCCAAAGAATTTATTGGTGGCGTGCATTATTTCTTAACTATGGCAGAGGCAAACAAGCGAGATGGTTTTATACGTTATCCATGTGCATTATGTAAGAATTTGAAGGAATATGCTAGCGCGAGGAATATCCATACACACTTGTTTAAGTCTGGTTTCATGTCACACTATATTTGTTGAACCAAGCATGGAGAAATCGGGGTTATAATGGAAGAAGACGAAGACGAAGAACCAGGGCACGATGAAGATATTTTTGCTGAATATGCTGCACTAAATGATATTGCAATGGGGGAAGCTGAAGAAGAGCAAGAAGGAGAAGATGTGCCCGTTCTTGATGATCTTGGTCAGGTCATTCGTGATGCTCAGAGAGACTGCGAAAGTGAAAAGGAGAAGATCAAGTTTGCTCGCATGCTAGAGGATCATAAGAGATTATTGTACCCGACAGCCACAGAGGAGAAAAAAAAGTTGGGTACCGTACTGGAATTGTTGTAATGGAAGACAAAGAATGGTATATCTGACAAGGGATTTGGACAATTATTGACTATTATTCAGAAAAAGATGCTTCCAAAGGGAAATAAATTGTCAACAACTACGTATGAAGCAAAACAGGTCGTTTGTCCTCTGGGATTAGAAATCTAGAAGATACATGCATGTCCCAATGACTGTATCCTCTACCGCGGGGAGGGCTATAAGGATTTGGATGAATGTCCGGTATGCCACGCATCGCGGTACAAGATCAGACGAGATGACCCTGGTGATGTTGATGGCGAACGTCCGAGGAAGAGAATACCTGCCAAGGTTATGTGGTATGCTCCAATAATACCATGCCTAAAGCGTCTCTTTAGAAACAAAGACCATGCCAAGTTGTTGCGATGACACAGTGAAGACCGTAAGGTAGACAATATGTTGAGACACCCTGCCGATGGGTCCCAATGGCGAACAATCAATAGAGAATTCTCAGAGTTTGAGGAGGACGCAAGAAACTTAAGGTTCGCTTTAAGTACACATGGCTTGAACCCTTTTGGGGAGCAAAGCAGTAGTCATAGCACATGGCCCGTTACTCTATGTATCTACAATCTCCCTCCATGGTTGTGCATGAAGCGAAAGTTCATAATGATGTCAGTGCTCATCCAAGGACCCCAAGCAGCCTGGCAACAACATCGATGTGTACCTGAGGCCCTTAGTTGACGAACTTATGCTTTTGTGGAATAAACCAGGTGTACGTGTGTGGGATAAGTTCAAACAGGAATACTTTGACCTACGAGCAATGTTGTTCGTAACAATCAATGATTGGCCGGCTCAATATATGGCTCGATCATGTGTTTATATTTCCACGTGCGTTTTTGGAAATAATTTGGTGAAAAACCAAAATTTTAACGCTACGATACTGCGAAAACTAATATCGTTTCCAAAACATATAGTTTAAAGGATTTACATTGAAAAAAACATTTTGCATTAAGCAATTAGTGATTAATAGTTATATTACGATGACCAAAATAAAAGGAAAACAAAATAATTTTAAAGTTTAAGGCTTTTCCTTCAAAGAATAAAGAAAAACCAAATAATGGTGCTTTTAAAACAATATTATGCCTAATAATTGATTTATTGTTTAATTAACTAGTGTAAAAAGCAAATTACAATGAAATATATCCAAAAAACCAAAATTTCCTTTGAAAGCCGGCGGGAAGGGAACAGAAAGGGACCTTTAGTCCCGGCTTATAAGACCAACCGGACTAAAGGTCTCTGTTTTTCAGTTTCCGCCAAAAAGGCAGAGACCTTTAGTCCCGGTTGGTGTTACCAGCCGGGACTAAAGGTGATACCAACCGGGACTAAAGGGTCTTTAGTCAGGGCTAGGCTTTAGAGCCGGTACTAAAGGTCTGGACCTATAAAGCCCAGTTCCTATGCCCCGCTGCGCCGCTAAGTCATCGCACGATATCTATCTCTCCCAACAGAAGCTCTCCTCGCCGCCGCCATCATCGACTCCGCGTCTGCCGACGGCGCCCCCGCACCCTCCTCCGCCCCAGCTCAGTCCCCCGGACCCCCGCCCCAAGTCGTCGTCTCCGCTCCCGACCCCGTGCCGCGCGCTCGTGTTTCGTCGCGCCGGTGAGATACAATTCGCGCCGCCCTCAGCTCGCCGGCCGTATCGCGCGCCTCGTCGCCTCGCGCACGCGCCCCTGATCCGTCTGCCGGTGTCGCGCACGCTCCCCTGCTCAGTCTCCGACGCGTGGCGGCGTGTCCCGATCCGGCTGCGCCATCTCGCGCCGGCCACCTCTGCCGTCCCTGTCTCTGCCGCCACCGGCCGCCCTCTCCACCACGCGCGCGCCCTCCGTCTACCGGCTGCGCCACGCCGCGCTAGCTTCTCCGCGCGCGGCCTCCGGCGTCTCCGATCCGGCCGCCGCCCGCGCGTAGCCGCGCCGGCCGCGGCCCCGGCCCTCCAGCTCGCTCTTCGCCGCCGCCGGTTCGGTGTGGTACTGGTGGATGGAGTGTGTGTGTATATATATATTATATATATAAATAGAGATGCAAATGTGTGTGTGTTCATGCATGTTTTTGTCTAATTAAAAATAGAGATGCAAATATATATAGTTTAATTATATATATTTTTTTGTTGTTAGACATATCTTCATGTTTTTGTTATTACACACATCTATAATAATATGTTTTTATAGATATGCAAATGTGCAAATGTATATAGATATAGATATGCAAATGTGCAAATGTTTTTATAACTAGATATCCTTCATTTTTATGGATATCTATTATAGGTAAATGCTTTCATTTTTAAGAAATGTAAATGCCTTCATGTAAAATGTCTTCATTTCATGTATATTAATTAAGGTAAATGCCTAGAATTCATAGTATATAAACTATAGTTGTGTGATCCCCTAATTGAATATAATTCATAGTATAAACTATAGTTGTGGAAGAAGAATCCATAGAATTCGTTAAATAAACTCTACAATTTTCCACCTCTCAACCTATGAATTTGAGATAGACTTATAATTCATGTATATTAATTAGCTAGCTAGATATCATCCTTCATTATGGATATGTATATATACTTTAGATATGGCCGACCCCAATGAGGACGCGATGGAGGATGCCATGATGGATCTTATCAACTCCGCCGCCGCGGACGATGATAATGATGAGGCGGATGACGGGAGCCAATACTAGAATCTAGGAAATGAACCAGAAAATGTCTTGCAAGATGACATCATTGGCGAGGTATATATATACTTGATTAATTAATTAATCCATCTTCTATGTAGCTAATATATACGTATTGGTGATTAATTAATGTATATGTGTGCATTGTGTGTGTAGCCCTCTGGATCGACGACGAGTCGAAAGGTACAAGGCCCAGCAAAGCCGGTGGAGGGCCGTTACGTAATAACAGAGTTCAATGAAACTACGGGAGAACCACTTGGAGAACATGCGAAGAAATTTGTTAACCACTGTGGTTACCTAGTAAGGGACAGACTACCGATAAATGCCTGGGAATGGAAAGAGAAGACGAATGCTCCTCATATTAGTTTTGTCTCTAATTTAGACAAGACCCTTATCTGGGATGATCTTCTCCAACATTTCATGCTTAAAACAGATGATGCTGATATGAAGGAGTTAGTTAAGAAGTGGGCTATGAAGAAGATGACCATCATGTTCCAGTCTTAGAAGAAAAGGCTATACAATGATTATGTTAAGAAGAATGTGACACAAAATTTCAACACTAGGGGTCCTCTATCAAAGTTGAGGCCTTATTGGGATGAATTTGTGCAATACAAGACATCAGAAGAGGGTACAGAGCGGACACGAAGGAACCGACAGAACGCCCAACAAAAGGAATACCACCATCACTTGGAGTCAGGTGGCTACAAGACTGCCAAGGTAAAGTGGGAAAAGGTAGAATCAATGCTACTTGAAAAGCAGATCATACCAGCTTCACTTGATTGGCCCGAACGCTGTAAGAATTGGTTCTTTGCGCATGGTGGATCACTTAACCTAGAAACGTGGGGTTAGTGTATGGTGAAAGGATTCGAGAGGCAGCAGAAAGACTTTGTCAGACTATAATGGCTGCTGCTAGTGGTGCATTCAAGCCCAACAGAGAAAAGGATGAACTAACATACGCCCTCCAAACAGCTGAACACGGTGGAAGAACAAGAGGAAAAGGGGCCATCTCTTGGCAGCATGGCTTTCTTGAGGACAGAAGCACATACAGAAGCCGTCAGAGAAAGAAGGATGAGGAGAACGAGTGGTTGCGAAGGTTGGAGATGGCGGTGCTTGAATCTTAGGACCGAGAAAAAACTAATGAGTCGGGGATGCAGGAAGGAATTAAACGACAAGTGCAAATAGAATTGACTAATATTTCCCAAGGACGGTCAGCATCACAGCCGAAAGGTAGCCCTACTAACCAGATTCTAAGTAGTTGTGCTTCCACAGAGCTACCAGATGATGTAGGCTTGCGCTTCCCTGTGAATGACATTACTGTACCTCTTACCGCATGTGAGCTGCACGTTCCAAAGGATAATGGCAGCATCATGGTTGTTGCCGGTGTTGTCTCCCCTATTGACCCTACTAGAACACCAAGAATGCATTGCCAAATAATAACACCTGGATATGCTAGCGTCTCTGTGGATAGAGTTCTTAAAGGATGCAACAGAGTGGCTCTTGACATTCCAGGAGGTGATGGGGGAGAAGACTCTCGAAGAAGCGGAGCATGCATTTATTCTATGGTGCAAGAGATACATTATTATTCCGGGGGCATCGCCTCCTAAACTACCTCACCATAGGTACGTATGATAGTGTTGTGAGCAATTTTATATACTGACTAAACAAGTATAAAGTACTCATGTTCTCTAATTTTGTTTTGTCATATATAGCAGCAGGTCCTCGGATCAGCATAGTGCTCCAAGGAGGTCTCCAACGCCGCCGTCACAGCAGCCGTCTCCAAGGAGGAGGTCTCCAACGCCACAGCAGCCGTCTCCAAGGCGACGATCTCCAACACCAGCAAGGAGGTCTCCAACGCCGCCGCCGCAGCAGCTGTCTCCAAGGCGATCTCCAACACCGGCAAGGAGGCCTCCAACGTCGCCACCGCAGCAGTCGTCTCCAAGGCGATCTCCAACATCGGCAAGGAGGTCTCCAACACCGCCGCCGTAGCAGTCGTCTCCAAGGCGATCTCCATCACCGATAAGGAGGTCTCCAACCCCTCCGCCACCTCAGCCTGAGTTGACAAAGAAGTCTGCGGCTACGAGGTCTGCCCCGTCAGAATCGACGAAGTCTTCATCCCAATCGGCGAAGAGGGCAGCCTCCGGGAGTAAAACAAAGCGTATTCCCCAGAAGCTGCCTTATGAAAAGACGGGTGAAGAAATTATGGCTACTTCTAAAGAAGAAGTTGCAGAGTTCTTTGCAAAATTGAAAAGGGACAATGAAGAAAGAAAACGAGTTAGGAGAAACCCTCCAAAGTTGCACTACGTTCTTTAGAAAGAACTAAGAAAGAAGCTGGAGCAAAAGAAGAAAGAGATGCGTGAAGCTCGTAAGCCATCGCCAGCAACAGACTATGACCGCACTCTCATGAAGGCGACGACGGCAAGTAAGAAGAAAGCAGGGAAAGATGTTGCACAACTCAGAGACTCATCAAAACCAATTCCTCCACTAGTTGTTCGTGATGAGTATAGAACATTTATGAACGAAGCTGGAGAGGTCAACATAGAGCAACTTGCTACTTTCTACATCGAAACTGGTCTTGACATAACCCAAATTCTCTATGGTGGCGAAATCGACTTTGCCCAAGAAGTTGATCCTTGGAAGATTTATAAATGTGGCAATAGTTTATTCAACCCTGATGTCGCACAAAGAGATCACGACACACAAATGTACAGGTTGAACAAGTGGTACTTAGAGGCATGTAAAAGGAACGAGCAATGGTTACTTCTCAGAGTCAGACAACGTCACTTCTTCCGTGCCGATGACATCATACATATTAACTTCTCAGAACTACACCAACTATGCCAGCATGATGCCCTCGACAAATCTCTCCTCAGCTGCTTTTCTCTGTAAGTGTGATTGCCTTGTTTCTATTATTACTAAAGTAACTTGCATGTGTTGTATATATAGAGTCATCCTTACACTATATATGTATGTAGACATGAGATGAACAGGCTCAGAAAAATAAAGGACAATACTATCGGTTTTGTTGATCCATACATTTTATTCAAAGACCAAGTTACTCCTGAGTCTAATTGGCGACCTCAAGTAGAGAAGAATCTCATGAGGTTCTTAGTTCACCAAAAGGACAAGAGATCGATACTCTTCCCGTATAACTTCAAGTGAGTGTGCACATTTTATTTCCCTTAATTACTTGACCCATATATAGTTATTGAATTATATGACTTCATATGCTATAAACATATATGCAGCTTTCACTGGATCTTGATGGTCATCTATGTGGATAATAATCGGTTAATAATATTAGACTCGTTGAGAAAAGATCGAGCCGATTATCAAGACATGATAGATATTATCCAGAGGTAATTTAATATCGGTCACGAACCAAATTCTTTATTGCTCTCTTAAATCTTGAAGGTTAATTAACAATCTTCAAAACTTTGTTGCTAGTGTTTGGGAAAAATTCATTCAAGATCACCGCACTGATCGTAAAGCGCCACTGAACGTAGTGTTAACCCAAGTAAGTACTACTAGCTATATATACAGTTTTCATGAACTTGATAATATGAGTGCGTCTTCACTAGATAACGAGAGGTTTTTTTTCTCGTAAAGTGGTGTTTGCGGCAGGAACCGGGAAATAATTTGTGCGGATACTATGTTTGTGAGTTCATCAAGACGTGTACGAGTAGACCTAGACTAGAGAAGCTTAAGGTATGTTTCACAATTGATTTCTTACTAGTTGTTGGTACCTATACTAATACATTTTCTTTACTTTGATTCAAACTGAAGTCTGATTGGTTGGCGGCAAAGGTTCTACAATCAGACAAGATTAATGCAAATGTCGAGACGATTGCAGGATTTATTGTGGACGAAGTCATACAACCCAATGGAGAGCACTACTACGACCCAAAAGAAAAAATCTTGCCCAACCAAGATTAAGTCTAATTTGTATTAGATGTTATCCAATATCGTATCAAAGACATATCTCCTGTGTATATATATTGTGTAATATTAATTACCTCTCTAGTATATATATATATATATATATATATATATAGTTTCGTACTATAATTATGTCCTTTATATATGCGCAAAATATATACGCGCATATATATATAGCAGCATAGAATGCGCCTTCGAAAACATATTCTAAAACTCTAGCTAATATGAAATGAAAAGAAACCAAAAAGGAAAAAGAAAAAAAAAAGACAAAAAGGAGACGGACCTTTAGTCCCGGTTCGTAATAAGAACCGGGACTAAAGTTGGCAGTAGGACTGCACGTGGGGAAGCACCCTTTACTCCCGGTTCTTATTACGAACCGGGACTAAAGGACCTTCTTTAGTCCCGGTTAAGAGTGTCACCTTTAGTCCCGCATGCGTGTTCCCGGTTGGGAGACCGGGACTAAAGGGGTTTCCCAACCGAGAACAAAGACGTGTTCTGTACTAGTCAATATCAACCAGTTCTTTTTTAATTACTGTAAAAAAACCAGTTCTTGTTTAATTAGTTGACGGATATTATATGCATTTTTTTAGTAATGTAGGATCAATATATGAGTCTCGCACATGCTCGTAATTCTTCTTCCGAAAAAAAAAACATAACCTGTGAGACCGTGTCTTCGTGCCACTCGGATGGGCAGCACAGCTAGCACATCACATATGGAAAAACACGATGCAAGTATCCAGCACGGCCATCTAAAAGGAAAGGGGACAAATTTTGGCGCGACAGGCCGGATCGTGCTCGTATTCGTATCCGTATGCTGTTGGGGTTCGGCGCCAGTAGCGTGTATACTAAAGGATCACGTCTGCCGCGGCGTGAAGGCCATCCAAAAATCCCCGGCGCTAGCTCTCGGTTACGACGCAAACCGGCAAAAGATGCAGATCTTCGTGAAGACGCTGACAGGGAAGACGATCACGCTGGAGGTGGAGAGCAGCGACACCGTCGACAATGTCAAGGCCAAGATTCAGGACAAGGAAGGTACGCAGTGATGATACACATAAGTACGCCTTGCCGATATGATTACACAAACAAACTATAATAATCTAGTTAAGCAGATCCATGATCAGATGAATACTTCGTCGCTGCTGCATGCTTTTAATTAATCCTTCTGCTTTGTTCTGAATGCGATTTCTTTTTTCCAGGTATCCCGCCGGACCAGCAGCGTCTCATCTTCGCAGGAAAGTAGCTGGACGATCAGCGCACCCTGGCCGACTACAACATCCAGAAACAGTCGACGCTGCACCTAGTCCTGCGCCTGCGCGGCGGCCGTGGTGACTGGCACCACCGCAGGACCGAGCCCAATCTCGTCAAACTCGCGCAGCAGCACAACGAGGAGAAGATGATCTGCCGAAAGTAAGCACAACCATATGAGTTGCAAATCATATTTTTACATATTCCGACTTATTTCGCGTCTTTTAGTAAAGGAAGTCGTGTGTAATTTACATATTCCGTGAACTGCAATGTTTTTATATTTGGCAAAGGCAACTCGAATCAGCAAGTAGTTAGTCGTTCGCCAAAAAAATAAAAAATAAAAAATAAAAAAAATTCTCTAGGAGGCAGGCTACAACGACATTACTTAGTTAGTGCACAGCTACTTTTACCCATATTTAATTTAGCTGTTCTACCCCACTATAGCCAAATCTATTAGCCAGGTGAGAACACCCTACCCCTAGAAATCCACAGAAAACTATTTGTAAATTGCAGTCAACATTCTGAAATTCCATGAGGGCTACAAACTGCAGAAAAAAAGAAGTGTGGCCACAGCAATCAGGTGAGCCTTGGTTAACTTGTAATCACTCCTTGTTGGAGTTGTACATACACATGACGAGTATATCGGAAGATGTCTCAACGTTCTTGCTTTTAGATACCAGAGCGCTATCAGTATTCACTATTTTTCTTTATGATTGAGTTATTGTCAACACTTGAAACCACCGTTTAACTTTGAGTGAAGTTGTTATACTTTTGGTGGTATGCTTAACATTAGTAATGGTTTTAATTTGTTAGATGTCAGATACATTTGACCAATAATGTCCTAGAATGTTCCCGGTGTTAATTCCTAATAACAAACTTTGTTTGAATACTGTTTATGGAATTCCGATTCACTACTTAGGCTATTAATTATTACAGTTTTGCAATGAATTTGTATTTACCGACTGAACTGATGTACCATTTTTTCTTGATTTCCACTCAGCTGAGACCGAAGAGAAAGCTCACCTCCAGAGGATGGTAGCAAAGCTAACACATCGGCATAGTTTGATTGTTACAGAATTTCAACTTATTACTAGCTAGTTACAGAAATGCTTGTACTGATTGTTACTTCACTATGTAAAGACTCGACCTTTTTTGTCCCGCTGCCACAGAATTCCTAGTTATGCATTTGTGTCTTCTCCATTTATTAACATGCCGTGGTTTAATTACGTAGGTTTTATGTGACACATTTTGTTATGTATGTAACATATAAGTATATCCTATTGTTGCAGTAGGATGGGGTTAAATTTCTTCTATTTAGAATTCATGTTACGGTAGGATAGGATTAGCTTTCGTTATATCTTTGGGCAGGTACACTAATGTTGTCTGTTTCAAATAGTGGTATGTACTTTTAACATGATTTAATAGGCAACATGTATAATAATTGTCTTATATCACTAGTACAAAAAACGTTTTTAGAGGCGGTGGTAGAGGCATTAGTACAGGCGGCAAAGCCCACCGCCTGTACTGGGGTTAGTACTAATCGGCCTACAGTACAGGCGGCTCAGCCCGCCGCCTGTACTGTAGGCCGATTAGTACTGACCGCAGTACAGGCGGTGGGCTTTGCCGCCTGTACTAAAACAAGCGGTTCACATTGTCAGCCGCCTGTGTAAAGTTATTTACACAGGCGGCTCACTTTGTCAGCCGCCTGTGAAAATCCATTTTTCACAGGCGGCTCACTCTGTGTGCCGTCTGTGTAATTATTTTTTTTTATTTTAAATTTCAATATTTGCCTCCACTCCACACTGTACTATATTTGTCACAATATATATAAGATATGCAAACATGAACCATAAAATTGCATCATACATACAACACATAAATATTACAGATGTATCCACACGAAATCAAACATCAAGCATAAAATTACATATAATACACGTCATTTCAAGTTATGAGTTCAACCATTTGGTGTTTACATGTCATTTCGTTTCAAGTTTAGACCTGCTAGGTCTGTCAGCGCTCTAAATCCTTCACTTGCTAAATCACCGGCTTCATCAAAATATGCTCCGGTACATGAAACTGCTGACATATAGCACTATACTTACACCTTAGAATTGCTTAAATCAAACCTCCGTGAATAGCTCACACTGATTTATACTTGAGATACCCAGCAATGAACGTACAACCACCTAAAAATAGGACTCATCATAATAGATTTAACTATCTTTTTAATAATGAAACGAGGTTCTAACCTTTAACATCCGAGAATGTTACACAGATGATAGTCACAATATAAACCAAAGCAATAAGGCTTATACACAAATGCCTGAGGAAACAAAGGCAAGGTTGAGCTCACGTAGTGGGCGCATCAAAGAAAAAATAGAGAAACTAAGTCTAAGTACAATGTGAGAAGCTTTAGCCAAACTTCACAAAAAAGCCATGATTATGGTCTCCCATCGGCTGCATTCATCCTTAACAACGACGAAGCCAGGATAATCCCAAGGGGGTTTATTTCCTCTTCTTCTTCGTCCAGGCCCTCCTTCCCTTCTTCTTCCTCCTCCATGGCATGAGGGGGCTTAGGGGGGGGGGCTTAAGTGTATTCATGGCTGCTAGGGGGGGGGGGGGGGCTGGAGCACGGGTTGCCCCCCTGCTAGCTTCGTCGCTGATCCTTAAATAGTGGTTGCTCCTCCTCCCTATGTAATATGGGCCACACGTACCGTCCTAAATATTACCTGTATCAATATGTTAGATTTAGGTTTGTTAAATACCATATCTTTTCTATTTAAGCATATCAACCAACGAGAAACCGAAGCAGCTTGTAGCAAATTTTGGTTTTTAAACTTTGAGCTTAAACATGTAGCCAGAACTTAAAAATGGCAAAGTTTAATAATTTCTGCTTGATGCAAGCCTAATCCTTGTTGGATATTTTTTAGGGGTGAAAACGGTACGTATATTTTTCGACTGTATTATTCGAGTCAATTCATTTACAGGTGTTTAGATTAGTTCGTATTCGCATCCGTATACTCAAATCACATATTTATGATGTCGATATCAAATTCTATCCTATCTGTCATGGTTGACACTATTCATATTCGAATTAAATCCGGACAAAAATATGAAAATAGATGTAATATCAATAATATCCCTTCATATCCGATCCGTTTTCATCCCTCATAATTTTTATAGTTCACTAGAATACCTAGGTATTAGAAAGGGCAACTTTCCAATCGGCATCCGAACAAGCATGTTATTCTTGTTCACAGTCCTTGGCTGCCTTGTAACAGAAAAGTTAACTTTTGTGAAAATTATTTTTCAATCCTGATAATTGCTCAAAGGAGCTGAGAACAAGCTTTAGTTTGGTAGCATGTATTATATCATGGTCCACAAATAAGATGGAGTCATCCGCATATTGAAGGATTGAGAAACCATCATCAACTAGATGTGAGACAACTCACTGGTTCTTCCATTGGATTTAGTCCTAAGAATCAGAGTTGCTAAGATATCTGTGACCAAGTTAAATAAGATAGGAGTCAGGAGGGTGTTTATGCCTTGCACCTTTCTTGGTCTCACCTTGTCTAACTTTTTCCCATGCATCTCATTAATGGTCTCATGTAGAATAACTACCCATGCAAGATATTCCTACCCTTCATAAAATCCCATTAGAAGGATTTGATCCTCTTTTGAGCCACTTGGGCTATTCTGTTGTCCAACACTTTGGTGAAAATTTAAAACCTAACATTAAGTAAAGAAATGGGTCAAAATTGTTTGATTTTTGTTGTCTTTCTCTGTTTTGGTAGCAACGTAATTTCCCAAAACTTAGGCTACAAAGAGGTAAATTACCTTTGTGGAATTCAACAAATAAGGACTGAAGATCGCCCTCAATTAATTCCCAAAAAACTTGATAGAACTAGGCCAGGACTTGACATGTCCATGTGTTTTATTATGCTCCATTTGAAAATAGCCTCTTTAACTTTTGTTTCTAAAAAAAATCAGCCGTTAAGACCTTATTTTCATGTTGTGGGACTTGTGGAATGTCATGTGTGACAGACTCCACCAAAGAAAATTGGTTACCAGCAGGTTCACCAAACAAGCCTTTATAGTAATTGGTGATGAATTTCTTAAGATTTCTGTCACCCGCAATTATTCCATCATCTTGGTCTAATAAAAAAAATCTGAGTCCTTTCATGCTTTTGATTAGCCACTAGGTGAAAATAATTAATATTGCAGTCGCCGGATAACATCTTAGTTGTCTTGGATCTTTCATACCATTTGACCTCCTCTTCCCATAAGAGAGATTCAGTATCTATTTATAATAATTTTGAAGATCAATTTCTTGAGAGTTTAATGGATGCACCTTCGCTTTTTTGTCAAGTGTCTCAGTTTTTTTAATTAGACTGACCTTTTCTTTCTTTTAATTCCGACTCACATATTTATCCCAACCCCCTTAAAAATTGTCTAAGCCTTTGTATTGTACATTGCTAACGTTGCAGAGGGGTATTACCTTCCTGATTATTTCTCCATACTCCAACAACTAACTCACTACAGTCTTCTCTCAAAAGCCAACCGAGTTCTAATTTGAATCTGGATTGTTTCTTACCATGTGTGCCATTATCGGTGTCTAAAAGCAACTATATGTGATCTGAAGTTTCCCATGTCAACACTTGACTGGTTGCTAGCGGGAATTTGGATTACCACTCCGTACTAACTAAGATTCTGTCTTGTCTCTCATATGTGGGTGTTGGAATTAGCCCAAGTAAATTTCTTGTTGGAGAGATCTACCTCCCTCAAATCCAGGATATTAATAATGGCAATGAATAAGAATGGCTATTGATCATCATATCTCTCATTGTTCTTCTCTTGGGGTAATCTGATGATATTAAAATCACCACCCACGAGACCTAGATCTGATTCCTTTGCACAAGTTTGTACTAATTCAGAGAGTAAGGACTCTTTATGTTCTACCTATGTCACCCCATACACAGCAATAAGCACCCAGTGGAAGCCATCAGCAATAAGCACCCAGTGGAAGCCATCCACTTGTTTTTAACTTGAAACTTTACATAAAAGTCTCCTTCGTCAATACTGACGATGTCAAAGAACTCCAAATTAGTTTCCAAAAGAATGCCTTCACACCTGCCATGGGGTTGACTCTAGTGCCCAATAAACTCATGTCCACCACAAATATTGTTGATGACATTTTTTGAATAGTCCTTCTTTCTAGTTTTAAGAAGGGTTGTAAAGTTTAGCTTTTGCTCCCTTGAGAAATCTGATAGGAACCTATGTTTAGTAAAGTCACTAAGACCTCTACTATTCCAAAAGATTTCTTTCATGAAGAACCAGATTTATGTTTATAGCCATCCATAATTTGGGCCTCTTCTTTGGTCTAGTCAAAGATGTTGATTTATGTTTCTTAAAACAGTTTTGAAATCACAACCTAGGTGATCATAATCTGTACGAACAAGTCCCTCCAATAGCTCACCACATAAGTGACCAAGAGTTAGCCCTTCCCATAGAAGAGAACGGAAAAACTTTCATCTTAAGGTTTCATTTGACATGCCGGCAATATACAAGCATGCACATGTCTGTCCAGACTCTCATAGGTAAAAATATGAGTTTCCATTTCCTTCTCTCGATAAGGATTGTTCCTTAATTATTATTATTATTATTAAATATGGCATAGCTCATAGCTAGGCATTAGGATAGGCTTTGCAAATTTTGATGGCTCTAGGCTTACACTCATAGGCACATCATATTGATATATAGGTGTGTTATCCATGCTACAAGGAATTAAAATAAAATAATACTCCCTCCATCCCAGATTATAAGACATCCCAAGAATCTTGGAGAGTCAAAGTATCTTACGTTTGACCAAACTTATATGATAATATAATAATATTTATGATGCCAACTAAGTATCATTAGATTCGTTATCAATTATACTTTCATAGTATGCATATTTGATGTCATAAATCTTTATAGTTTTCTCTTTAATTATTGGTCAAACTTGAGATGCTTTGACTCTCCAAGATTCTTCAAATGTCTTATAATTTGGGATGAAGGGAGTAGATACAAAGTTAATCTATGTCCATAGTTAATTCAACAATTGTTTCTTCGACAAGAACGCCCTAAAACTTGGTATTTGTTAACGCACATGGAAAAGATATGCATCGAATGGATATTGCTGTAGCTTTTTCCCAGAGTATTCCAAGTAACCTATCTATAGGGAAACATGTGAGATTAACTATAGCCTAACTTAACTAGGGATAGCAACAAAGTTAAGGATAAATAAGAGTGTAGAGAGAACTTCTAAGGCTATTAACTTCTAACTTAAGTTAGTGTTCTATTCTAGTGTTAACCTGAGGACATTACAAAGAAAAAGCGCAACCATACTATGCTATTTTTGTCACAATCGGGTCCTACTTGGCCTATGGATAGGAGGTGGACTACAGAGAACTCAATAAGGTTGTCACCCTCACGATCTACCACCAATATGGAACGCATGGTGCATCCCAAGAAGCCAAAAGTTTAAGTACCATGCTTGTAGTAATGATTGCTACTTTAGCTCTGCTAGCAAGAATTAAAGCACTCAAAAGTTGTGATCCTGATGAATAACATAAACATAATACTTCCTCCTTAATCCATGACATATATGACTCCTAAAGGCTATGGGAAACCAACCTTCAAAGCGGCCCTGGATGGGACTCCCATAGATCGGTCGTCCTCAGTGGTGGGTCAGCCGGCCCACGTATGGCTCCATTTGACTTGTATCTTTATGGGATGTCTTGTTTGATGGTCCTTAGGCCCAATAATTATGTTTCGTCCAAGATGATCTCGATTTGTTCTAACCATAGGGTCCATGTGATCCTTTTTTCTAAATAAATCCTCTTGCATTCATAGATTCATTAGTTAAAACCCCTAGACCTATGTTTTGTGATTGAATTAACTATATATGTAGGATATACTGACGGTTTATGATTTACATTAACAATCGTCAACACTGCCAAAACAAATAGAAAGGGGGATATGGGATCGCCTTGTCTCACTAGTAACTCCTATGTAATGCATAGTTTTGCCTGACACACTATTAAGAAGAATGAAGAGGTCCCTTAGAAAAAGATTGATCTGATCCAATTCTTCCAAGTCTTTCCAAATCCTTTTCCCATGATTGTAATATGGCTTCATGCTCAACTTTGTCAAATGTCTTTTCAATGTCTAGTTTCATGATGACTAGCTCCATTTTTATTTGTGGCAAATATGGAGATATTTGTGTGCCCATACTATACAATCTTGTATATGGGTCACTTTTAATAAGCCCTACTGATTCTTGTGAATAAGATGTGGAATAACAATCTGGAACCTATTTGCCAAGAGCTTGGTTATGTTCTTCACCGAGGAGTTGAGAAGAGAAATGGGTCTAAAATCATTCACCATAGATATTCCTATAATTTTAGGAATGAGGGTGATGTAGGAGGCATTGTTACTTCTTGTGCATAGATTTCCTTGCTAGAAGGATTCATGAATCTCATAGAAGTTCTGGGCAATGATTGACCAACATGTATTGATAAACTCATTATTGAAGCCAGAGGCGGACCGACCTATAGGGCGAGCTTGGGTGGCCGCCCTAGGTCATCTCCGGCGAGCACCACTACTACCCCTCAGTTCTCCGGCCGGAAGCTGCGTTCCTGAGTTCATTGAGCGGTTGAAGCCGAGTTAAGCGCCGCCGTCCAGAGGTTGAAGAACACAGGGCGTCGTTGGGGGCGCCAGCTGGGCCAAGGCCCACTTTCTCGTTCTGGCCCATTTCGGTCCTTTAGGTTTAGGCGAAGGGGCAGGGCGCTGGGGGCTGTTGGGGGCTGGGGGCGCGTTCGTCTGCTCCAAATCACAGGCGGCCAGCGGTAGGACGGGCGACGGCCGTGCGGCGCTCCAACTCGTGGCGGGCGGCGGCATGGGGCACGACGCGCGGTGGGCGGCCCTGCTCGGCTGCTCCCAACCTCCCGTGCGGCCGTGCGCGCGTGGCCCTGCTCTTCATTTTGCATCTGAAAGGTCAGCACTCAAATCCCCAATCTCTGCTTTGTGCTTCCGATTGGGATTGGCTTGGAGTGTGATTAAGATTGGGGATAGATTTCAGAAGCAAATCCCCAGTCAACCGGTTGGATGGGGGAGAAGATGAAGGCATTGGGGGAAGAGGAGATGAAGCTACAGCCAGCGCCGACGATGTGTCTAGCACAGCGAAGTCTGTGAGGAGACCTCCATTGTGTGACCAAAGCCAGCTCATCATCTCCAAGAGCCTCCACTTGATCCTCTGTCACAGAAATCAAAGACAAAGCGAACAAAGAGTGTGAAGGGTCAGAGGAGGAAGAAGACGTACCGCTGAGGCCAGAAACCAATGCCATAGATGGTTTCGACGGGTTTTCAAGCTTGGCTCGGGTCTGGTAGTCAATTTCAGAGGACTTGAGCTTGCTGAACAGCTCGTCCACGGTCAGGGCATCATAGCCCGGTGACTCCTAAATGGCAGCCACCTTCATCTCCCACACCTTCCGATCAAGAGCATGAAAAAGCTTGATAGCCATCTCATGATCATCATAAGGCAAGTTGGCTTGATTAGCACGCATCTTATTGACGATAGATTGGAAGCGAGTGAACATCCCGTCAACAGATTCACCGGCCAACGGAGCAAAATTCTCGTACTCTCTACGGTATGTGTCGAAGAGTCTGGACTTGATCTGAGGGTTGCCCTCATGATATCTCAAGAGTGTTTGCCAGATCTCCCATGTCGTAGTGAGACTCGAAACCCGCTTAAACTCAGGAAGAGACAGACAAGAGAAGAGAATGCTACGGGCTCTTGCATTTGACGCATGCTGCGTAACCTGGGCATCGGTGATCCGAGCCTCAAGAACCACGTAGTTCTCATTCTCCCAAATCTCCCAAAACTTTGTGTTAAGCCCTTGGAGGTAAGCCTACATGCGCACCTTCCAATAGGCAAAGTTGGTTCCATCGAAGTAGGGAGGTTTACCAGCACCTCGCTCCATGTCGCCTTCGCGGATCAAGAACCATGTAAGGTGAATTGATCCTTAACCGGCTCTGATACCAATTGAAGGACTGAGAACGGTGACCAGACGGGTGAATGGGAGCCTCAATTTTTTTTTGAAATATTCGGGCCACTCTTCCCAAAAACCAAACCCAATCTCTGCTTTGTGCTTCCGATTGGGATTGGCTTGGAGTGTGATTAAGATTGGGGATAGATTTCAAAAGCAAATCCCCAGTCAACCGGTTGGATGGGGGAGAAGATGAAGGCATTGGGGAAGAGGAGATGAAGCTACAGCCAGCGCCGGCGATGTGTCTAGCACAGTGAGGTCCGCGAGGAGGCCTCCATTGAGTGGCCAGAAGCGGTATAAGAAATTAGGTAATGCCTCATTGTGATTTGTGAATTCTTTGTCAATTAAATACATATAGATTGATCTCTAATTAGTGAAATTAATTGAATTTTTAATTGGTTTTGCAGCTCTAAAAAGCTTTTTTCCTAGTACAAATTCGGCAAGTGGAAGCAACTCGGGGCCAAGTACTCGTGAAAGTGATAATGATGCTATTGCTGAACCTGAAGAACAGGAAGAGACAACATCCATTAGAAACAGTACAAGGTGTTGATCATCAAGAACCACAATCACATGAGAAAGATGTAGATGTTGAAGGTACTATTAAGGTTTTCAACCAAGATGTTCATCTTGTTTCTAATCCGACCCTTCGTGTAGCAATTGATCAATTCCATCCAGACATTAGAGATGATGTTAGGAGGGCTTATTTGGTGAAGGGCCCAACCAATTTTAGTACAGATGTTGAAGGGACTATGGAAAAAACTTTCTTCATGTGTGAAGGACCGAGAACGGCGACCAGAAGGGGGGGTGAATGGGAGCCTCAAATTTCTTTTGATATATTCGGGCCACTCTTCCCAAAAACCAAACCCAGTTACTGGGTGCTGAACCGAGAGCTCACCGGCAGTGGAGCAAAACTCACCGGAAACCCCAAAAACCAAGTTCCCGACCCCTATGAAAAGAGGCAAGAACCCGAGGCAAAACAGCAGAAACTGCAGCCGACGGACGCTGAGAAGCTGAGCGACGAACGCTGAAGCCGAGCGTCCGACGCAAGAACAGAGAGCAACCCGAGAGGTCAGTCAGGCGACGGACGCGTCTGACGGACACTCGACGGACGCTAACGAGCGTCTGACGCAAAACACACAGAGAAGAAACAGAGAGCTCCTCCAGTCGACGGACGCGTCTGGAGGTACCCCAACGGACGCTGCTGAGCGTCCGACACAAAATAACAGAGAGCTCTGCAACTCTCAAAACCGACGGACGCGTCTAGCATGTGGTTGATGGACGATGGCGAGCGTCCGGCGCCAACTTAACTTGCGCAGACACAGCGAGCGACGACGTTGACGTCAGCACGACCTAGCGTCCGGCGCCCCCGAGAAGAACGTAGGAAAAGCAAAAATTGTTTTTCTCTCCGCCAAATCTTCCCAAATCCTAACCAAATGATCTCCACTAGCAACCCAACTTGGTAGGCATGATTCTAGTGCTATGGAGGAGCTATCCCGAAGAAATCATCGCCCGATTTGGTTCGGATTGAAGGAAAACAAAGGATTTGGGGGAGAAACTCAAGAACGAAGAACACCGCAAAGAATTTGCCCGATCTGCGTACTCGTGAGATTTTAGGAAAATTCCTTCGGTGCAAAGTTGCTCCTCACAAGTACTAAGAACTTGGTTCAAACGGAATTTGCAAAGCTTCTCTGAAACAAGAATTCTCATCTCGGGAAAAAGAGAGAGCAAAAGAAAAAACGAAGAACACAAGCAAAAATGTGGGACACGATCACGTAATCAACACCGCCATGGCTAACGGAGGTTACGGCCTCCGATTCCTCGCAACGATCTCAAGTTCTTACAAAGGTTGGCGGAAACAACCTAGGGATCTCATGAACTAGGGAGAGGGTAGAGAGAGAGAGAGTTGGGGCAAACTGATTACAGTTCAAGAGATGGGATGAGGGATACCCCTTCACCCCCTACTTATCGGGCTTTGGATATTTCCCAAAATCCCCCCTAGATACATTAGGTGAACTACCTAGCCTAAGCATTGCAGTCCAAGCTCCGGAAAATATCTCCCGCATTTTGAATGGACGACCCCGCTTCCTGCAGGGAGTTGCCGTCGCCTCGACGCAACCTCCAGGATTCCGCCACGTGCCATCCCCGCTTCCTCGGAAGCTCCGCCTAGGTTTTGAGGCCCAAACCCAGGAAACCCGCCACCGGTAGCTTTGGGCTCAACTACCGAACCCCGAGTTTTGCGGCCCAAACTCGGAAACCGTCGCGGATGGATTTGAGGCCCAGACCACCAAACCACTCGACGCGAGCCACCTTGTCTTCGCCCGGTCGGACTCCGAGTCCCCCGAGCCTCCGCTCGACTCGCGCGTCCACCGTCTTGACTCGGCCGACTCGGTCTACCTCCATGTCTTCTCGCACTCGTCGGTGCCAAGTACTAGCCACCACAGCTAGTCCGCCGGCGCCCATGAGTCCTCAGTCCGAGCCTTGCTTCCGCCCTTCACCGCTCTCAGTCCATCGGCACGGCAAGCCTCTACTCGACCTTCTCCACGCCATTGACCACTGTCACTAGGCATAGCACATGCACACCACAAGCCGATAGACAGGCACACATTTGCTTTCGCAAAGGGTTAGAATAAACCGCTCAAACTGAAACACTCACGTGTTGGTCAATCACTCATCATCAAAACTGAACATACATGGGTACTTATCCACCATGTGTTCGCAATGTGAAAGGTAATCAATAATCATGCTCCAACATCTTCTATGGCTTTTGTTTGTCCAGTTACAAATTGGAAC